>VWZN01016687.1:138761-187863 GCA_013396955.1 Regulus satrapa
TATATATATATATATATATATATATAAGAGCAGGCACGATAAGAATACACAATATTTTCCCTTACAGCTTCCACCACAGCACCTTTGCTTCATAGAGGGCTAGATGGCAGCACTAAGCTCCAACACTGAGCAGAGATGCTGAAGATTGCAGCATGGCTGGTTCCACATTTGTGTCAAAACTGAACTTCCCACAGGCATGCAGGCTGGTGTCTTCATGTGGTTGTGAGAACAAGCCATGGAGCACCATCTTCCTGCAGCTTTCTGCCTCATTGGAAATTAAGTAGCTCTCTGCAGAGATCAGAGGAATTTACCACTGTGTAGCTCCCAACCTTGAGATCATAGCTAACCACTGCTCTTCTCACAAAAAAGGCTTGCTTTATTTCTGCATGCACCTGCAGAAGAACTGGGGATGATCAGCCTGACAATTCCATTAGACTTTAAAAACTGATTGTAATAATTATGAAGAGTTAAGAATAATATAAAGAAATATTCCACTAGGAGTGGGAGAAAGAACACAAGGAAGCAGGCAATCTAGACATGACTGATTGGGGGAAGGAGTCACATCTTTCCTGGAGGCTTTTCAGCTCACTGCTTACACATGAGAAGTAGACCAGTTTTAGGTAAGGCAGAAATAGCAAAACACTTTCCTAGGACAAATTTAATTGTAATGCGAAGGACTGCCAGAGGCTTCCAGTGACAGGCCTGGTGGGGATATGACCGATCCTGATCCTGCACCCATCAAAAAAGGCTTCTCTCTTCAACAGTCCCTGGTTCCCAAAGATGGAGGGCAGTGATTAATGTTCAACAGAAGATCAGCTCAGAGTTTAATCTGGAAATGCAGTAAGCCTATTTTGTTGTTTCTTCTTACAGCAAGCCTCTCTTTTTAACTTTTTCCCAGCATAGTTTCACCTGGAAGAAGGTGGAAGGAGGATGGCTTGCCAATACCCTACAGCGGACACTGAAGAGATGGGAGACTCCAGCTCAATTCCCTGCTTCATCACATTTATCCTATAAGGCCTTGAGAAGCCATTTGTGCCCAGACCATTGCATCTACTTAACATGTCTGTTTCTCACTGATTTAACTGAACTCAAAGGGAACCCAGCATGTAAGTAGCTTAATTTCTCCTTGTCCCAGATCCCCATCTATAAAGGAGAACAATAGGATTTCTCTGTCTGCTGAAGATATGCAAAGAATGAATAGACTGAAGAAGTTCTCAGAGACTGAAATTGCAAGGGCCAAAAAAATATGCAAAACAGCTAATCAGAATGCAAACTGTGATCTAACGGTTGCTCAGTATAAATCAAGGTTTTAATTGTTGCCAAGAAGGTTACACATCTTGCAGTTTCTCTTACTGCTCTACTGGACAACCAAGTAATCAGCACAATCGCCAATCTTAAGAGCGCCTCACCACAGCCTGGGAAACATTTCATTTATGGGCACAGACTGTGACTAGCAAAGTGTGTTCTGTTCCTTGTCTAGTTACCCTGTGACAAACAGTATAGCTACACCCCCTGTGCCCTAGATATATGATTTATATAGTTCTTAGAGGCCCCAAGATGAAAATGTAAGCATAAATTACTTTTACTGAAATGACTACTGCACTCCAAATTGCTGAGGCAGTAAATAAACCCTTAATCATAGAATTATAGAATATGCTGAATTGTCAGGGACCCATCAGGATAATTGAGTCCAACTCCTAGCCCTGCACAGGATACCCCAAGACACTGTGCCTGAGAGCTTTGCTCAAATGCTACTTGAGCTGAGACAGGTTTGGTGCTGTGACCACTTCCCTGGAGAGCCTTTGCAGTGCTCAAACAGCCTCTGGGTGAAAAATCTCTTCCTGATATCCAACCTAACCCTCCCCTGATTCAGTTTCATTCTATTTTGTCAAGTCCTGTCACTGGTCACCAGAGAGAAGAGATCAGTACCTGCCCCCTCTGCTTTCCCCTGTAAGGAAATTATAGACTGAAATGAGGTCTCCCCTCAGTCTCCTCCAGGCTGAGCAGACCAAGTGACCCCAGTTGTGCTCAACACAGCTTCCTCTCAAACCCTTCACCATCCTCATGGACCTCCTTTGGTTGCTCTCTGAGCTTAATATTCTTCTTATACTATGGTTTACTATGTTATAATTCAAATGGTTTGATGCTCAACATTTTTATTTTAAATTAGTAACTAATACCACCCTAAGCTTTCTGTGAGATATCTATCTATCTATCTATCTATCTATCTATCTATATCTAATCTGGAAAACTTATTTTATAGAGTGGGAGGTACAGCCATTCAGTCACTGCTGTCACTATAAATTATTGCGAGTATGGCCTTAGACAGAAAAAGTGCATCTGATGCTGAGAGTTTTACGAGTTTCTTTTTTTAGAACAGTGCCTCGAGGATGAAATGAGTTTGCTTTGCCAAATGCTTTAGCAATAGTTGTGTTATGTTTGTTCATATATTTTGGCAATATATACTCACAAACTAAAAAGACAAGGAAAGAAGGAAGGGGATAAAAATGCAAGAAATTGTTTGGCGAGGCTTCAGGGGCACTATAGAAAAAATGCTTTTGGGATGGAAGAGCATTACCCTGCTGTGGAGGAGGGTTCCCAGACCTGGCAAGTGTATGTTTTAACACATGTTTGATTAGTGAAGGCATGGGATTCTTCATGAGCCTTTCTGTTGTTTTTCATATGCCTGGAGAGGCCCAGATAGAGGCTTACGGAGGTAAGCATGACAAGTAAGCATGTGTGGGAGCAAGGCTAGGCTTGGAGGCTGGCCATGGATGCTGCACGTGGCCAGTTTTTCTCTCCATTTATTCTGGAATTGCTTGCTGATTTGTGGTAATTTACACACTGAACTCATACTGAAACCCAGCCCCTCAATACTGAATTTCAAAGCTCTGCACAAGGTGACTCAAGGTTATCCCTCTTTCCTAATGAAGGCTGGTGTGAACCTGATTTTAGTCCTTGTCTGCCCATGGAGATCATCTATCAACAGCAGTCATGCAAAGCTCTTTACTGCAGACTCTGAAACCACCAAGGCTTTTCCAAAAGAATCAAATTCCACTGGCTAGAATGCTCAAATGCCAGTGATTTGCCATGAGTCTTCCCACTGGTGTTTCAGTTTCTACTTAGGTCATCTTACACAGACTTTTAGCTGTACACCAAGTTACCTCCCTAAGGCTCTGTGAGTCCTCCCTACTTCCCTCTTTCTCCAGGGAAATGAGGATGTGCAAGGAGAAAGAAAAAAAAGTGCTTGGGGGAAAAGACTGGAACTGTACAAAAACCTTCCCTTTTTCTGTGCCAGGGATAAAACATGAAGAGTAAAAAAAAGAGCAATGTAATTCTCTTTAGATTTGTCCTCTAGTTCCAGTTACTATCCTACCTTTAAGCATCTCCTTTTGAGCAAATGCAATTTCCACTCCGATAATCCAAGATGCCTGCAGCCTGACCAAAAGATCTGAATTTGCACAAAACACTGGCACATTTCCTTGAAAAATAAAAAGGGGCCTATTGCTAGAGAATATTTATAGAGAAGAAAATATCATATAACCTTCAAGTGTATTAAATAATATGTCATTTTAATATTGCCTTTAAGGATCAGGTGTCAGTTGGTATTATTTGAAATGGCAGTCTTATCACCCACTGTAAATCACAGCTTCTCAAGTCCAACTCAGGCATTAGAAATTAGAGTAGCTAACTGTCTGTGTCCACTCTGATTACCTTGATTGTCCCTTAGAGTAAAGTTGGGATTGTTGGCTGCCTCTGGAGCCAGGCTGTAGTAGAAGTGCTGACCCTCCGGTGGGTCATCCTTATCGATGGCACTTACTGTCTGAATCAACTGCAGAACAAAAGAGAGAAGTAGAAACAGGTGAGAAGCAAAATATTTATAATACAAACAGCCAAACAGATAACATGTATTATATATATATAAATAGAAGCAATTGGAGCATTTGAATAAATTTGCCTTCCAGAGATACAATCTTCTCTCAAGAAGAGACTGAAAAGCTTGCTGGGGTCATCTATTTTGCTGTGGTCATGCACATCACTTTTAAACAAAGGTGGACATATCCTGTTTACCTCAAATAACAAACGCTTTCCTCTCATGCATCCCTATCTTCTGTGGCACATTTTGTTTTGTCTTTTGGGGGCCCAGGTTTTTCAGAAGATTCATTGTGCACTAGAGAGCTTGTAAGAAAGCTCATACTTACTTTCAGCTTCATTATGCAGGTAGAAAAGGACTTCAGGTTGATTATTTTGCCACTCTTTTAGTTTTAAATCAATACAATACTTCCCAATATGTCAGTGGAAATGAGAGAAAAGCCAACCATGCAGAATGCATATGCAATAAATAACATCAAGCTAAAGAAACTAAGACAATGCTAAATACAGAAAGAGATTTGTTACTTCACTTACAGAGGCTTTGTAAAGTAGGTCTAACAGTTTGAAGCATAATGAGCACTGTCTGATAAACATTCTGGCATCTTTTTGGACAAGGAATAAATCTTCACCTGGATTTTTTTAACTTGAAAGTTATTTGGGGATTCAAAGGCAAATGTCAGACCCATAAAGGCTCTTATGCCACCTTAAAACTTTATCAGAACTTTTAAAAGTGTGGTGATAAAATTTAGCATATTCTGCTGAAGGAAGTAGTCCAGATTAACATTCATAATAACATTGAACTTAGACAGCTCATTACTTAGGACACCCACCCTTCAAAACCAGGAAAGAGTCTAAGCAATGACTTCTATTGCCTATATTATTAAGAACTGGAAATTGGTGAGATGAAAATATCCTGTATATGGTAGTTGTAAGGACAGTGACCCCAGTGGTGAGCAGCTATTTCATTCTGCTTCACACAGCTGGGAGAAGCTTCAGCAAACACACAGTGATATTATTTGCATAATTTTTCCTTCACAGATCATGGGAGGTGTGCTTATTTGTTTAAATATTATTTAAGCTACTCAGCTTTGCAATTAAGAGGCACTAGTCCTTGCTGTGGACCCTGGTAGTGGAGCAAGAAGTGGCTCCCCACAAACAATCAGCAGCAGAGCTTGCAGCAGGACCAGAAAGGGAGAGCTCATATCTGTCTCTGGCACTGGTGACCTTGTTCAAAGTCTTTGATGGGGTTTTGAAAGGGAGAGGAGTCGAGTCTTCACTGCTGGCTTGAAGGTGCTGGTTTAGAGTGTGTACAATAGGAAATCTTGTGTTGCTTTTAAGTCTCTGTCATCTGCAGCTCACAGCAGAACATACTCTGCTTGTCACCCCTTTGAACCTGATGTAGTAGGTTATGTCCAGCTCCCATAAGTCCAGGTGTGCTTAAGGCTCTTAAAACATTTAGTAAGCCTTATCTGTCACAAGCGGCCTGGGCTGATTCTGTGGCACTTCTCATAACATTTCTCCTCTCCTTGATGCTGCTACAGGACACGCTGGCTGTTTGCCTGCTGGCACATGCCTAAGGGAAGGCTTTAATTCAGCTGTGAAATGTATTGTGCAGTGAGCCTAGAATCTACTTTGGGAGAATAAAAGAAAAGTGGGAGAAACAAAAGAGGTGCTATATGTGATGCTCCTTCCATTGCAATATGCTTGTCTTTGGAATGAAGCACAGAGGGCTGATGATAAGAGTTCAGATGAAAAGTGTGAGTAGCCGAGCCCTCTCTTCAGCACTCACCCTTGCTGGCATGCTGCCTCCATGTAGGGCAGCATGCCCTTCCCAACCCCTGATGTTACAAGCACTTCTCACCTGGCCTGCCTTGGCATTTTCACAAACAAAAGCTTCGTAAAATCTTGCAAACTCTGGTGCATTATCATTCACATCCAGGACTTTCACCGTCACAGAGACGCTGCCCACCTGTGAGGGGTTATCTGTAAGAAGAAGGTTTATTGTAAAGAAAGGCAATATATGGGAAGGGGAAGAGCTGCTCCTCACTCTGCTCAAGAGGTAAAGCAGGTTTTCCACTACTGGCTTGTGTTAAAACATATTTTCCCATTGGGAACTGTGATGACTTGGGTATTGTGTGACTCAGTGAAGCTGCAAATGCTGTTCTCTGTCTAGCCTGGCCCCCCATCTAATCACATATTTTACAAACAAAGCAATTCTGTGAAAGACTTCAACCTGGTTCAGTCCAATGAACTATTTCCACAGAAAAAGTTTTAGACAATGCCCCCTTTTTTTTTTTTTTATTGCCCTTTAACTGGGCAATACTGTTTGTTGAACCTCCCTGCTAGTGGCATGAATTAGGGAAGTACTGTTTTAAGGATAGACTTGTTATTTAGAACTTGTTAAAAGTGGCAATTTCTATCTCCAGTTCAAATATGCTTTTGTTCAGAATTTATGTTCCTTGAACTCAAAAATAGTGTCAAATTCTTGATACTTTGTACAGAGGGGTTTAAAATGTAATAACACATGAAATTGTACAGAAAAGCTTTCAGTGAAGCTTAAAATTGCAATGAAAATGTTACATTCTGCATGACATAATTTGTGATGTATCTGTTCCACTGGTGCGTTAGCTTTCTTTGTCAGTAAATCTGTACATCTTTTCACATATCGTCACAAATTCCAAACTAAGTGGCTGCAGAATAATTTGTTTTTCTTACTGCGCTTGTCTGGCCCAAATAATCTTTTCTGCCCCCTATTTAATGATGAAATGAAATCAGAAAGAAAAAAATAATAAATTAAGGAATCAGAACAGCTGCAGAAATAAAGAAAATTCTTTAATATTAGTATTCTCATCTTATTTTTAGCTATAGCACTTTAGATACATTTGTAAAGATACAAATGTATCTCCCTTCATGGCAAGAAATTATATATTCATATAAGCAATATGGAGTTTACATAAACTCTGATATTTCCTTAAATGTTCAGTGTTCTTTATTCCACAACATGTGGAACTGAGATAATACTCAAACTATGTTGTCTCTCCCTAATTTGTAATGTAATCCTTCAGTTTCCCACTGATGCATACATACATCTTGCTAACACACCTGTTGTTGGGGCAGATGAATACCTTCATTTACACGCTTAGAAATAATTGATCTAACCTTTTTCACTAGGGGCCTAATTCAGGATTGCACAGCTATGATGTTTTTGAAACTATTCACTAAATTAAAATATTGTGCTGCACATGTACAGAGCAAAACAGACAGAGGATCGATAGAAAGGGCTCCAAAGGAAGACATGCCTTACTATTGCTCTCACCCTCAAATGCTGCTACAGGGGCACCTTTTACAGACTCATGGAATTGCAGTGGGCATTGGTGGATAAAAAAAAAGTAGTGTCAAATAGATGGGGTTGAAATCCCTTAATCTCAACTCATCTCACTACTTAAAAGGGCACAGAAAGGCATAATATGCTGGAACAGCCTGCAAAAAAGTGGCAGAATCATTCCAACTCTTGTGAAATATTGCCCCTGCTTTTGAGCTGGCCAATTGCAATTTGGGCAAGCTTGTTGAAACTTTGTTCCTCTCAAAGTGCCCCATATCTCTGGCACAGCTGAGATGTGCAGGAAGCTTTCTGAGGCACAAGGAATGACTCAGCTATTGGCACCAAGCTGCAGAAAAGCTGCTGCCCCTCACAGATGAACTGAGATCCTGAGCAAAAGCTATGTGAACCGAAGGAATTTCAGGTGAAGACTGGGTGAATCTTTTATTTGCTTATATATCTGAAGCTCCTTTATGAAGCTCACAACTCTGAGTATTTCAAACTCAGCTAAATTTTTCATACTGACACTATGAAATGAGCATCTCCTTCTTCCCACAGCCTTGAAAAAAAACTGGCACAGATGAATCCTGAGCTGAGTTTTAGCTCATTGTAAAACCCAAAAGCATAGTGAGTTCAGCATACTCAAAGATCCCAAAGCACTCTGGCCCAAATTATTTATGTAGCAAGCAGATGGTGATGTCATTTACTTGCTGCTGAACCAGAGCAGATTTCAACTAGTGACCTAGCAGTGTAGGATCACTGCTGCCTATCAGTCCCTGCACCACTCAATCCTCCCAGGCAGGAATGGGAGCTCCAGCAGCTGTGCAGCCTTTGCACAGTATTTGCTTTGTATTTGCAAAGTATTTACTTTACCTGCCTGAGGTAGGTAAAGTGAGAGGAGTCTGCCAGAAACACATCAGGAAGAGTTTTAAATAAATCCCATGTATGTTAATGAATTGAAAAAGGAGGACTCTGCATTTAATTGCCATCCTGTATGCCTCCCACCACCCTGTGAAAATGACTATAAAAAAATAAATAAAATGCAGTATTCTCTTGTTTATGTCAGAGGAGCAATTCACTTAATGTGCCTTCCCACTCAGTGCATAACAATATGTGAACTTTGAATTCAGGTCTCTCAGCCTGCTTTGTCTACTGTATCTCTTTAACCTATGTAGAGTCTGCGTTCTCCTTACTCAGCTCCGTGGCCAACACAGTGATGTTGTGCCAAGAAATGTCCTCTCGGTCAAGAGGTCTTGCAGTCATCAGTGCTCCTGATGTTATGTCGACATAAAAGAACCGTCCCGGATCGCTGCTCCTGTCAATCGAGTATCTGCAAGAGTACATATGAAAAATATTATGCAACCCTTGTGAAAACTGTGTGTTATAGCCAACAAAGTACCCCAGCAGTGGGGAATAGGGTCGTACAAAGAGAATCCACATTCTTTCACAACCTAGTTATGTGCTCCTTTGACTTGCATCAGAGACATATTGGAAAAAGTTCATGTGGCTAATGGTATTTAACAGTGAGTACTACTTGAATGGAGCTGGAAGACAGGAAGATTTAGAGGAAGAAGCCTCAAATTAAGGCACAGATCAGTGCAGGAACATCTGCTTTATAGAGGAAATCTGCCCTTGAGGAGTATAATTTCTTTTTCTAAGAGAAATAATTATGCCCTGTCCCTAGGCAAATTCAGACAGGATGAAAATGGCTTCATATCAGTTCATTCTCTGAGCACCTAGGTTGATGAGGAGGAACCATTCCCTTCCTTGCTCTTCTGTATTCTCTCCTTCTTCAGGGGAATAAACACCCGCATCCTGAAGCATGCTGGTGATGGAGCTGTGTCAGCACAAGGGGGATGATGCATGGCTTTCTCACAGCATGCAGTCAGAAAAACAGCTCTCTCTGTGAGGCTGATTCATCGTAATTACTGAACCTGCCTGACCAATGTCATGTCAGTTCAGTGCTGGGAACCAGCTTACTGTACCTGTGAACGGGGGACTGTAGTGGTGCCTGTAGGCCAGAAAACCTGGGCAGGGAAGCAGCTGATTGACAGAAGTCACTGCAGTACTTGGTCAGAGGGACAATTTTGCAGGGTGTGTAAAACACTCAGTATCCTACACAGGCATTGCCTTGCTCTTAAAGACACTTTGTGCAAGCTGCCTTCTCTTTTAGCATGGTAGGGGATACTTTGTCCAAAGGCACATACAGGCCTAGGTAAATGTCACAGGCTAGAACAGAGCCCAGACTTACTGTCCTTATTGTTGGTTGTTTTATCAGAGTGGGTGGGAAATGAAAGCATTAGTCACAACAGACACTGAACAGGGCTCATTCTTCTGAATTTTCTCCTTTCAGCATGAATGCATTCACTGGAACAAGCATGACAGCCTTATCTTTATATAGGGACTTATTAAACCAGGATATCAAACACTATTGAGATATGTTGTTGGGAAATTATTTTACACTCATTTTCAGAACAACCAAAGAGGAAGGGATGGCAGGTTTGTATCCCTATCTCTCCCAGTCCTTCCTATCTCTTTTCTAAATAAAGAGATTTCTGAGGCATTTGATTTATTTAGACAATGAATGTTCCTATATTTTGGTATAATAATTATTTTTGTATGAGGGCTATGAAAAGAATTTCTCTCTGACATTTTAAGGCCAATGAATATCTGAAATGGAATATAGCCTTGTGATTAGTGGTTCAGAATTAAGCACCGGTATCAAGAGACACAGGTGGATCTTTTTCTAGGTTCTCCAGCTAAATTCTCTTGTTAACAGTGCCTGCTCCTGCACACTTGTTTCCACTGTACTATTTAGATAATCTTCCTGAATCATTTAACAACAATCATGGCATCTTTCCAGCCATCAGAATTTCACAGTGTGGGGGCCAGGTACTGGATGCTGGGAAAGTGAGGATTTGAGGCAGATCATAGTTTAAATTTCAGATTAATTTCAGCTTGTGCAAGATAGTATGTATCTACAATTATTGTCTTTCTTATCTTGCCTTGCCCTGTGCAAACTGAGTCCAGTGCCAGCTTAAAACATTGCCAGACTGATACTGCACTGAGTTGGAATGAATGGAGGAGACCGCAGAAGAGGCAAGAACTAATTCTTAGTATCTGCATTTTAGATAGTGTTACAAATGGTATTTATTCTTACTTTTTTCATCTGTTTTTTTACCCCAACATGGGGGAAAAGGAGGAAAGAAATGAGGAAAAAAAGGGCAGTGGAAAAGGAGGAAAGTGTGGCGAAAAGAGGAAAGAAGTTGTCAAGGAACAGAGTTACAAAAGAGTCTGTGCATATTTATAACTTTTAAAAAAGTTTTTTTTTGATGATGGATTCTGTGCTTTATAGAGTGTTGTTCATCAAGGGCAGTCACTGTAAAGCTCTGAAAAAAAGCTAAGAAAAACCTCATTAAAAATAACAATGATCAATTCTACTCTCTGATAGTCCTCAGAATTACTCTTATACTATTTTAAGCAGATTAGCAGAGAGCTGTTTGCATTGCAGGGTTTGGATAATGCCAGACAGTAATCAGCAAAATAGGATGCAAGTGGAAAAAAGTTTAGGGTAATGAAATTGTAATGCAGACAGTATAATAGTTTTACTGAGGAATTTGAGGCAATGTCATGAGAAGTATGATAACCTTATAATGTAGACAGAAAAGATAGGTATATTAAAGTAGCAGAGATGAAAAAAAATAATTAGAGCAGCAACAAAGCAGCAAAGAGTGCAATACCATTAAGAAGAATAGGCTTTGTGTCTGCTCAGATCTCCTAGCTAAAGTCCACAGAATTGTTCATTTAGATTTTACTTTCTTCAAAAAAATTCCTAATACTAGATGTTTCAACTCCCTCCTGTATTTCTCAGGACTGTTCCTGAACATTTGTATCTCAGAAGCTGGACCAATGCTAGGGTAGCCAAACAGCAGCTCAACAACCAAAACTTTCAGATGAGAGGAGCAGCCATCCTGCTGGGCTAATCAATGTGAAGTCACTAATTGCTTCTTTAAGTAGTGAAAATTTCTGTGTGTGCTGGCCTTGGAGAAGAACAGCCTCCTTTGATAAATAGGCCTGGCAGCCACTGTGGAAAAGAGTGCTGTGATCACACAAATCTGCTCCTTTGGCTCCTTGCTGAGTTGCAGCTATGAGGATCCCATGGCTGTAAATACTTTACTGTTCTTACCACATTGTGGGAATATCTAGCTCTTCATCTTTGACCGGATGCTAGATATTTTAGCAGTTCTTGAATATTTATTATGATGCATTCTATCTGCTCCAAAAGTGTTTGAGCTTGTTGTCAAGGGCAAGCTTTGAAAGAGAAGAGGGAAAAAGGACAAGCAAGTTGATCACTGGCCATCGAGATGGCAGAGGGTTCTCAGTGATGCTGTCAAGTTTTGTGCCAGTAAAGACAAGATTCTGGGGGTTGTTTTTAATGTACACTATCAGGACATGCCTGACTGGTTCATTGCAAGGCTTGATGTGGAAATCCTCCACGCCACAGAACAGGGGGAGCTCCTGCATTGCTTTGAGAGAGTGGCCAGTGTGTGAGGTCTGGTTTGCTGAACCAGAGAAAGAGAGAGAGTGACTCTCACCCATCACTGCCCCACCAACCAGATGTGCTAAGAAGTTCTCATGGGGCAACACACAATGAGAGGACAGACCTGATGGAGTTATTGGTCACATCTGGGTCCTTGGCAGAAATTATCTGTATGGTGGTCCCAATCTCCACATCCTCGGGCACCTCCACAAAATAGATGCTGGGCTCGAATACAGGAGGCTCATCCACATCCTCCACACTGATATGGACGGTGGTGGTGTCACGGAAGGGACCCAGGTTCAGGAACCGCATTTCCAAGTGAGGGTTGGCACCCTCTACTTTCAAGGTGTAGCTTTTCTTGCTCTCAAAACTTAAAGGCTGAGGGGAAAAAAATATATCTACCATTAGGCACATGAAGCCAAGTCATCACTACTTTTAATTTCAAGTGCAACAATATTTGCAGGTGCAGAAAAAGCATTGAAAGACAGTAGTACTAGAAATGGCACTGCATACTTTTTTTTTCTTTAATTTAAGAGTTGAGCTGAAAAGATCAGGATAAATACTTGAAGATCACTTCAAAATACATATTTTTTCATCCTTGCTAAAATGAAAATATAAACAGTCACCCTGCCACTGCACTGTGATTCACACAACCTGTTTCTTGCCACTTTGAGGAAAATACACAAAGAAACAGACAGTAATGGTAGTACCTAAAAATAAGGTAAAATAGTTGGTTCCTCAAAAATGGGCCCAGTGGCAGGACCAAGGATACTCACACAGGAGGTAGAGGTTCCAGTTAGCATCTTCTTTTTTTTTCCCTGAGGACACTGGAGTCTCCAAGACCCCTGTCAGCCAAGCTGATAAAGGGCTCCAGTGGGAGCAGGGAACATGGTCAGCCTCTCTTGCAAGTTCTTGTTTGGTTTTTGTCTGTAATCCATCCTTCCTAGAAGTGAGGTTTTTTCACCTCCCCCTTTCAGTAAGGATCCTAAACATGGGTTCACCATTCAGGTGTAATGAGTGCTAGGATTTGAATCTTCTCCCTGCCTAGAGAACAGTTTAATTTCAAAGCAGTTTAATTATAAAGTATCCCTGATATCTTCCTGCGGGAACTCTTTCACTTCATATGAAATGTGAAATATTAAATACTTGAGTATTATTTGAAGCAGGGAGTGAGAATGATCTTCCTTTCCCTCTTCCCTTTTTCCTTCTCCCTCTTCTTTTCTTCCTGAGACAATGGATAAAGGGGGCCAGCTTCCTCTATTAGTAGTTACATAAATTTGATTTCCTATCTAGATAAAACCACTTATTTGGTATATGTTGCTGTAGAAGGAACTAATGCTGACACTGAACCTCTCACTAAATAAATTTTAAATCTTTATTCCATCTTCTTTTCACAGATCCCTGAAGAAAATAAGGTGTCTCCAAAACCTTCTTAGAACTGACTGAGAAATTCCGTATTTAATGTGCTACTTACCAGTATTGGTAAGAGATAACGGAAAGGATTTGACAAACCAGAATAACAGAATGGAAGGATCAGTCCAAAAAAAAAAAAAAAAAGTCATCAGATGAAGTACAGCTCACAGAGGATACAGTCACACTTCTCAAGTTGCAGTCATAAGTTGCAAGCAATTGTGCTGTGGTTAAATGTTTGAATTTACTTGAATAATCTGGGGAGGTCTGATGCTGAAAACCAGCACAGCTGAATTCCTTTAGCTTGCACAGATTCTGAGCAAGACAAACTTTGTACCAGGAGAGAAATGACTAATCTCAGGGTCACCCAGTGGGGCATGCCCCTCTTTGCTGTATAAATAGTTTTCAAAAAGAATGGCATTATTTGGACATAAGGATTTGAGCCTCATGTGGAATTACCACACACAGCAGCAGTTCATTTAGACTGCAGTAAGATGTCTGCTGTTCCCATCCAACCCCTTTCTATTTGCTCTTTCTATTTGAAGACCAGCCACAAGAGCGACACATGGAGATGGGCAGGAAAATAAAAGAGAAGGAGAATGCCAAAGCAATTGGAAGCCAAAGGTGCAAACATCATTACTGTAGCAGTAAAGTTCTCCTTTGCCAGTCATAACCCATTTCTTTCCTGCCATGCTCAATACAGCAGCTGGCCAGTTCTGCAGCCATGAGGTGTGTATTAGGTTAAGTAGCATCAGCAGAAGATTTCCATGCTCAGGCATGGAAACAGTGTATACTATGGGCCTCAAAACACCTCCTGAATTCAATCAAGTCTTCGGTACTTGTTTGCTGCTGCAACAGCTGTGTTCTTCAGAAGTGGGAATGTTGCAGTGACATATCAAAGCTCATACTTTCACAGTAAACTATCAGTACTGATGTCCTGCATAGGAACACCTTACAAAAGACTGGCATTCTTGAAATTATAAAACTGAAAATCACTCAGCATTTGTATATGAGAGTGAGGAATGAAGACTGGAGTGGGAACTGGTTTCTTGTGCTGGGGACGTGATGATCCAATGCTGCTGAAGATGCTGTACAGTGAGTGAGTACAAACTGTGCAGTCTGTGGCAGCAGCTACGAACAGGTGATCTGAAACTTGCTCCTGCTGCCTTCAGTTCCACCTGGTACATCTGGTACAGTGACTACTGCAGGCACAGCATTTGCCAGCAAGGGTTTGGTGAGGTCTACAATGTAATATCCTTGGCTGCAGACTCATTATTGTCTACCAATTGCATATTTATGTGTTGTAAAAATAGCAGTGGGATATTCACAGGACCAAGCAACACTTATTGTACATCTGGCAAGGAATGTGCAATGCAAAGGTGCCTAAGAATATACTAAGAAAGAGGCCATTATATCTGTTTCCCATGTGAACAAAACTGCATGAGAAACACTGCATGTACACAAAAAAGCTAAGTTATAAAAAAAAGCTGTTAAATCATGGACACATTTAACAGCTATAAAACCCAATTACATTATTAAAACATATAATCACCTAGATCAAGTTAGAAAAATGAGAAAAAAGCTTGTTAGACCATCACATTTTTATGCTCCTATTTGTCTTCATCATCAATAGGAGGGACTTTTCCTCCCATTTCTCTCCTGTGCTAATGCCTCAACACCACTGTCGTCTTTATCAGATTTGTCTCCCGTGGGTGCATTCAAACCTTTTGCCAATGCTGGTCCCATGGGGAGGGCAGGCAAGTTGCCTTCTGTGAACTTAGCATGCTGCACAACACAGCCAAGAGGCTTCTGTTCCTTGTCCTACTTCTGCCAGTGCTGACACAGGCACTGAGAGGTGGGGGGAATTTAGCAAGACCTGCTGTGAGAAAGTGATTGATCCGGAAATGTCAGGGGAGGAAGGCAGGACAGGACAGGGCTCTCTTGTATGCTGTGCTGGCTGGGTAACCCACCACCCTGCCTTCCATGGGCAGTGCAAAAGGGAAGGTAGGGTGAGCATCAGTCTCCCAGGCAGGGAGCTTGGAATGAACAGTAAATCTTCAGGAGGTGCTCAACAGTTTGTGGGACTAGTAGGCTGTGAAAGTTGCCCAGCACCACAAGCAGCAGGCTTTTCAGTAACTGTAAATTCTGGCTGATGCCCGTGTTAGAACTGGTAATTATTTTGCTTGGGAAATCTGTGAAGTAATATTAAATGGAAAGTTTTGCTTGCTTTTAAATAAAATCTCTTTTTTGATTTAGAAATTCTCTCTCCCCTCTCTCCCCTCCCTCCATTTTGATGTCCTTTTGTATCACCACCACTTGAATTTATTTTTGTTTCCTGAGTGGATTCAAAGTACAACTTTCCCAGTGTTTGGCTATTGATAATCACAGCAGTACATAGAGACATACATAAAATATTACAAATGTTTATGCACAGTAGGTGGATTGAACAATATGTACCCTGCCAGTACCTATCTAGTATGATTGATAACATACATTTAATAACTCCTCCGGACATACAAGAACATGTAGCAAAACTATATTCGTAATAACAAAGGTTAAGCTTATTGACACATTTATTCCAAAGAAACTGTTCTCTTTCCTTGATAAATGAGTGGAAAAATACATTAGAGTTTGCATTCAACATCTATTTCATTCCAGAATACATGCTTAACTTTAGGGACTAATATGCACAAAAAAAGAACCAGGTAAAGTGACCATAAATACATACTTAAATGCTTTGCTGTAGGGCACAGAGACTTGCAAGGTCAAAACTCTCTCCTGTATTGTTCCATTTTAAGTGCATAATTTAATCCCAGGCTATTTAAATGGAAAGTATACTTCCTTATTAGTACAGTAGATATGCTTAGGCAGAAATATGGTTACAATTTCATAACCTAGAAACAGAGTTGAACTTCTAACATTTATGTAAGATTGTAGAATAAATATCCCATAGCAGGGAGCCTAAGCAAAATACTCCATGCCTTCCTGCATAGCCTGTGGTACAGAGTACCAGCAGTTTCACAGCTGCCATTTTAGAAACAGCTTCCTCTAGCCTAATTAGCATTTATGGATCTTCAAGCAGCAATTAAAAAAAAAAAATTGCCTGGGTTTTATTGGTTTATAAATAATTCCAAGGCATGCTTTATTATTGTTTGTGGAACACCAGAGTGAAAAATATGTACAGTTCAAATGCAAATATTGATCTAATTTCTTGCATTGTAGGATAATTAAGCTACAGAGGATATTTAAATAGATAAATAGGGAATCCAAGCATTCCTTTGGTGGGAAAAGACATGTTTATGCTAGTGCTGTTCCCACTTTATAAAAGTTGTTCCTAGGAATGCAGTCTGCTTTCATATTTTAGCAATAAATGTTAAAGAAATTGTGTTTTACAGCCAGAGAGGGGCTACTGTCACGTAATGGGAACCAAGTTACTGCAGGCGTAAGGGAACATTCCACTCATAAAATTTAACCAGAACAGTTAGCCATATAAATTACCATAAAAAGGAAACTTTTTTACCTTTCTCACAGTGATGATGCCCACTTGATAATTAGGATCAGTGTTAATATCAAAGACATCCAGTCCATCTCCATCCACTAGGCTGTATTTCATCTCTGCATTAATGCCTTCATCCAGGTCTTTAGCAACCACACGGCCCACGGTGGAGCTGACAGGAGCAGACTCCAGCACACTCATCTGATAATGCTCTGGCACAAGCAGCACAGAGGGAGAGAGGAGAACACACATGCTGTGAAGAGGAACCAAAAAAGCTGCAAAGTATTGCAAAGAATGGATCAGGGAGGCCACAGCACTGCATGGCCTGCAGAGAGTCTGTAGTACCTGTTCCAAAGCTGTGACAGCTGTGTGATTTCCTTTGAAAAGCCACAGCCCAGATAAACTTCCTGCAGATGTTTTATTTAGGTGTTTTTTAATAGCAATAGGTTTGCTGAATAGTTTTATTTTTAAGCAACAATACACCTGAAGATAGGAACTTCAACTAGAAAAATAGAACAATTAATACCAGTGCTGTTGCAACCATGATATAAAGCAGGATATGGAACAGATTTAATAGGACAGGAATCTTTTTACAGTTTGTACAGCAGGAATAAACATATGTTTTGAGCACCAGAAATCTTTTTCCAAGTCCCTATGGACTTATTTTCAGCCCAGAAGAAAGCTCAGGATCTTGTATGTTTCTTTCAAATTTACCATTTACTCTATTAAAATATATTGCCTTTCCCTACAAATACTGTCTTGAGCACATTTGTTGCATTGTTAATTTGCTTAGCAGCAAGACTGAGGAAAGAACAACCTTCTATTTTAAAAGTGTATTTTGAAAATATAAATGTTGTAGCTAAAATACTTCTCTGGAATCATGCTTTATTTTCAAACCTTCCTTGATGAACCCCCTCTCTTGACTGCACCAACTATTAAGTTTTAAAAGGCAGAATAACAGCAACAGTGAGGTTTGATTAATTGTAATTTTTCTTAACCAAGAGTTTGATATCAGTTACAATTCATGTCACTTTCAAAACGCAGTTGGCAATGGTGTGATCAAGGAGTTGTTCTAACAGAAAAAAGAAAAGTGGAAGTTGAGATTTCTTGCTGATCTTAGTGCAACACTTTGATTTAGCAGTGCAACATGCAGAAACAGATGGGGAAGAAGAATACCAACAAAAAGACCTGCGGGATTTTGCATTACTCAGTTAAATGAGAAAAACATCAAAATAAACATGGCTCGAGATTGATTTACACCACTAAAAGAATCAGTTTTCTTTAAAAATACCAAAATACATCCCTTGAAACATTTAGTCCAATCAAAACTGAAAAGCAACTTTCAAATTTTTGACAGCAAAATAGAATTATGTAAATAAATGTAATAAAAAGATCTTATAAACAAAGAGCAAAACACTGCAAATCTTGTTTTGAAGTTCACTTCTGTAAGCACAAAGCAGTGTTTCTGATAGGAGTGGAGTTGCCTATTTTTGCATCCATTAAGTATGGCTGTTACATATCTTAGGGTTTAACTGTATATTGCCAAAGTTTAGGTGAACCTTTCCTGGGGAACAGCCTGTAAGACAACCCACTCCACACTGGCAGCACAGCTCCCAGATGCTTCCCTGCTGTGGCCTGGCTGGAGTGTTGAATGAATTTTTTTTCAACTTCCAGCAGCACCACATGTCCCTGATTTGAGGGACATCCTCTGGAGATAGGATGAAAAGACAATCAGAGCAGTAATTAGTAGCCAAAGGCAATAGCCATGAGCAGTCTGAACACAAAAGTTCTCCTTTCTGCCTTTTTCTGTAAATTGATTTCCCATCCTTTAAAAAAAAGTGTTGTTCTCAATAATTTTGGAGGTCAGAAACCTTTTCTGAAAAGCAAGGTGTTGAATAATTCCTTTTGACATTTTTCTGAAGGAGAGTTAAGTATTGAACTTGAAATTCTGCCCACCTCAAGTTATCACTATCCTGAGTTTGAAAATGACAGTCATGAGAACAAACAGAGACATAAAACTCAGCCACCCCTTTTTGCCTGTTGTGGCACCATGAGTACTCACTCTGTGGAAATCTGGGTGGATTGTCATTGACATCAGAGAGAGTGATGTTGACTGTGGTTGTTCCAGCTAATCCTCCCAGCTGTCCACCCATATCCTTGGCCTGGATAATCACTTCATAGTATTCTTTTGCTTCTCGGTCCATATTCATTAGAGCTGTTCTAATTAAGCCTGAGATTGAGGGTGGAAAGGCGTTTGGGGAACAAAAGAAAATGGCAGTTAGAGAATACACAAAGAGGGCTCTTGCTCCTGCGACCTATTCCCTGTGTCAAGAATGAGAGCAGGCTTCGCATGGAATCCCACCTTTCCTGGCAGAGTAAAAGTCACCCAAGTGGAATCTAGGTTAACAGAAGGTGTGAATTTTAAAGAAGCCAGTTAAAATGCATCAGCTCTGGGACAGGCTTCCTGTTCAAAATTAAAATGTTGCCTTCCAAGGAAAAGCTTTTTGGGAACAGTGTGCTATGTCGAATTAAGGCCCTGCTGAGGACGACTATCTCTGCACAAAAGCTGGAAGTGACGTGCTTTGCTAAAAGGTCCATCAAGACAAGTTTTCCAGAGCGTCCCTGAGCACGCAGTCCTAGAGACCACCTGGCACGAACTCGTGTCCTTCGCGACCCGGGCTGGCGCTGCGAGCGCAGAATGTGGGGACACGCCGCTGCACCCTGGAGGGGCCACCCTGCTCCCCCAGACCGCAGGGCGTCCCATCCCTTCGGGGTAACACTACTGCGAGAGGACATGAGGTGGCAGCAACACTTCTCTTATGGAGGCTGCGAGCGCCGGCCCGGGCAGCGCCGCCGGTGCCGCGGGGCTGCCGGGCGCTCCCGCTGTCCCACGCACAGATGCGCGTCTCTCTGTCCGTCCTCCAGCCCTCCCAGCCCCACCTCAGGCCTCCAGCACCTCCAGGGTACTCCATCGAGCAGCAGGCAGTGCAGCCTGGGGATGCGCTGCTATGGGGATAGCATCTCTTACTAGCGACACGTTTGGGATGACCTTCGGGATGGAGTCAAGTATGACAGCCCCAGGCACCATCCCAGTTCAACACGCAGCACTCGCATATCAGGACACTATTAACTTGATTGATCTGCATTTAGTCTTTATTTTTAGCAGGGAGACAATGTATGGGTTTAATAAAAAAAAGCAGTAAAAAGATATTGCCTTTGCAATTATCACTGTGTGTGAAGGGAAGAAATGGTGACCGGTACAGAACAACTCGCAGTGTGCTACTTTAATCTTCCAGTGTGGAGTCCTTCAGAGTACCATCCTGCAAAGCTGAGTGCCTCCTGTGAAGTGCTGTAGTTCCTCAGCTGCCACGGATATGTAAATAGGATATGAAAAAATTTAGCATTTTGGGAAGTATTTTCTCCATATATTTCTCCACTTTTGGCTTGACCTAAAAAAAGACATCAGTGCCTAAACCCCAGACTCTGCCGTGCCTATCTTTGGAACCTATTGTCCCTAGAGGAGGGCTAGTCTAGGACACCAAGAATCAGAGCCAGATCAGGTACCCAGAGGTGCAGCAATGCAGAGCAGGGAGCATCTGATGCTGCTGTACACAGTCAGAAAAGAAATGCTAAGGATGGTGATGAACATAAACCACATCCTTAGGGCTATAGAAAGGTTAAGATCCTCAGGTCTTCCAAAGAAATGTACTGGAACCATTTCTTTCACTAAACTGAGTGAGGTTTGTGCTCTTAAGAAAACAGTGAAGAGCAGAGGTGATGTCCTTTCTTTTCTATAACAGCCAGATGGTTTCTTAGGAAGTGGGAGAGTCCTTTTATCTTCTAGGGGAATATGATTGTGGTCAGGCTGTAAAAGTATTCTGGAAAAAGAGAGGAGGAGGCTCTCAACTTTCCTTTGAAGTTGTGCTTTCACACAGACACTTGTACAGCATGTGTGAGGACAGTGACACAATAGGAATAGGAGCACACCTCTGGAACCAAGAGGCTGTGTTGGGAGGGAAACGGTAAGGACTACAAATACTACTACAACAGGACTGTACTGAAATGGGTTGTCCACTATTGGGTGTTTTAATCACTGTCTATCAATACAAAGGATCTGTTGATAATTTATGCTCTAGCTCTTGTTTTAGAAGAATGTAAGAGCTGCAATTGCATTTTGTGAGCTACCAAATCCCATGGGTGAATTTGCACAGGGGAAGCGGATTACAGTCCTGTGTTTGTTTGTAATAGTGAAATGGCTTCTGGCTACAACAGTGCTTACCCTAAATGGGAGTCCAGTTGCTGACTGAGGCAGCTAAAGGCTGAGGCATCTTTGAGCCTCTGCAGAGATGCAAGTCTAAGTGACTTGAAAGTTAATAAGAGGAGAAGAAGGCCTTTTCTGGGTTAAATACTGAAAAAGAACATGAATTTGGATTTAAGGGTCTATATTCTGTATAACTTTCATTCTAGTGGTTAAATCTGTACTGGATCTGACCCTGAATATTGATCCTTTGCCTTCTTAGAAATAATATAGTACTCAGCAAATCTGTGATTATGCCCTTATTTGTCTGTGGTTGATACATGAAGACAAAAGGAGCATTAGTGGTTTATTTTTATTGTAAATATAAACAAAACTGAGAAAATAACATACCACATACAAGTTTGTCTTTGGCTGGAGTACCTACCCCATAAAATGCTAACTTTCAGAAGAAGTTTATTCAGTTTTTTTTCCTATGTTGTCCCCTAGGGCTCTGCAGTGACTATCATCTCATGAGTTTCTGACCTTAGCACTACAGATGCCCTTTAGAAACTGTCAAAATCTGTCAGATTCCACTTCTGAATATAAACCTTGGATGTATAGAGAGAAGAGAGAGAGAGAGCAAGCGAAACATAGAAAGTCTCCTATAGATAAATGTAACATTATTACAAGAGCAGCCTTAGGTAAAACTACTCCAGATAGCTGCATCCTTTAGCTTGCACTTTCCAGTCCTGGCTGTTTCATAGATTTTTTTTTCCCCCCTAAGCCTTGTTATCAACTAGATCTGCTAAAGACATTTCTCAATGATAGAAGCCAGCCAGAGTATTTACAGCACAAAACTCATCCAGATCCTGAGTTGCAAAATATGGTCATTCAGAGGAATACATCACTGAAAAAAGCAAGTTCTTCTGGAACTCACTGCCGCAGCATTACTTTACCCCTCACACAGTGCTGCTCTGTCTTGGCTCCAAGCCACAAAAATACATTTCTCTGACCACAGCTATGATGCACTGCTCTTTCTTTCTGCTTGCAACTTTTTCTTTTGGTTTTTACACTGACTCATTTCCTGGTAAAATAACATACCTGTCCGAGAGTCCACAGAGAAATATGGTTGTCCTTGGAGGATACTGTATACGACTCTCGCACTGTTTCCATAGGTTGGGTCATCAGCATCTGTCGCTGTCACCTGGATAACAGAGGTGCCTGGCAAAAAAACCATCAAGGTAAGACCTTGTGGGATAAAGAGCTGGCAGGAAAAGTACACAATTCAAAGTAAATTGAAATCCCTAACAGGAGCTTTCCCATACCAAACTTTTTCACTTGATGCTCGTAGTGCATATACTCATTGTTCATACTTGTAGCTCATTCACACTAAAGGAATTAATAGGTATTAATTAATCATGTTTCTATAAGAAGATATAAAAGAGCAAGTACTCTATGTTCAGCAAGTGCCACAGTTACAGACTTGCTGAACAAACAGTACTTTGTTATAGTTGGTAGAGAGATGGCAATTATATACTGCTTGCTTCTTTTCCCCTTGTCTTGATTTTAAATGTTATTAGGACACAGCTAAAAGAAGTTGCATAGCTCTGCTGACACAAATAATGAACTGTTGTAGCAGGCCCTAGATGCTGTAAGTTGACTGAGAGATGGAAACTGTACACAAACAGTGAACATGGAGGGATGTATCTCTGAGATAATCTCTCTGTGGGACTGCAGTTTACATTGCATGGCCTAGAGATTATACACTGCTGAAGTGCCTTTGCAACCCACACAGAGGCATATATATTTCTTTTTTCAATTGGTTTTCAAGGTCTGCTTCCTCTAAAGCTAGTAATGGCTTTAGGTGATGTAATTTATCAAGAACAAAGAGAAGGTGAGGCACAACTGAAATATGTGTGCATTTTGACTCCTTAAAATGTCAGACAATGCCTTTATGAATGTATCTAGCCTTCTACATAATGTTTTGTGTTACAAAGAAGTCTGATGGTACTAGAAAAGCATTTGAAGATAAATCTGAATTCAAGCTAGCCATTACCATTAAGAAACATTACTTCTGACTGGAGCTTCTGTATTTGATGCCTCTCTCTAGCTTTATGTCAACATAATGTTAAAGAATGAGAAGTTGAAGCATATCTGTAACTTCAGGACATGAAATTTATATGGTATTATTATCTCTGCAGTGATGCCACAGAGCCAAAAAGCAATAAGCAAACAAAGACAACCCAAAAGGAAAGGAAGAAAGAACTCTAGAAAAACAATATTTTATGTGATTATTTGATTTCTTATATGGAAATTATTTCTCCTGACTTGTGTCAGGATAAAAAGATAGGAAGGCTGATGTGTGTCTTCTGCATTGCCATAACAGGAGTGTCTTCAACATGAGCCCATTCTGTAAAAGTGGAGGGCAAATAGTACCAGAATCTCAGGATTCACTGAACTTTGTTTAGTGCAGGCTTACATGAACTAGAAGGAACTAATGGTTGTTTTTATGTCTCCATGTTTTCAGGGGCTTCTGGACAGTAGCTGAGCTCTCAGTAATGACAGTGGCTGAGCTCTCTCTAAAGAGAGAGAGAGAGAGAGAGAGAGACTGTGTTATTTTCAGCATGTCAATGGCTGTCTAATAGACATTATTATTTCTACCATCTGATCTCAGAGGAGAAGGGGCACTATGTTACTACTAATGTCTAAACATGGCATGTTTGAATCACACCATTTCTTAGCTCTCAGGCTTCCCTTGGCATGTTTTCTTTCAGAGAAGCTGATGCTGTGGTAAAACCTGTTGTCTCTTTTCTACAAGCAAGCAGGCACCCCAGGATAAGACCCTCTGTCCTGCAGTTCCTGCACAAGGGGCAGAAGATGAGATCAAGGAGTCAGGGAATTTGTGTTTTGGCGACCAACTCCAATTTGCTTCTAAGGGAAAGACACTCCACAAAATCTGTCTTACCCACAGGTGACATTTCTGGAACAGAGGCCACGTAAGGTCCATCCAGGAACTTGGGTTCATTGTCGTTGATGTCTTGGATTTTGATGATAAACTCTGACTCTGGTTCCATCGGCCGGCCCGTTCGCCTGTCCAGAGCCTGGGCTCTGAGGGTGTACTGTGACCTCTCTTCCCGGTCCAGCCGCTGAATGGCATGAATATCCCCTGTCGTGTCATCAATTGTGAACACAATGCCAGCTCCCTCTCCTGAGAGGATGTATTTGATCGAACCATCTCCCCTGTCCATGTCAGAGTGGAGCTGTGGAAAGGAACAGGATTCAATTAGACCATGAGCTGGGTGAGCAGCTGCTGTGAAACACTAAGCACGTGATCATGCTGAGAATTCTGGTCTCACTGTCAGGACTCACAAACTGGCTTTAGTGAACTCGCTTCACTGAAAGAGGCAAATAGTAAAGTCTGTATTGCATAGTTGCAATTAAAAACCCTCTCCTGTCTTCCTGTTTCTGCACCCACAGCTGTGCCAAAAGAAAAGGCAGAGGCACCCAAACAGGAACAGGCTCTGTGACTTTTTGGAATCTCACTCAACATAATAATTTTCTTTTGCCTTGTTGCAATGGTCACTGAGAAGATTTGGGATAAAGTGAGGTCAGCAAAGCTGCAAAATGTGCTTGTTCACATGGCTTAAGAGTAGTCAAATACTACAGGGGTAGCACAAGAGCAGTTGGGACAAATAAGGCAAATCTAGGATCAAGGGCAAAGCAGAATGGGAGAGCTACACAGTAAGTGTTATGATTTAGAAATATTTAATTTTTTTTCCATTAAATTTTAGTAATAAATTTAGTCTGGATCCTTATATCTTCATGAAGAAATATTGTCAAATGGTAGGTATGGTAAGCAGCAAGAAACAGTTGCTTATGCCCATGGCTGGCTGTAGAAATGAGAATGATCCCAGATTTTCTAGGAAATTAGCAAATGGATTTATTGCATGATTGCTAATTAGTTCTGAGCAGCCACAGATAGCTGTGAATGCAACAGAACAGAGCAAGAGTAAACGCAGTACTAATTATAATCTAAAACAGGGAAACAAATCATTCTGGGGTCTACATTCTGTTAAACACCTGGTTCCCATGAAATACTGGAATGACTATCAAAGCAATCAAATTGCTTAATTTCACTCATACTATGAAAATCCACAGTGGTATGCTCATGCTTCCACGCTTTTGAGGAACAGAGCATAAAGACCAATGCCCAATGGCAATAATCATTTAGTACCAAAAGACAGGTAGGCATTAGACTTGAGGTGCAAAAATCAAAATTGTTCAGATGTGAATACTGTTTTCCAGTGTGATTATCATTGTGGGAGATAAAGAAAGGATAAAAATTTTTAAAAAATGTAGTGAAAGCAGGCTGGATTCAATTAAGCACATTTTAAAATACATACATGAGCAAATAATCTCAGAAATGTGGTCAGAATTAGGTGTGTGTTTAGTGCTTTGATGAGCTTAAAGGACATATGAGAGTAATCTTGGAGGATGGGGCCAAACATAAGTAAGTATTTGTACTGGAGAGAAAAATCTTAGAATAATAAACTGAATATATGAGCACAGGATTTGAATAAAGAATCCAAACAGAAGTGGATAATTCGTGTCAAAAAGCAGAAGTCAAACTTTGTACAATTGGTTACAGACTATTCTCTCTAAGATAGAAGAAATCTCACCTCTGAACTGTTAAAAAATATAAAGAACATATAAATAACTTATTGCATAGGAATGTGGACAAAATGACTTATCTGATCTAAGCATTTCTAGTGCCAGTGAAGCAGCTCCTCAGCTGTTTTAGGGCACATGATCGTGCTGACAGGGGAGCAGAAAGGCCTTTTTCCCCAGCGAGGGGTCTGGTTGGGAGATGCTCATTCTCTGAAGGGTGTCTCCCTTACTTGTCTGTCATGTAGGTCACGCGACCGATGAAGAACTTGGACCCATTCCTCGCTTTAAGGGCAGGAGTGCTTTCAGCTGAGGTGGGATCCCATAGTTTTCCATGGCATATCCCATTCTTCAGACTGGTCTGTACGGAGATGGCCCGTAGACTCCAAACAGCTGCTGGGATAGCAAGCACCAAGGACAGCAGCATTGCAATGCGGCTGCAAGAGCTGAAGGTGCGGGTTGTGACAACAGCTGTGTCAGGCCACGGGTATTTCACTTCCTCCTCTTCTGCCTCCCCCCCTGCAGTGACTACTGAGAAACATCGATATTTTGGAGAAAAGCTGGCAGCTCTCAGGTGATGTATTAACTGAATGGTGGAAGAACAAGCCCAGAAAAATTTGGCAGAGGTGAACAGTTAAATTTAGATGGCTGCCATGTGTATTAATTCACATGCAGGCACCAGGACTGCAAACTGGCGTATCTTCAGGAAACACCATCTTGTGATTAATTTTAAAAAAGACAGTGGTTGTCATTACTTACCCTAAGCACCCATAACTCAGAGATTATCACTGTAGGAGCTAGTAAACAGGATACTTCCAGAAGGAGGACACTATTATAGCTTTTCAAATTGATTCAGAACCACTAAGCTACATCTTGGGCATTTGTTTTAGTGCATTAGTGCACCAGTGAAAGAATGAAGCTGCTGAGACAGATACAGATGGTAGACCTGATTGGGGAATTAGACCTGGGCCTGATGGAAGAAAATGTGTTTTAGAACACCAACAAGTCCTCATTAAATAAGGAAAAGGGGGAAAAAAGAGAGAGAGAGAGAGAGAGAGAGAGAGAGAGAGGAAATAAAAAAATGCAAAAGTCAAAAGGCAAAAATGAAACAGAAAAGAAAGAGAAAAATGAAAAAGCAATTAAAAACAAGGAAAAAAGAGAATGGAAAAAAGAAAAAGGGAAAAGGAACAGGAAAATAAAATTAAGAATAAAATGAAGAAGGAGAAAAAGAAGAAGGAAGAGAGAAAGAAGAAAAGAAGCATTCTTTAAAATAACAATAGATGTTCAGGAAATTTCAGAATACCTAGAAGCAAATAATGACTCAAACTCATGGGTTACATTACACCTTCTGTCCAAAGCCGTATTTGGAATAAATGCAGTTGCTCAGGGAGCAAACAAGGAATGAACATGGCATGCTATAAAGAATTTGGGAGTACAAGAGGATCTCTGTCTACCTGTGATTTGTTAAAAACATTGGGTCTCAACCAAGCCTAGGCAGTAAGAAATGCTAGCAGCACTTTTGCAGCTTCTTGTATAACCTACTCTTTCTAGACAAAGCAAAAAAGAGTATAAAAGACATACCACTGCCAGACTGCCATAAATCTGAAAGAATTTGGTGTCTGAAGGGACTGAAGCCACATCAAACCTAATATCAGGATGCTGTAGTTTGGAATGTAAAAGTCACTGTGTCAGAAAAGTCAGCTAGTTTTAAGTTGGCCCTGTTTTATGGGTGGTGCAATAAATTATGCTGCCATGTGGTTGATACAGAGTAGGAGGATTTAATTTGTACTTTCTCCTCCATATTAAGGAATGGGTTATTGGAGGAATAAAGCTGATAACTCCTGAGAAATTTTTAACTGCGTCAACCCGCATTGCCTCTTTTGATGAGAATAGTACAAAAAATCAGGATGTCACATCTGCATTGGAATGACACATTTCCTGGCAAAGGGCATGTGGAAGAGAGTGGTGCTGCAGTGAGCAGCTCAGGGGAGAGCCCACACAGCTCTGCTAACCAGTCTGTGACTCCATCCTTGATGTGCTTCTCCAGTCTCTGCTTTCAGGGAGGTAGCACCTGCAGGGGATTTTTGTAAGGATGCATGAGTGAGTGTGGTTGATGCACATTGATAGTCTGTGGGGAGGTTGCATTTCATTCATTTATTTAACTGCTGTGGTTCAAATGCTTCTTTGAAAGAGGGTTACAGAGTCTCCAACATGGCAAAATGGTGAAGTGTGTTCCCAGTTAAATTACTGACACAGTGTAGGCTGCTTATTGAATTGAATGTTTAAAATACCTGCTGTAGCAAATGAAGGGGCTTTGGTTTCCCTGGTGCATCCTATCAGCCAATAATGGCCCCCACTAGGAAAACTGGAGCCTTGTATTTATCTGCGGCAGGACCAGGAACCTGCTGAAGCTGAAGTACTTTAAATCACTATCATGAGCACTGGAGAAAAGCAAAAATTGTACTGACTTCGCATCAGAAAGTTTCTTTCATTTCCCTGTCCAGAACATATTTTGGACCTTGCCTTAACAGTTGTCTAGGAAAGTTCACAGAATAATAGTTGCCTTGGATATCATATTATGCAAGCCTGGACCTATGGTTCAAGTCAGGGTGCTTTTTTGGTTGCTCCAGTCATACAAAAGCAGCCATAACCAACTGTACAACCGGCTCTGCGCTGTGCATTCTTTCTCCTTCTGACAGGGGCTTTGAGAGAGCAGATGGATAAAAGCAAGGCCTGGCTAGGAGGATGTTTCAGGATGTTGTGGGTGTTGTCAGTTGGAAGAGCCCCTGCCTGGCCTGGTATGGGACCCAGGGCTGTTTCGGAGGGCTGGTGCGAGCAGCCAGCAGCAGACTGAAAGCCCTGTTGCATCTCCACCCCACTCTGTGCCAGCCTTTACAGAGCTATTTTTGAGTCAGCCTGGGGTGACTTGGGCTGAAAAATTTCCGGCCTGCCAGAACAATTAATTCACCCCACAGTCTATTCCCTGCTGACCCCTTTCCTAAGGAACCCTAAGACTCAGGCAGCACAAACACAGGCAGGCGGAGAGCTGTGGGAGGCCGCTGCCTCTCCAGAGCACCCGTGCCTGCGGCTGGATGAGGCAAGGGGAAGGAAGCCTGTCCCTCACAGTGCCCCACGGATCCATGTGGGGACTACGTGGAGCACTGCCGAGTTAGGAGGCCCTCCGAGGGACCCAGCCGTGTCTGCTCAGCGGTGCGTGGGACTAATTGGCCCTGTTCACCATGAGAGCTAATTAGCCCTTGTGCACCCCGGTGCAAGCACAGCCAAGCACCCAGGCTGTCTTGGAGAAGCTCCATGCAGCTTGGGCTTTAGAGCGGTGGGCACAGGCCACGAGGAATGTGGTGTCCTTCCCATGGACAAAGCTGAGTGGTGGCAAGCTCAGGAGTGCTGCTGACTGTGCCAAATGTCTGTGTTCCTGATGACACCATCAGGTCTAAAAGATGAGCTGGTTTCTCCCCGTACTCATTTTACCTAAGATTCGGCTCACAACGGGAAGCCTGGAGTAATTTCAGATGTAACTGAGAATGTGAAATAGTAAGCCTGGCCCTTGTTCTGAAGCTGGGAATTATCTGAAAACAAATATTAATTTCTTTAATCACTAGAGATATCAAAAGCTGAAAAGCTAGGTGTGCAGATGAATGAAGACTAATGAGGTCTCATCTGGAGGCAATCACTAGTAATGCCATTGCTGTGGGAGGAAGCAGAACACATCTTGCTGTCAGTCATGCAGGGATAAATCAGAAGGAGGTCTCCTGAAGCCTGTGGATTCATTTTGATTTATACTGGTGTGACTGAGAGAACAGTTTAGCTCTATGGGGTTGTGGAATGATAAATATGAGTCCAAACTGGGCCTCTGGGTATGCAATTTTTTTTTTTCTCTGCAGATGGATAGCTTGGAAGGAAAAATGGAGCCTATATCATATAAAAAATAAGCAATGAAATGTGAAAGAATTGTTTTCTGAGATCCTTTCTAAGTTATTTTTCATATATACCTATGTGTAGTCTCCACTTGTCATAGCTTTACCTGATATTCTAGGCATGTAAAAATCTTGATTGTATTGTTCAAACACTTAAGTGCATTAACTCTCTCCCCACTTTTGTCCAGATTTGTCACCTTGGTATAGAATAGAAGCAAACTTGATGCTGACCATAGAACTTTGAATAACAGCGTCAATACAGGGGCAGCGATTCAAGGTGTTTAAAAACAAAAAAAGGAGGATGGTTATAGTGAGACAGATTGTGACACCAGATATCACTGGTCAGCTTCTTCTTCAAGGAGACACAGAAAAGTAAATGCAAAATATTACCAGGTATAGGTATAGGATGAGCTCAGGAATACATGTTGCACATATCTGTACTGATGGATATGTTCTTGGGGTATAAGGGATCCAAAAATAGTTGGATTTAATGAGGTGTCCATCTACCCTTCTAGATCTGGAGCAACTTTTCTGTAGTCCACAAAATTAACCTGCAGTCAAGATGTGGTAAGCCAGAAGATACTCTGACCCTGAAGATTTGCAGAAAACAAAACCTGAAATGTCAGTTTTCAAGGGAAACTGGCTATTTAATTTGATTTTGAATTGCATCTTCTAGCTGACTTGATCATGGACAGAAGCATGGTTACAAACTCCTCCTTTCTTTCCTAATCCTTATATGTCAATATAACCTTGCTTTGCCTTGACATTGTAGGAGTCCCTGGAAAGATTGCTGCAGATTTTCTAACACTACCTCGAATTGCAGATGATGATTGATGCAGCAGATCTCTTTGAAATAGGCAAATATATTGACAGCCCCTTGAAACAGAAATTCTTCCCAAACAAAGGTGACACAGGGCAAAAGCTCTTGGGAGCAGAAGTGAAATTAATGAGGATGAAGTCACTGCCAGAAAGAAGGCAAAGGCACTTGAGGAAACCTCCTGTTTTTCACCACAATCTGTAGATGCACAGGTGAATGCACTCTTACAGACATCCTCCTGCTGTGGGTCTTACCTTCCCAACGTAGAGAGGATCAGTTCCTGTGTATTCCTCCAGAACAAAAAACTGGTTCCACACCCAGCTCCTCTTCATACGCTGATGCAGCTTGTCTGATAGGTTGTCTTCTTGCCCGTCAAAGAGGGGCCTGGCACTTCCTGACAGCACAGTTGTAGTAAGGTCCATCAGTCCCCAAAAATACAAGGAGACACCAAGTCCAAACAAATTCTTTGCATTGCTCATTCTACCTGAAGTCCACATCCGTATACTAGGACTGACTTAAAAGTCCAAACACAGTAACTTGGGTCCCTTGAGAAAAGAGTAGGTCCTCTGCGTTGTCCTTTGAAATGTCCAGGAGAGATCCTGGTTCTCAGAAATGCAGTATCCTGTAAAGTTAAAGGAAATTAATAAGAGGATGCCTTTTTCCTCAAGGCAAAAGAGTTCTCTCAATAGGCAAATATGCTATAAAGTATTTAATCATCTATATAAAAATATAAGGTCAGGATGCACACCTTTTGAAAACAGAAATACTATTACCATATAAGCTGCAGACCTGGAGCCTTTGGTACAAGTAACATCAGGGTTTAGCCAACAAGTATGAGTTCTCTGCTTTGTTAATTTTGCTGTAGGGTTGTTTCATGATATTGATTGGCATGAGTTAAGTGCATACTCTAGAAATATTTATGATCGGAACTACTTAGAGAATATTTAAAACCAGTTCACTCTGGAAAATTATGATAGCTGGAAAAAAATATTTGGCAACAATCCCTCTATTTGGAAACTATGCCATTGTCATTACACACATATCCATGTGCACATGTCTACATAAATACAGATATTATTGCTATATTGCAAAGCTTGAGTATAATTTCTGGAAGCTCCAAGTTATTTCTGGTTTTAATTATTCTTTCAGCCTCTCTGTTGCTTGAATTCAGGCTTCAAACTCTTTTGCCTCCTCTCTGAGGAGCTGATTGCTGCTACTAATGCAACATTTCTAGAATTTGAATGGTCAGTAAATAATTTTATCACCCACAAAATGTTTCACAATGCTGATAGCCACATACTGTATGTCCAAGCAAATAATGCTAACATGTTTTTTTCTTTCACAGTTCATAAAGACCTGTTTAGGCAAAGGAATGCTGACCTCTATCAGAGGACACTTTGTCATCAGTCTAGGGTCTTTTCTTGTCATGAAGTCAGTTTAGTTGGTGACCTCACTCCAGGCCATGGATTATAGAAACCTTTCCTTCACCATTTTGGTGAACTTAATGATCTACTGCTGCACAAAAATTACTCTGTTAAAACACTCCATGCATCCTCTGTTGGTCCAGTATTTTTGCTGTTCCTTTAAAGAACACTTATTTCTTCATGAAGTGAAGATTAATTAGGAAAGGCATGTGGAGTTCTGAGTCTTAAGCCAGTAGTTCATACTTCCTTTTACTGCTGTTCTACACTTAGGTTTTTTGGCTTATTTAATTGTTTTATCCTGTGGAAATAAATGTAGCAGGAGATGTCTGTCAAATATTTCCAACTAAAATCCTTAAAAGATTTAAAAATAATAACAAGCATTTTAGACAGTTGCATGACTTTAAAGACAGAGACAATTCAATGTTTTTAAGAAAGAGAAAGAGTGTGGTTGTGAATTCCCCAGCATCAATGCTGGTACAACTGGAGAACTGGGCACACTTAGAAATATACTGAAACAGAAATTCAAAAAATAATCCAAAAGTTGGCTGAAATCTGAAAATGGCAGTGTAAGTCTGGAAGTGATGTCCACAGCGGGAGTAGAGACAAAATGATCATCTAAGACTAATTTCTACACAAAATAATGTTTCCAAATATAAAGCCCAGAAGAGGTAAGACCACACAGTGCTGCTAGCCTATGCAGTTATGAGGTTTATCAAGTTAATTGGTCCTTTACCTTGAAAAATTTACAACCTAAGCCTGAATAGATACAACACTGAAAGTAAAAAATATAAGCACAGAGCATGGTAAAATTCTTCTAAGCAGAGCAATGTCAGAATTGCTGGTTGTTTGGACAGTGGCTACATAATATGTTAGGTTTTATTGTCTGCAAAGCTAAAGAATGGGGATTTACCTAAACTGTACAAACCCAGAAGGACCACAGTAATCTCTGTGTGTCTGTCACTTCATGAAGAAGTTGTCAGCTGTTTGTGAGAGACAGGGACATGGCTCACAGTCCCTGATGGATGCCCATGGCCAAAGGAGTCCAAAGACTATGTGTACAGGGCTTGTCTCTCTGTCCTGTGATCCCTTTGCTCCAAACCTCCAATACACTGCTACACTGGCAAAAGAAGGCTGAAGCCCTCTGCACATAAGTATGCTCACCATGCTCTTGACATGTTCTAAACATAAGTTATTCTCAGCAAAATCGGGGGGACATTATTTACAACCCATATTTTGCTGGTGAGTAAATATGGGGAAGAGCTTCCCACCACCCTCCAATATAATTTGAGGTAATTACACCACTGCCTCTACCCTGCAATGGGAAGAGAAACTGGGGGCAGGCTATGATCCAGCAGTTAAGGTCCTACCTGGAACTTTTGCTTTAATAAATTCCATCTACTGCACAGATCAGTTACATTTTTGTTTATGTGGCAAAGAAGTGATGCAACATGATGGACCAATTCCTGTGGCAGTCAGAATTGTGTTTGTAGGTGAATTCTCAAACCACAGATTCAAAACCAATGGCAGTAGATGTCTCCTGTGATTAAGTTCAGCTGTCAAGGATCAACACTGCTTAGGCCAGGTATCAAGACATTGTTAAATGAACTTGCAGAGTTAATGGTATACTTGTAATGAAGCAACAGCAAAAGAAATCTGATTATCGGGATGCTTTTCATCCACATGTGCATTAAATCAGCAAGAAGCAAGGTAAGTAAAAGTGGTGGAAAAAAGATCAAGAGGAGAGACATAAATGTTTCACACTCTCTGTGAGAACACTTTTAGTCTTCTGAATAAGCAGTTCCATGAGGAGCCTTTCTTGAAAACAGTGACAGGGACTCAGTGGTCCCTGGCAGCAATATCCCTAAGAACATTTCTTATTTCCAATGCAGTCTTGTTCTAGGGTATGGCAACTGTCAGGAAACTTCCCATAAGTAATGTAAAGTCTTGTAAAAGGATGTTCCTTACTTGAGTACTGGTAATTTCCCCATTTAATGTCAGCCCATGGTGACATGGTCATATATTTTGGTAGAAATGGAAGAAAGCAGTAGTATTGAAGTGGAACAGAGTACTATCTGTCTGTTAATAGCAGAGTTTCTGGTTTCTCACGCTTTTCCACAACTGTGAGCAAGCAGGCTGAAACTCATTGCATTTTGCTCCTTGCCTAGGGTAAATTGATACCATTAATAACAGTGTTTAAGTCCACAAGGACTCCTCTCCGAGACTGAAGGAGAATGACATTTTTTTTCTGTCTCAGGTCCTCAACTAGTGTTAAAGTGATGAAAAAGACATCTGTTAACTCCTGGGCTGAGGTGCTGCTGATCTGTCTGGGTCTCTTTTTTTCCACAGTGTCACCAACCCCAGGTGCATCCTCTTGGCTTCTGCATCTGCAAGGCCTGAAGTCCAAGGAACACATTTCTCAGCAGTGTAAAAAAGACACTCACATACATTTAGGGTGTGGTAGCACATGTGATGGCTGTGCTACAGTTAAGGCCACAGGAGACTGAGTCTCTCAGAGGGCTCATGCAGATGGCTTCTTCACCAGATGAGTGTGATGGATGAATACTGGGTCACTTCAGCTGTAGACACAACACTTGGTTAGGATAAGAGCCAGATGCTTGGGGTGTATTACTTGGATCTCTAGACTTAGATGGTCCACAGTGGTTTTTGCCACAGATGGATAACTCAGGCTTGGAGGCAGAGTCTATTACTTGCAGGGAATCAGGGGGACCCATCATACAGGAAGGGATACTTGGCATTACTGAATGAGCCAGAATCGAACTTTTAATGTTCTCTTAATGCAAATTGTTTCTTGGAGCCCTTCAAAATACATTCTTAATGAAATCTGCAAAGATGGAATTTATGAGCCTCTGCACATTTCATGACTCAGCATGAAGATGTGCAAAGAATTTGAAGACAGTAAAGAGAGGGAAATCTTGTTTTCGTTGCTGAGACGCAAAAACGATTGAGCCCAGGGGAACTACATGACCAAAATCTGTGAAATTTCTGCAGAGGGTGCTTTAGTTTTCAAGAATAATGTAAATGTTTCATTTTATTTCTCACAGTTGTTTACTCCATTGTAAAACATTTAGGTATATCTGTGCAGTATATACCCCTGACCCAAAGTGAATGCCTTTTTTGCCCCTGCTTTTGTGATGAATATTTGATTATCAGCTCCATTGTTTAGGTTACTTTCTCTGTTTTTGCCTTAAAAACATTGCTGAAAATCCTTTTCCTGTCAGTCAGCAGTTACAAATACAACTTTTGGCTTCAGGAAGACCCATGAAGAGCTGATTGATCTTTGTGCTACTTGTGGTCTATACACAGTATAAAGGAACTACCTAATTGTTCTATACCAAAAAAAAAAAAAGTCTGCCAATGATAATATTAATTTCTCTTTTAGCCTGTATTGAAAATTAAAGTAGGCATATTCCAAGTGTGAATTACTCTCCATGCTCCAATTCTACAGATATTCCACTCCCCCATACCCCCCAGCACATATTTGTTCTGTAATTAAGTTATTCTTAATTGAATAGCTAATTCTGGGCAAAGATGAAAAGGAAAACGAAATAACTGCCAGAACCAACTTCTGACATTTCTTGCAAGTGACCCATTTATCTTGTTAATTCTGAAGAGAACAACACTTCCAACAAAAGGATAAAAACATTAATAGTTTGGATGACCATATGGGCACCCAGAGAGTTCCACTGGGATTGAAATGTATTGTTCTCAGAACATATTTAAATACCAAGGATTTTATAGTCAAAAAGCTCAGACTTGAAAAGCTTTACTGACATGCTTGCTGTACTCATCCCAACGAGCAAGTGGTCTCCCAGAAAGTCAGTGGACTATTTGCATTCATAAAATTAATTACATGCTTATATCTTTCATGCCTGGTCCTTGCAATGGATTTTGCTGTGTGGACTCAGCATTCTTATAGAATGCTACAGGCCTTAGTGGAACCCATACAGGCACATTGCTTGAGTGAAGGCGCTTCATTTGGAGGGAAGATATTGCACTGAGAAAGTGGGAAAGAGGGGCAACCAGTTTTAAACTCGCACTTCTATTGTCTCTGTACATGGATACACAAAGTATATGTTTCAAGTAAACGTTTCAAATATGTCACATCTCTTAGCTGCACACACACTGCACTAGGAAGTGCTAAGGAAAAGGATTTCTGTGTTTAATGACACATTTGAAGATTTTCGCCCCTGAATTTTGCAAAAGCAACTGAACAAATTGCTAATGAAAACAGTAAGTAGAAATTAAATTTGACTGAAAAGAATTCTCCAAATGAGATATTTACTTTGTTCCTTGCATTCCTCAGTTTTGACATTTTAAACCGAGGCAGAGGTGGGAGTACTGGGCAGTTTTTTACCCACCATGAAATGGATTATCCATTTATGTTTTCACAGATTAATTCTTAGTGCTTCTGTACCCTCATTTGCTTGTTGCTTTGACATGAGACATCTTTGCAATAAGCCACAGAAGCACCAGTCAGTAAGCAGCTGCAGGCTGTATTCTGTACCAGACACACTACCACAATGGGTGTTAAAAACAACTACCACAGATAGAGGCTCTGCTGATCCAGGAACTAAAAATGTAAAGAAATTAGTGCCATACTTGTCTCCATTTCAGCCCTAGTGAGGTTCATCCTCCTCCAACTCCAGCAACTCCTGGAGTCCTGTTTCCAGTTCTGGGCTCAGCACAAGAGAGACAATGGAGCTCCTGGAGCAGGTCCAGCAGAGGACAATCAAGATGATCAAGGGACTGGAGCATCTCTCTTACAAGGAAAAGCTGAGGGAGCTGGGCCTGCTCAGTGTTAAGAAGGACTGAGAAGGGACTTCATCAATGTGTATTAGTATCTGAAGGGAGAATGTCAAGAGAATGGATCCAGGTTCTGCTCAGTGGTGCCATGCAACAGGACAGGAAGCAATGGATACACACTGATGCACAGGAAGTTCCACCTGAACACAAGGAGAAACTTCTTGACTGTGCAGATGACCGAATACTGGAATAGATTTCCCTGAAAAGTTGTGGAGTCTCCCTCACTGGAGATATGTAAGAAATGTCTGGTCAGAATCTTGTGCCATGTGCTCTAGGATGACTCTGCTGGGGCAGAAATACTGGACCAGATTACCCACTGTGGTTCCTTCTGACCCATTCTATGATTCTGTGATTCTATGATTTTAGAAATCCTAATACTTGCAGTACCTAATTTAGTTATTTCTAAACAGACTGCATAATCATAGTCCTAAATATTTCTGTAATCCTTCCAGAACTTCCTATGTTTTATCTCTGGCCCAGGACAGTCCTACTTTTACTATTACCTGTTGTTATACTTTCTGGGTAAGTTTAAGTTAAAAGGAAAAAAATTAGAGGCATTTTTTACTTTTCTTAAAAAAAGACTGGGCCTAAACATGTATTTTTATTTTTACTTCACTCTATTATAAAGATCTTCATAAATACAATGAAACTTGACAATGTACCATATGGTGCATAAACATTAACTCAAAATACAATCCATTGTCATAAAATTACATCTACAGACTAGTCAACAATCTCTCCTGAGACACATCAGTGAACTCATTTTGCTCAAGATCTGAAGTCCTTCAAAGGAGTGTCTTTGGAGTGTCTGCAGAGTGAAAAATCCCACTGAACGACAGAGGGAGTCCCATCATATAAATCCCAGACCTATGGTTATAGATGCATAAAAAGATCAAAAAGAATGAAAGACACACACAATCAAAAAGTAAACATTCCGAAATAGAATTATGCTGATAACTTGCATCAGGGGAAGATCTGATCCCCAGCTTTTGCTCAGTGTGATGCACTTTAAATATGACTGTAAAGAACAGTACAGAAATACAGGATGGTTTCTAAAGCTCCATGCATGTCTAACTAACTCTGATGAAGTCAATTTCAACAGGAACTAAGTGTAGCATTGCAAATACACTGCAAAATTCAAATGAATTTCTGACAAAACAACCCCTCTCTCATCAAGGATGTGCAAAGATACACAAAACCTACGAAAATCATACTAATTATGCTTTCATTATTAAGCAAAAATTCCTTTTAATTCTCACATCCTGACTACTTTTGCCATGCTGTCAAAAACCCCGTACAAATCGTTCTAAATAGTGAATTTATATTCATATAAAGTAGCACATATAATGGTTTTTAAAAAAAACCATGAAGCCCTTCCTCTCCCCAAAGTATGACCTCTCTTTGCAGCTGTACTAGGAGCTTGATCTCAAGACCCCTGAACAATTCAGGCATCTGCCAGTCCCCTGCTATGAGACAAAACTTGTTCCTGTTGCACACCTAGGATGCATTTTGAATCTGAGATGTCCCTCCCTGTGCTGTATGGTGGCTAGTAGCAGATCATGTTCTTTAGCTACAAAACACTGCACTCTGTATGTGCTAGTCCCCACAATATGACATATTTCCAGGTAGCAGTCAAAAATGGTCTCTTCCTTATCCACAGCTGCTGGATAGTTGATAAGGCTCTCTGATAACCCCAAATGCCAGAGACAGAAAAGGAATTATCTCCTATCTGGTGACAAATATGAGAAGCAGCTGTTTGTCTGCACCAGGTAGAGGCAATATTTCCTCCTGTACATGAAGATCAAAACCAGTGATTGGCAATGACCTATGTGCTGCTACTGGTGAAGACGATTTCCTAATTTCATTGTGACTGTGTTCCTTATTAATTTGGTATTTCATAGAGCATTTCACCATTTGGAAAATCCATTTCCAAAAGCAGCTGTTGAAGACGGAGAAGTGAATGGGTAGCTTGTTTTTCTAACCAGAAATCAATATTTTGCCATCTCTCATAATTACTGCATGTACCCCCTGGCACTTAGTAGATAGTGGGCTTTTCTGTTGTCCTTTTTGGTTTGTCTGTTTGTGGCTTATGTTATTGCTGTTGTTGTTTGATTTTTTAATTTTGTCTTTTCATAGGGAAAGGTTATTCTTTAAATTAACACCAAAAATAGCTGTAAGTGCTCTAAAGGTGAAAATGTTTCCTCTAATTCATACTTCTTGACTCTGACATTGTTCAGCAGTACAACACTGGCACTTGCACCTCCCCTTATCTCATTGATTGTCTTGTGGACTTGAGGACATATGCTGCTAGCCAGCAGGATGAACATTTTCAAGTCATCTCCAAGCTACAGTACATGAAGTCAAACCAGCAAAAGAAACAGAAATCTTACAGCCTCCTTCTCTGTCTGAAATACTGGAGTCTACCTTGTTTTTATCATGTAGCTTCAAAGTGTTTCTAGAAATACAGAATATGAGTGCTTAGCCTTCACAGGATACTTTTGAGCTGAAAGAATAAAGTATGAAGCAATAAATATTTGCTGGGAACTCATTTTTCCCAGTTCTAAGACAGCAAGCAAAAGGTTCATAAAGGTTGAAAAACAACCTCACAGGCTTTGCATGCCAGCCTCTAGGTTTTGGTCTTCAAACTCACCTGTTGTGATTTCCACGGAGACTGTATGTAATGTATTATCTAATTGTCCTCTATAAATGGGACATGTTTTAACAACACCTACCCCCTCAAAAAGAAGTATATATTATATATTTTCCATCTTCTTCCTAATCCTAATGTTGGGACATGTTTTCAGCTTTCCCAGTGCCTCCCATTTCATAAGATGAGTATCCTAGGTGAAGCAGATCCCCTGTTTGGATTGCTTAACAGCTAAGAAGAACTAGCATATGCTAGAATATAAAGGATTTTTTGTCTTCCTGGCAAACTCTTATCTTGTCAGTTTGCTACAGGTGAATCGTTCAGAGAAGACTCCAAAACCCTGTGCTCCATCTGCCTTAGTATTCAGTTTATAATGGTGATGTAATAGCAGCTTTTGTAAGAGCTGAGGTATTCTTGGCCAGAATTCCCATCCTTCCATTATCTGCTGTGAGCCATCTGGTTGCTGTCCTTCAGAGGGGACAGTCTTCTGCAGCTGTTTTGAGTCTGTTTTCCCAAAGAAATGTGTTTATGCAGTGATATAATTGCACTGATTTTCTATTAGCACTGTGAAAGACAGAGATCCCAAGGATTACCATATTTCTTAGAGTCATGAATATTGGAAAAGTCCTCTAAGATTGGAACAATTGGAAGAGTGAATGAGAAAGGAGAACCAGGCTATCTTCCCCACTGAGGAAAGTAGGGGCAGTGATATAATCTCTCTGACAAAGGGTCATCTCGCATGCAGTTCTGGAATAGTAACTGAGGTATTTTAGCTGTTATGACAAGGCAGCTATAAGGAGCTGAAATTATTGTGTATGAAGGAAGAGATATAAGGGAAAGACACAACCATAATAAACCAGGCTTTGTGTTCTATTCCGCTTCACTTGTTTGTTAAAAGTCTTAGAGAAAAAAAAAATTATTCACATATAAATTCTAGTGGCCTTCCCACTGCTTTAAAGCCTTTTCAGCAATCCAGTAGAGCACATCAGTGCAAACTTTTGAGTATGGATCTGAAAGTAAGGTATGGCTTCCATTCACTATTACTGGTGATCACTAAAAGGTAATTTTCTGCCTCTTTAATATTTAGGCACACCTCCTCTTTAGGCAGGGAGACACTGGTGGTGCACAAAGAACTAATGACCCTGAACACAGCACATGAACATGGAGAAATCCTACAAGCAGCAACTGCAAGGTCATCAAGGCCCATTTCTCCCACAGTTGGTAGCCACTTCATGTAACCCCTCAAATAATTTGAAGATCCTTTCTTAGATCTGTATGTGTACTTCAGCACAAAGGTTCTTCTTGCACACCTTCTAAAATGCATTCTTTCTTACTTATGGATCTGCATTTTTATCAGCAAGTTCTGCATGCAATCTTTTGAGATACCAAGATGGGCTTGTCAAACTAGAATTCTGCTCTAGTGTTAAGATTTTTGCCTTTGGAAATTGCCAGTAGCTGGTACTTCCAAATAGTTAAACTCCCTCTTCCCATGCTTTGGAAGAGATAGTTCAGAAATGAAAGAAATTCTGACAAAAGAAACTTGTCATCAGAACAGATGTGACTAATTGCAGCAAAGAGGATTACACAAGGAAACTGGAAAGATGGTACATCCCAAGTGACAATGGAGTGGTCTTCTAGTCTGACACAAGTGAAATCCTAATGAAAAAATGTATAAGAGAAGGAGAAGTGATATTTTTCTTAGATATTGAACTACACTTTGCTGGGAAAATGCATGATATGTGAAAGACATGCATGCATACTTAAATAACTTGCCTCAAAGATGGTTATGCAAGGAAATATTGCTTCAAGTTAAAGCTAAAAATTCCAACCTTGATGTAATTTGTTTCTTTCTCCTTGTTGGAGAAGTCTGATTAATTAAATGTTTTGTATTTGAAATTTCAGAGAGGGGAAGAAGAAGTGGAAAATAAAGAACAATAGGAATAAGCACTAGTGCTCAATGTTGAGGTCAATAATGTGATACTGCTTGATACATAATCTTTAGTTAACCATAAAAAATAAGACTGTACTGTTGTGAGATGATGGAAATGGTGAGAACAATTCCTTGCTGACCCTTGTAATCAGTTTATGCACTGAAGCGTGAGTTTTGATTTCTTCCTTTTGACTGAAGAATCGTTTTTCTCTTAAAAAAATGTAGAGTATAAATACTACCTTCAGTTTCTCCCACATTTTCAGCCTTTTTCTGAAGCTTTTCAGCTTCATTAAATTTGGGGGAAGCATGAAGAAATAGATAGATCCATTTTTACTTCATCAACTTCTTATTGGCCAAAAAACAGGTGCAGTGCCCAGTGCAAATTGATGGGATATTATATATTATGTTCTGTCTTCTCTCAAGTCATATAACCTACATTTTTGAAGTCTCTTGCAAAATTAATCAGTCCACATTGAATTCACCCTCAGGTACTTCAGAAACCAGCTAAAGCAATAGACAAAATTAGTGAATACCTTCATGTGCTTACAGAAGATAAGTGAATTCCTAGAGGACTGACAGAGAAAAACTATTATACCTATATTTAAGGAGAAGGGAGCAGTGGGGAAGAGAAACCAGTGAATTACAGAGCCTTCATTATAACTTTAATATGTGGAAAGTTATTGGAATCAACAACCAAATTTTAATCATCTAGAGGATAATAAGGTGCTAGGGAATAGCAAACATGTATTTGTGAAGTTGACGACAAAATCAGCCTGATTTTCCTCTCTGGTTAAGATAACTGGCCTATGTGAAATGAGAGAAATGCACTACATCTTGACCTCTATAAAATGTTTCACACAACTCCACAACTCATTGTCAAAGGCAGCATAGGGAAATAAGACCCAGGTGAAATGACAGTGACAGACTGGAAAACAACCTGAAGAACCACTGTCAGCAGCTCAGTGTTAAACTGGGAGTCAGCATTGAGTGGTCCTGCAGGATTTTTTTTTATGACCAGAACAGTGAATGGTTATGCTAACAGTTACAAAATGTGAGAAGGATGTCAGGCTGGGAGATTTTATAAGCACTTGGGAAGACGGGGGTAGAATTCAAAATGATCTCAGTAAACAGGAGAAATGTTTGGAAATCAATACCAGAAAATTCAATAAGGACAAGTGAAAAACACAAGCCTTGGAAAAACAAAATCAAATGCCCAGGCATAGAGAGGTGAGCAACAGCCTGTGAGTCAGCACTGAAGGAAAGATGACCATGAAATGAATAGGAGCCAGAGCTATTGCATGGGTTGTTGCAAAGGAGGAAAATGTCACTCTGTGCTGTGTCCACAGGATGTTAGGCAAGTTGCTTGTGTTGCATCTGTGGAATATTTCTACTGACAACCTCACCATAAAAATGCAGCACCTCACAGCTGAAAAGGAGACATAGACAGAGTCCCAAACTACTGCCAGGAAAACAGCAAGAGGTTTTAGCAGAGGTCTGGAAAAACAGGACTGGTGAAAAGATTAAAAAATTGTATTTCCCAAGTCTGTAAAAACAAGATTTAGGAGAGGGCTTAAAAACAGATTTTTAAAAAAGTGTATAAGTTATAGAAGGTATAATAAGAAGAGTGCTGATCAACATCTTACTTTCCAGGACAGGTGAAGGTAAAATAAGCCTACTTTGAAGCAAGAGTAATCTAGGTTACAAGCAAACCAAACCTTTAAGAATAAAACCGGTAGAAATTTGAACAGGTGACTGATAGAAATGGCGAAATCTCTTTTTTTATTAGCTATTAAGAAAAGGCTTGAGAGTAGCCTTGGAAATTGTTCAGGTGATCTTTGATCTTGTGTCAGTAACAGAAGACAGAAGTAATTTAGAAAAGTCCTGAATTTATATAACCCTGAAATGTAAGTAAAAATCACGTCTTATAATGTAAAATAAAATGTCTGAGGAGTCATTGTGTCTAGTCTACTCTATCATTTATTTGGGTCTTTCCACCTCTTTGTCTCCTCCTGTTAGGCTGAATCCACGCGTTCCAATTGTGTTTACTGCATAAGTACTCAAATAAACCAGCTGGTTATAGTGTGTGAGAAGAAACCTTATCAGACATGGACAATATCGTTAGGTTTATGTGAGCATACCAAATGAATCCTGGAATGATAAGTGTTTCTCATGACAATCAGGAAAAAAGAGGAAGAAAAAAAAGCCCTCATGTTTTCTTGATCATCATAAGAAATGGTCTTTCCAGGAAAGGGATGATCAGAAAGTGTTTGTCCGGGATTGCTATACTGTGGGGCTAATGGGGAATAAAACATTCACTTCAGCTGTACTTTCTTTGCTCTGGAGGGTCCCCCATTCTGCAACAGCAGTAATTTCATGACAGGTAAATCAGATCCAGGGCTTTGTATGCTTAAGCAGTGTTTCTTTTAGACTATCCCGTCAAGCAGGAGGTTGTCCCCTTGATCCCAGTATAAGGACTTCTGTGCTGCAAGCTACTCTATAATCTCCCTAACCACATCGAAGTGCTGCCTTACTTCATAAAATGACCATCAAACGATATTCTATTGATTCAGAAGGGGCTTCTGATTCTGCATGTGCTAATTGATACTTTATTAAAGTCTAAGTTAGCATACAAAAGTGCTAACTAGGCCAAACTCCCTGCAGCTTTGTAAAAGACCATTATTCCCCATTGCCTTTTAAATCCCTATATGAAGAAGATAAGGACTATCTACTCATTTTTCTCATTGATTCTCACCTCTGAGAATAGGTTCACAGTCCATATATCCAAGCAAAAATAATTAACTGACCCCTCCTATTAAGTACAACATATTTTCAATAAAACAAAGTTTGAATGCCAGTGACTCCATCCTAGCTTTCTGTACAGTATCACAGGGCATAGCAAGAAATGTTTCTTTGCATTAGACAGTTAACATATAAAAGAGACCCATGGTATCTCTGCCTTTTAAAAATTGATCGACACTTTCTGTAAGAGTACAGATGTTCTTTTTCATCTCTTTTAAACTCACTTTTCTGTTTATCTAAATCCACTCACAGCTGGCATTGATTGTCTTACTTTTGGCCTATGTCTTACAGCAATGCTTTCTCCATTACTGCATTTGGTCTTGGACTTGCCATGTTTCAATGTAAAGCATTTCAATGTGCATAAGAACCACATTTGCCTTCCCAACCAATTTTTTTTTTTTCCCCCCAAAAAAAGGTTCTGTCCAAGTCTCTAGATTTTCATAGTCTTTGCTCTTGGTAAATCTCACTTGCTTTGCTCATTTGAACCTCCCAGGGTATTTCAGTAAGAATATTCAGGTGAGCAGAGCCATGAAGATATGACCTACAGTTCTGCAGAGTCATTTAAAAGACATAAAAGAATTACAACACCTACCTATATACTTTGTAAGTACACCTGTAGGTTTGGCATTGAAATGGCAGAATTAAATGCCTATATTATATCATCAGCCTGTGAATTGTCTCATTATCAACAATGTGTAACAGCAGGCACAAAATATGTCTGAAGAAACTAAAATTTTATTTAGATACAATTTATACTACTGTGACATTCCTGGGGATGGATGTGCAATATAAATTCATAGTATTACCTGTCAAAAATCTATCACCTTTTCTCCAGCCCCTAGAATATCTTTCCTTCAAGAAATATTTTTCTTGCCAATCACACGATAATAAGCAAAATGCAGCCTAAATTAAATTTTCTACTTTTTAGTGCCAGAATGATCTCCAATTGCATAATACAAGGGGACTGGGTTTCTAAATATTTCACTCAAGTAAAATCAAATAGTATAATATAATGTTATATAATATGCTATAAGGTGATATAACATAATGCGCTATAATATGACACATATGGAAAGTACGGTGTACATTTTACCTAGGAGAGGTGGCATGCTTATGAAAATGCATCACTTGATAAAAGCAGCAAAGGCAAACCCAAGATGCATGCAGCTCACGTCCCTCAGTGCTTGGACAGCCCTAAGGCAGGGGATATGAGACACCTTTAAATCCACATATTGTGATGCACTGAAGAAATGATCAGATTTGATTAAGTCAGTTGCTGATAATTTCTAGTTAAATATTGAAGGTAGAGTAATAAACCAGTGAATGTGATTGACTTGGGAAGCCTCAGCAAACAGCTGCATTTTTAAAGGACTTTAATAGAGTAGTGGTATTTTGCAAAACTGATATAGGGAGAATGTTGCAGTCTGCTGGAGTGAGACGGAGATGTGGAGGACTGGGTTGCTCCAGTTCTGCACACTGGCAGCCTCAAGCACTACCAGCAAAGGCTAAAGCAAAATCCTTCCTGCATTGCTTGTTGAGCTGTGGTTTGTCCACTACACCCACTCTGCCTGCCTGCACTTCCCACCTGCTCCAGCTGGCAGAGCCCATACCTGTGAACCCAGCCTTGAGAAGCATCTACAGATAGCCACAGGCAACCAGTAGGTGCCTGGCTCGCACCCTCTCCAGCCATTCTGAAGTGGAGATGAAAGGCCCTGTTGTTCCTGTCCTGGATGGAAGCCCTGCAGAGTTTGTACACCAAAAATCAGGCAGAGGAAAGTCTCTGCCCCATGACCTGCAGGAGCTCTCCTTGCTCTGATCTAGAGAGGTCTCAGAGACACCCTGATAGAGTGCCTCCCCACTGTGTGGGGAGTGTAGCTGGCTGGGAAGATGGAGGGATGGGCCCAGTGGAACAGCAAAATAGCCACGGCATCTCAAACAGTGTCAGAGGCAGGAAGAGGAAAGTGAGGATTTCCTCATGCATGGGGACCAGACTGCTTTGCTTGCAGAGGATTTTAACAGGTATTTATCCTTCTTTGCAGCCTTAATAGAAAAAAAAAAAAAAAAGAAGGAGTTTAATCTTTAATGATAAAGAACACAACTTTAATTTCAGAGAGTGGACTCTCTAGCAGTACTTCCTGGTCATTTTGCTATGAAGAAAAACTGAATTAAGTAGAAAAATGTTACTCAGGAAAAAATATGTCAAGGACAATAAAACTTTTGATTTCTGGTTTAATATTCATTCAGTATTTCAAGAAAAACCAGAGTCTGTCCAATGTTATTAATTAGCATTAGCTTCATTCACTGTAACTCTTTCTCTTCAAAGAAAGACATATATAGTTATATATCCCCCATTTTGTTTTCCCACAAGGCCCATTTCAAAACAACTTGCGTTGTTTCTGATGCAATACTATATCAATCTGATTATATTGTACATAATAAGATATGCCCTCAAATAGAGTACTGCATGGATCTTTATTTAGAAGGACACCTTTGATGTTGTATGAACTAGGAAATTTAAAAATTCTACTGAAATAAAAATGAAATTCTGTGTCACTGTAATCAATCTTGATCCACTATAGAAGTCTGGGCTCTGCGTAAGTTCCAGTCTAATCTACTTCCAAATATAAGCTTCCGATTAGACAGTCAAGACACACAGATTAGCTGTTTGAACAGGAATTTTCTGAAACCACAAATAGAAATGTATGCGCTCAATTCCTATTTTACAAATCATCTTTTCAATTAGAAGAGTTTTACAACTTTAAATTAGTTTAAGAATAATTTGTCCATGCTATTGCCACTTTCCAGTAATGCCCAGGTCTAAACTTCCAGTCTCCTTGAACAGACTGTGAGGAGCTAATAATGGAGTGTGTAAGGAGCCTCTTACGTGGATACCAATGTACACAACAGACAGCTATTGAATATTTCTAAAGCACTGTTTCATCTTGTCAACATATTACAGAACATGGCACATTGTTTCTTACCAACACAAAAAATTAATGCTTTTCAAATATTTCCTGGTTTTGAGCAATCCACTGCATACAGCAGGAAGCAACAGAGAAATTGTACTTTATGTGACTGAGAAAAATAAATAGTAATATTACAACTTACCTCTCACTGTGTTTTCATTTCTTTGTTCTGTCATTTGCTACTACAACTGAGTTTACACACTGCATTTTTCTTGTGCTCTTCTGGGCAGTGCGTGCAACAGGTTGCCTCAGCAGCTCTTCCCTCTTTTTAACCCACTCCAAAGAGCAAACCTAGTTTATACTACAGCATGCAGCAACTTTCAGGAAAAGAAAAGACATCATCACAAATGAATCAGACACTCTTTGTCTGATGATCTAGCCTCTTTCTCAGCTGATGCACTAGTGTGTGAATGGGACCAGTAATCCAGGAGGCGAAGTATACAGACACCATTCACTGGAAAGGATGCTGGGAGAACATAAGCTACATGAGTGGACAGTAGGAACAATAGCAAATGTTACATGTTGAGGTGGCTGGGAATGAATAATGCATGCGTTGGGAAGACAGTTGCCCCATTCTGGTGTGGAGGGTGTGGAAAGAGTGGGCGTGAGAGGTACTTCCCTGATCATGTTAGCATTTCTAATTAAAATCATCATCTGCACAGACCCAGAAGACTCTGTATGATGAGAAAACAATGTGCAAACTTCCAAGGGGGGACAAATTCCTATTACACGGACCCGAAGAAGAAGTGGCTCAGATGCAAATACAGTATTTTATGTAGGCAAGCAGGCACTTACAAGTGAAACCAAAGGACCAAGAGAAATCTTAGTAGATGACATGTTTTGATCTGGTATTGTTTAGATACACCATATAAAAGAACGCTTCATCTCAGAAGAACTACCCTTTCAAATTATTGTTAATTAAGTAATAATCCTTGAGAAATGCGTCGTTACCAACAGTTAGGAGCAACTTTATTATGCTTTCCCCAGGCTATTAATGCTCAAACACAATGGCCACTAATTGCAGTAAGAACTAATTTCCCAGGAATTACACATGCACTTTCTAACTATCTGATGGCACAGGTTTTGCTTTTAAACTTTGTTTTTTAGAGCACTGGTCAGTCATAAAAACTATTCTCTAATTGTCCTGCACAGAAATTACCATTAACAAAAAGAAAGCTGATCTTTGCTACCTTCTTACATTATTAATTTTTTGTTGCAGACAACAGCAGCAAAGGTTATAATCTCTATAAACAATGCATCAGCTCTAAGTTCAGCAAAGCTAGCAAAAGCATTTTCAATCAGTGCAGTGAGCTTTGGATAGTTCTCGACAGTTTCTTTAAAAACAAGCAGGGGGTCTGCTGTTTTCTAAGTTTACATTACAGCTCTTCTTCTGCAATATGTTATTAATGAAATAAGAAATAATTTCTGGGATGCCAATGACCAAACTGACATTTATTCCTGTCAACTGTTTTGAGTGTAGACAAATTAGGTGGCCATAAGAATTATTAGTATTGAGCTTTGTTAAAGGGATAAATTGAGAAAATTAATCCAGATGCATAGGAAAAAAAAAAATCATCTACCTGGAATTTAAAGTGATTTTCTCCACAAACACTTCTCCCCTCAGCTCAGGAGCAGACTATAAGGAAAAAGCCTTAAAGAATAGCAGCCATTGTCATTACATTTTAAAAGCATTCACATGACAATTTAAAAAGAACTGCCATTTCAGCTATTTCTTAAATAACCTCTTTCTTCCTCTATAATCATGGAATATATTTCTTTCACCTTTTGACTAGCACTTTGGGTTTTTTTAATAAACTTACACACTCGTTTTGCAGGAAATTATATTTTAAAATGCTTCTCAGAGGTGTTTTATCATAACACTTTCATTTGGGTTGAATTAATGTTGAATCCTGATTTTCAGAAATAGAGGGAGAGGAAGAGAGATAGAGAAAGAGAAAAGAAAAAAAGCTTAGCTTCTACCCCAGCTCCAAAACACACTTATCTTCAATTCGCATTTCTAAATCAATCTTAACATAACCTTTATCTATAATAACAGAACTATTCTGAAACTTCTGAAACACAGACAGCTGTAATGTAGTTATCTGCTGGACTAGCCAGTCAAGAGGTTTTTCCCACTCTCTTCACCAGTGCACAGTTTATTTTCAAGGCTTTAATGCCACTATGCCACTATGCCAGTCCTTGCTTCACAGTTTTTATTCT
>VWZN01016687.1:187902-201487 GCA_013396955.1 Regulus satrapa
TTTTTTTTTTTTGGACCTCATCTCTCTTCTTTCTCCATTAAGATGCGAATGGGCTGGTACCTCAGCCAATATGTCTATACATGCCTGAATAGACTTGCAGAAAAGCAGGATCTTCTTTTGTCTGGGCCCGTAAGGCTGTATGTCATTCCGCACCGACAGGCAAGAGCTCCTCTCTCTGTGGGAGATTTCCAATAATTGCCAGAACAAATTAAACTGGGGCTTATCTGTTCCTCTTCCTTTTCAGCTTGAAAATGGAGGAACAAGACCAATTTTAGCTGGTGACAATGTAGCACAGAAATAGATTGGATTCAGCTTATGTGAAGTCATGCTGCAGATAGCAGGGGCAGGACGCTACTTTGAGGAGGGAGGTGATGTTGTGCTACATGGACTCAGCGGATCCTTCTGATCTGGCACATAGGAAATGAGTTGGGAGTTAAGAGCAGTTTGTCTAGTTACCACTGTCACAGGTGAAGGACTATATCTGATCATACATCTAGATGCGGCACTCAGGGAGGTGGTTTAGCACTGGACTTGGCATGTAGGTTACTGGTTGGACTTGATGACCTTAGAGGTCTGTTCCAACATAACCATTCTGTATTTCTGTACTGGAGTGGACTGGGCAGTCCTGAAACACAGAATGGACTGCAAAGAAGTGGGCATGTTTTGAAAAACAAAAGTAAAGTGTACAATAAATTCTGGATATTCCCCCAGACAAACACAGCTCATTCCCTGCATTTGCCTCCCACCACTTACACCTTGTGTCTTAGTCTGTGTGAAAGTCTCACAAAGTACAGATTTAACCTGTGACAGATCAATGGGGAGAGTTCTGCCTTGTCTCTGCAGTATTTGGAAGTCTTGGGCTGAAAAGACTGTATTAAGAGATAGTATAGTTATCAGACACAAATTTTCTGTAGCAAAGAGCTGTCATCTTCCTTTGCAGATAACATAAAATGAGCTCAAAGTCCTTTCTCCAGGCAAAGCCAGAATGGAAACCACACAAAGGAATGAATTCTTTGACAGTGTCTGACAGATAGAAATCTGAACTACTGGATTGTAAAGGGACCCTTAATTCTTGGGGCTGCTGAATGCCAATGAGAAATATTAGGATCTTCTCTTGACCAACATGATTACTGCTATCAAATGAGAATATGTCAAACACCTTTCAACACACTGTTGTCAGTCAAGCTCTAAAAAAACATAATTCACTGTAAACTATCTTCTCAACTACCACTCTGTCTCGGTCAGACTCCTCCAGCCACAAAATCAGTGAGAAATTAATAGAGAAAAGAACTCCAGCAGTTCTTAGTGTTGTCAGCTTTCCACCTCTTTTCTTCCAAGCTCTCATGTTCCTGAGCCACGTCAGAAAATCAGGGAGGAAGCTGTGACACAGTAATTAATGGAGACCAGAGGAGGTAACTTCAGGTTAATGGGAACTGCAAGGAATGTCTCTTAGTAAAGTCACCCTTGTGTCCTATCACAGGACACCAGAAAGAAGAGATCACCACCTCCCTCTCTACTTCCCTGTCATGAGAAAGGTGTAGACAGCAATGAGGTCACACCCCTGTCTCCCCTTCTCCAGCTGAACTAGACCCAGTGTCCTCAGCCACTCCTCCTAAGTCATGCCCTTTAGTCCTTTCACCATATTTGTTGCCCTCCTTTGAACACATGCTAATATTTTAATATTCTTATGTTGTGGAGCCCAAACCTGCATACTGTACCAAAGGTGAATGCTTATTACCAGAGCATGTCAATGCTTATTTGTAGAATATTTTCTATTAAACTTGGGGAAATGTTTGCCTAACATAATAAAGTATTAGGGTCTTGCTTTTGTCTTTTATACAGAAGAGTTCATTTTAGCATGACACACAAAAACAAAAAACCTAGTAAAAGAAGTAAAAACACTGTGGAAAAACCAGAGAGATTGATAAAAAAGTAAAATGCAGTCATATTTTCGATTTATAATGTCAATCCCAAAAGTGCCCCTTTGACCTTAATCATGTCAGTAACTTGTGAATCTTTAAAAAGAAATTTTGTTTTTTAAACAGCCCATAACTAAAATAATTAACTAAAGACATAGCTTAATTTTATATATATTTTTAAGTGTCTCTGGACAATTTATGCAAAATTCAAAATAGGTTCATTCTCTATTAGATATGCAAAAAAAAAAAAAGGTGAAGTGTAAGTTTTAGAGTGTGAACTTTAGTTCTAAAATCTGTGAAAAACTGGAACAGCAAGTCCATTCTGAATTGAATTTTTTGTAGTCGTAAGTCTGAGAATTCAACTTTTTCAGAAGCATGGACTTCAGAGAGTCTTCAGTATTTTAGTTCCATGCATTCTTGTTACCAGCTATTCTTTTTGGTCAGGTCACATATGGGCGAGTCATCATCCTAATAGACAAATGCTCACATTTAAAAAAGGGTTTTTTAGGATGAAGACAGAACTCAGCTATCTCTGTTTTAGACCTGAAACCACAGCTAAGTCAATAAAACTTCCACCATTTCCAAGTAAATATGATCAATTTCAGCCATTATTTATTGTCTAGAAACATTTATTACTTAGGAGGAGTCAGTAAAGTGCATTCCATGCCTATTATGTGGGGTAGATTTTCTTCAGCCTTAATTAGAACCATGCTAGAGAAAACTGAATATGGAATAAAACTGTCCTTTCTTTTTATAAACAGACACATGAAAAAATGAAAATAAACTTTTTGCAGAAAGATAAACATAGAAGAGTAAGTACACATCAGGATGATGAAGTTATGGATGACCTCTAAGGTGGTTGCCAATGCAAAGGGAAGGAGACAGCACTCATGCGAGGAGTCAATACCCATCTACGTGCCCACTGGTGACCCCTTTCAGAGCCTTGGGAAGTGAGGGCTGACTTTGCTGGTTGTGGCACTGAATCTGCCTGGTCTGACATGTTAAACAGGAGCAAAATCAACTACTTCAAAACGTGCTCTGCCAATCAGTCATGAGGCTGGGCAGGTAACAAAACTTTCCCAAATCAATCACAACAGGATTGATGTCTGTTGGAACGTTGTCTCACTGTGGCTGTCGCTAAGGGGTTGAAGAGCCTTGCTGCAGTGAGAGAAAAGCAGCCACAAGCAGTTTTGTGGGGATGAGCTAGTGGCCGCCTTGCTGCCCCCATCCTTGGAGGTAGACAATCCTACCTGAGGGCTCCCTGTCTATGGGGTTTCCTTCATTCTAGTAGTCCTGGGGCAAGAGGCAGGGTGCCCCTGCAGCAGGGCAGCACCTCCAGCCATGCCAGAGGAGAAAAGTGGGAGAGGAACTGGTGCCTGGCTCATCTCTTTTCCACTTCCCCTTGTTACTAATGGCTCAGATGTCTTACAGTCTGACCCTCCAAAAACTGGAGACAATGGCTCAAGTAAGGGAGCTTCCATTTGGATTAAAGCAGCACATCCTGACTGTACGGTATGGCAAGCAGCAGCCTTTACTGCAATAGGGGGTGGTCCTGAAGGGTCAGAGCTGTTGTGACTGAGCTGCATGTCTCAGCAGCTCAGTCAGCAACTCCCACTCCTGCAACTACTTAGTTTATTTTTAGTTTGGGCTGGTTTTTACTGTTGAATATCAGGCCAAAGAGGCTTGGCCTTCCCTTGGTTGGACAAGCTAATCCCCTGTGCTGTCTATTGTGGGCTGCCTGCTCTGCTGTTTGATGTACTGGGATAGAAATGATACCAGGTTGATCTCCACAGCCTTTGTGCTGCGAGCCTTGTGCTCACAGCTGGAGCACTCTGAAGGCCATTTCAGCTGCTCAAGTCTTCTCTTCCTACACAGTTATAACTTTTTTCCTGATTCAGCAAACCTCTAGTGCCCAAACAGAAACAGACCCCTTCCTCGTTTCAGCCTGCAGTAGCTGTTGAGCACTCCTGTCACTCTGCGTTATGACTCCTCATGTTTTTAAAACCTGCAGAAGGACTGGAAAAGGTAGTGAATGGGACATTCCTGAGAAACATTCACTTGCCACAGATACTTCTTGTTAATTCTGCAGATGGTGTTCTTTCTTCCGAACAGGACATTAAAGTAAATTCGTGCTTATGTGAGGCTATTAAAAGATGCAGTAGTCCGTTCAACAAGGGTTACAAGTAGTGAAGTATTCTGTCTCCTTTCCAAATTCCAAATCAGTTTAATGACATGTGCAAGGCACTGTGCAAAGCCCCATCAGTGGTTGCTGGATTTCTGCTAATACCTTCTGTCTAAGCAAATTCCCTTTGTTGTTTCATCTGTGTGTGGCAGTTATCTTCAGTGCCTACCCTGGACTGTTTGAGGGTGTACATGCTTTTTCACTGCTGCTCTGCTTTATTTCAAATATGGTCTGGGGAAAAATGAAATTATTCTCGTTCACTTAAAATCCTGATGAAAGATTTTATAATTGTATGTTAATTATTCATCACTGGTAGTATTACACATACTAATGTTTTCCTCAAATTATAGTGTACCCCCCTGAGCCATAAACATGTTAAAGAGCTGTAGCTCCTTAAACAAATTTGGCACAGAACTCAAATGAATTTCACCAAAGAGGTAGGATCAAAATCAGGTTTTGTGAATAGAGAATCACTTCATCACCTAGGGAAAAGTTTAGAGAAGGAAACAACAAAGAGCTCAGAAATGTGCATTGTTGATAGCTTATAGTGTGCCATGAAGCCTTTGCATCAGACAGAGCACAGTTCAGAGACAGCCACTAAAGCTCATCACCATATGCACAGCAAAGACATTGAGATCTCTGCTGAGCAAAGGACTGCTTAACACCAGCTTCACGATTACCCCATAGGCTGTCCAGTCTGATTAACCATGGACATCAACAAAAATAGTGTATGGAAATTCCTGCAGCTGAATATATCTTTGCCCTGTAAAGCTGGTTTGGGTCTAAATACAAAGTTTTCTGCACAACTGTGTGTAACAATCAACTACCAGCAGCAACACTTAATGGCTTAGTTCAATGTAAACTATGCACTTAGGAGTGATTGTGGTGTAATTATAGAAAAATACATTAACAAGTAAAGCTTTAAAGAAAAAAAGCACCCAAAATCAAACAGTAAGTTGGAAATGTTGTTATGAATCTCAGGTAAAGTCAATACAAACTGCAGTCATTTTACTTAGAGATGGCAATAAAAAAGCACTGGTAGTAGGTTGCTATTAACGTGTTGGTGAATGTTCTGCTGTTTTGTTGCTTTTTCTAAGTTCTACTGACAGATGCAATTAAAAGAAAACAGGACTAAGTTTTAGAAAGGAATCTTCTGCAGTAGCAGTCACAATAGACTTAATGACTGCCAGCTCTCTATTTCCTATAGGAGGCAGCTAGGAACTTTCACAAAATACAGGGGTATTAATGCTGGCATTTGCCTTTCCTCTGAAGCCTGACAGAGCCCAGAGTCACTGTGAAACAGTGGACTACAGGCAGTAAGCAGTGAGGTGAGAAAGAATGTTGGATATTGTCCTGTTGCTAGACGGAAATGTCAGTACAGGAAAATGCATGTGCATGCTTGTGTACATACATATACATGGATATACTTTTTAGTTACCCTACTATCATTCTATCCAAGAGAAATCAGCAACTTCCCAAATTTGTGGCAGAAAAGGCACAGCAGGAAGCCGCTGCTGACCAGTGGGGAAGTCTTACCTGTGGCACCTTGCATGAACCCAGGGCCTTGCTGGCCTTTTCACTAGCAGTGATTGGAAACCACAGTGACCGCTGCAAGGGGGAGGAAAGTGCAGGCAGTTCAAAACCATTCTGTGCTTTTTGGCTGTGGCACTGCATTAACATGAAGAAAGTCTGAGGAGCTCATACTCAATTATTTAGATTTGTCTCAGCTGTCCAGACTGAAGAACTATGCAGGGTCGCAGAACTGTTATCTCGTGTCTCTTATGTCAACAGATGACACAAGGATTTTTATTACACAGGAAAATTGTAGATACGTACCTCTTATGTGATTTGATACTACACGGCCTGCCTGCACTCTCCAGCAATATATGAAATTTGCAGCCCATGTGAGTTTCTCAAAAGGCATGTCCCTGGTACTTCACATGAGCTGCAGTCTCATCAGGAAATAAGATGCTATAAATCATTAAATCAGCCCAAATCATCCACCTATTGCTGTGCAGAAGGAAGGCTCTCTCAACAAACATTCCTCGTAAGAAATAACCACTAACAATGAGCACTGCACTAATTTCTACATTGTCTAATACAGGTTGCACTACCCCAAAATAACCCCATCTTAACTGAAACATAAGAATAATGAACAACCGTTAGAATAACACTCAAAAGAGCTGTTTGTAATTCTATGTTTGGATCAATAATTGCGCACCCATCTAAAGGCCCTCAGGACTGCCAGCTCCCAGTGACATGAAGCATCCAGAGAGACATTCAATGACCATGTTTCATGTGAAATGCTAGGGATGGTAGCGGTAGTTGGCAGTGGCAGACAACTTTGTTGCGAAGAATCTAGCACCTTATAGCACTTCACTCTCCAGTTTATGTGATTGGAAAACACAATTTCCCCATAGTATAACATATATTTGCAGGAAACAAACACTTTCCTCCAGGTATCCCATAATAAGTGAAGTATGTAATTTTTAAAGTTTTCTTTACTGTTGGCTATTGGAGAGGTTAAGGACAAGCAGAGGTAAAAGAATTTCAGATTTCTCATGCTGTCTTGCAAAGAGTAGACACAACCTACTGTGGTCTGTACAAGCACAAAGTTGCTGCTCTGAAAAGCTAGCCATTTGGAAAATTTCTCTTTGACCAAGGTGTTGGGGTTGGTTTCTCTTTCTTATCTGTAGAATTTGTTACCACTGGTCTCCTAGGAGCACTAATGTGGGTACTTAAGAAAAACAAAGACTCTGGGCCAAGGAAGACAAAAAGACAGGGGAGGACATGGTGACTCACTTGGCAGAGGGGAGGGAAGAGGGGGTTTTCTCAGAGACACCCTGGCCAGTGGTTTTTGGGGGGCTCTCTCGCTCTCGGGGTTTTGGCCTGGGAACTTGGGACCAACCTGCTCTCTGCCTTGCTCGGAGCTGCCACAGCCACAGCATCCCATCACTTTTCTCCAGCGCTGACCCAGAGGTTTTTTTCCCCTGCCTTTTGACACTCCGGACTACAGCCCTGTTTGGACACCTCTCCGCTCTCCAGCCAGCACCACGGACACTTGGTACACCTCTCTCAGCTTTGGGAACTCCACCGCTCCCGGTCTGAGCCCTGGCCGCCGTTCGTCTCGTGTTTTCTCCGTGCTGGAGCGCCCCTGCAGCTGCGTGGGGTCACCGCACCCTCCCCGGAGCCACTGGTGCTTCCTGCCAGCTGTGACTGTAACTATACCGGAGGGGAGAACCCTAGCCCTGTTTGTTATCTCACTGCTACAGTTGCTGTTGTTTGTTTGCCTTGATAATCTTAGTAGTAAAGAACAGTTATTCCTTATTCCCATACCTTTGCCTGAAAGCCCATTAATTTAGAAATCAAAATAATCTGGAGGGAGGGAAGTTGTGCTTTTTTTCAATCTCTGTTTTCAAGGGAGACTCTTGTCTTCCCTAGCAGATACCTGTCATCCAAAACCACGACACAAGGAAAGAAGGCAGCTGTGCTCATCTTCCACTTCTAGGTCCTCTACTGCCCTCTCTACCATCTCACTAAGGCAAACTCTTTCATCTCCCTTGAATTCTCAGTCTGAGCAAGATGAGTGGTTTATGCAGCTTTTTTGCAACATTCTCTGAACTCCCAGAACTTTTACACCTCTTCAGTGCCGACACAAATGTTCCTTTCCTTTCTCTTTTTTGAGTCTCAGAGTTCACTTGAGACTCAAATGCAATGCAATGGGGGCAGTGACCTATTTCTCTAAGGTTGGCATGAAAAGTTTGCTAGCACTCATTCTGCTCACAAGCAACCTCCCTAGGCTCTACAGATGTTTAAAGGACTCAGGGATGCCCAGGACTCACTCAGGCAGCAGAAGAGCTGCCTCTGATACACAGCATCTGTATAGCCTGCCATGATTTAAAGCCTCAAAATTCAGCTGCATATAACACTGCTGGGAGTAATACCACTTGTATTGTCTACCTAGAGAATAAAGGATTTTTAGCTGGATTTCCCAAAGAAATGGGTGTACAGTAGTTTCTTTCTGCCTGTCAGTCCTCATCTAATAAAACTGGAATCCATTTAGCCAATTTCAACCCTATTTGACAGAAAAGATATTATAGTGTATAGGGAAGAGGATTATCTTCAATATACCCAAAGGACTTATTTTGTTTCACAGAAAATTTTGTATATGCATGCATTTGGGCTGAGAGCAAGCTCTTCAAGTATATCTGCTTCTTTAATATGCCACATATACACTGCTTGCATGGTTGTCTAATGGATGTCATCTTTTTAATGTGTATTTACAGACAGTTTAAAATATGCACTGGGATCTTAATTTGGAATGAGAATGATAGTATGCAATTAAAATCTGAAATGAAATACAGCAAGAACATTGTAGGTTGTAATTGCAATTATTACCAGTAAAAAGATGACATGCCTGAGATATGGTCTGTCTATCATTTTGTGAGTGAAAGTTCCTCAAGGAAAGAGCTGCTATTTGTTATAAGGTTGTACACTGTCAGTAAGAGCGGTCACCTTGATCCTCTCTACTAACATAATGAAGCTAAGTTGAATTGAGTTGAGTTAAGGGAAGATAAAACCAGGCAGTATCACAGATGACCATGAGTGACACTAGAGTACTTTCCCAAGTTTTAAAAGATGGTGCCAGCACTGCATCCCTGTGTGGTAAAAGTTAGTGACCTTTTAATGGTGACAGTTATATGAAGTAGTTTGAATAATTACCCATGAAAAGATCCTTTTATATATCTTTACAGACATCCTGCAATGAGATGCTCTTTTGTGGCATTTTCATTTCCATTCTAAACGATATTAACTATTCACGGAGTTGGAGAATCAGATGGGGAGAAAAAAAAAAAACAAACCCAAAACAATTTGCTGCTTTCAGTGCTATTGCCTGGAGGCTTTGCCTGAGAAGCAGCCTAGCGCTCTCTGAAGCCATGATGGCTGGGGGCTCTTCACCATAGGCAGGAAATTTGGGGAAAACTTCTCTAATAGTACATTCTCCATTACAAATGCTACCAGGCAGATAATGGGGAAAGAGCATTGGTAACAGCTGCAAAGAGCAGTAAACAAGCTGCAAACAAAACTGCTTAGGGAAATTATCATTTGGTGTTGCTGGCTTTAAAACCTGCGTCTGTAAGTTTGCAAATAATTGTTTTGCTTAATTCAGAATATAACATACTGCAACAGAAAAAAATGCAGGAGGAAGGAGGTGATGAAAATTGCAGAGGAGACTGTCTTACAAGCAGAAGGAGAGACCTTAACGTCACAAAGCAGTTTAAATATCAGAGAGTTTTTTGTTTTGTTTTTGTTGTTACATCTGTTTTCTTTTTTTCTAACAGATGTTCAAGGAAATATCTACAGACTAAGGAATATCCTGGCCATATAGGAGAGGAATAGAAGCTTAATTTTATCTGTGTACTTTTGCAAGAAATCACTGAGGTGATGGGTTCACTCGTATTAATTTCATCAGACTCTTCTGCATTATTATTAGCCCGCAGGAAAGCTAAGCCTACATAGATCTAAACCTTCACTCAAAAGACAGATCTCAAATCATCACTCCTTTTCTGTTTTGCATTTTCCACAAAGTGAACAGAATAAAAAAAAAAAAAAAAAAAAAAAAAAAATTTTGAAAAAGAGAAAACAGCCNAAAAAAAAAAAAAAAAAAAAAAAAAAAAAAAAAAAAAGTTTGGCAAATGGAAACAGGCTCCACAATACCCACACAGATCTGTACAGGATATGAAATTGACTTTTAAGGCACTTTATGCCATGTTATTTTAGCTTGTTGTTGAAGCTTAAAACAAAGGTGATGACAACTGATAACAAATACTCGTCTCAAGGAAAAGTACCCTCAGATCATTATGAAGCTGGTTCTGAAACTTAGTTTTGTGAGATTCAGAGGTGGCATCCTCAGAAGACTTAGGGAGTCTCAATCAATGTTTATTTTTCTCTGAAGTTTACTCATGGCTGCAAATCATCAGTCAGTTCTCTAAGGTCTGTTGCAGGTGGAGACAGTTCCACTGTTTTTAGAATCCTGATGTAAAGTGGTGTAGGGCATCAAAAATACAAACCTAAGGAGCAATCAGGCAATCAGAGCTTTCCCAAGAGTTGAAATATTCTGTTAAAAAACACCCTGAGGGACAACGGTACTGCAACCTCAACTTTCATTATATTTCAGTGGGCTAATTCTTGTGACAAACATAGAGGTGGGGTAGAAGGAGGAAAGGCAGATTTTTTCCCCCAAGGTTTAAGCAGCTGTTGCAGAGAACATGAGAAGCACAGAGTCTGAGAGCTCATAAGAAAATGAGCACCTTAGGTCCTTTCTTGACATTTTTTTTGTACCCTAGTGGATATTTTCACAAATTCACTTGATCTGATACCTTCTGTCTTTAATTAAGATGTTGACAGGTATGTTTTGCTTGAATTAATGTTAGAGGATTTATTCTAATCTCCTCCTTTTATAATGTGCTCATCTGGAGGAGCAGAAAAAATGATTCACCCGTTCCTGTGAAGGGGACATACATACTCCTTTAATTGCGTTAGAAATCCCTGTGAACCTGGACAGAAGAGAAACACTCAGAAGACATGACCCCTCTAAAATAATCAGTGTTTGCTGTCTGCTGTGGGCTCTGACACCTTGAATTGAAGTCAGCAGGAGTGAAGTCACTGAGTGGTCCCATGGAAGTTTGTGTTGCTGCAATAGCTGGAGTGGAGGGAGATCACTTTGGAAGGTCTGAGGCAAGAGAGCGGTACCTGTCTATAAGTCATGGTCCATATTCATCAGAAAGTCAGAAGTGGAAAAAAACATCAGTCTAGACTGTTTCTAACACAGCTACTCAACCAGGGCCAAATTTGCCATTGATGCATATTAAGAAAGTATTTATGAATAGTTCCCAGAATAAGGCATCAGCATGAATACATGTATTGCAAACTGGCCACAAGCAGAGAAAAGTGCTGCTTGAACAATATCCAGTGAATATGCTATTCAACTGATCTGTATGTTTTTTGTTTAAAAAAAATCAACAAAAACTCCCCCTCTCTTCCCGCTATTCAGATTGCTCTCCAGAAATGGTACAATATGTTCCTGCCATTGTAAGCAACCCACGCTGACAGTACAGCTCTGGCACAGCACATCCTACAATGAAGGGCTCCCAGTGTCCATGAACTCTTTTGCAATGCTCTCTGTATCTGCTATTGATAGAAAGGACTCAGAGGAGATGCCCCTTCTCCCTCACCCACCTCTTTTTCCTGCATACTCTGCTCCACATTGGCCCTTTGAAGAGATCCCATAGTAGTACTGATTTTTATTTTCACATTTTGATTGCTGCAGCATTTTTCTGCCCCTCTGTCCTTGGCACCAGCTCTACTGGGCATTTGTTAGCAGCCTGGTTTACCTCTGCAAGCTAAATGGAAGGTGCTGATGGTGCACCCAGTTGGTGATGGGCAGAAAGAGCCAGACACAGCCCAGCAGCACAGACATTGTGCTTGAAGCCCCCAGACTGTCTCAGGACTGAAATACCTGCCTTTATCAGAAGCTGTGAAAGTTTGTCTTTAATTAAGCCAAACAAAGATATACTGGGGCTCAGTAGGATTGTGCTTTTGCTGCTAAGGTAAGAAGGTAAGGCATCACTCCCTTCTGTCTGCTAAAATGAGGATTCAGCATGAACTGTGTAATTAAGGGCTGAAAGGAGAAAAAAATGAAATCGAATTAAATCTGACAGTTTAATGCAAAGAATCAATAGCTTTATTTGCTGCTTAATGGTGATGATACTGTTCTCATTTCATTGTGTGAGTCACAACCAGCTTTTTGTTGGCTTAATTGTATTCTTTAGCAAGTAAACTGAGGCATAAAATTTACAGCAGCAACACCTGTTAAAAAAAGCTTAAAACTGTCATGAAATGGTCCTGAGTAATGAAATGAATTTGCTTACCAGCATACTAGATTATTAAGACATGATTTTCTTTTTCTTTTTCTTTTTCTTTTTCTTTTTCTTTTTGTTTTTCTTTTTCTTTTTCTTTTTCTTTTTCTTTTTCTTTTTCTTTTTCTTTTTCTTTTTCTTTTTCTTTTTCTTTTTCCTCAACATAATAAAGACTTCTTTTGTCTGACAGGACAGAAAACCCAAACATCCCCTGGCAGTGCATCTTGTGATCTGAGTCCTACAATGATCTGTTTCAGTTTTCACATGTTTGGGATTACAGAGTAAATCCTAGATCACTCTGTCTCTGTGAAGTGACTCCAGCTTTTGGCAATGGTTGAACAACACTGTATTTTTTGCCTTTCCTTTTCATGGCCTCTCTACCAAAAATATCATGTAAAAGAAGCAGAAAGAGGAACAGAAGTGGGTGAGAAAAGAACTCAAAGGAGACAGCTGAGGAAGGAATGACTGTCACAAGACTGAAGGCATTGTAGGTGTTTTTTAAGCAAAATGGCAATGGGAAATGCTCATTCATTTTATTCTGAGGTCTTACAAAGTGTACAGCCTCAGAGAGGTTTAGTTATGGTGAATCTGGGAAGGGACCTAGTCGTAAATGAGTTCCAGCAGACTGCAGATACAAGGAGGCACTGGCAAAATAAGAAACAGACATAGGGTAGGCAGTGACCAGTTTCTCTGTCTTTTTTTCTCCTCTTCCCATCTGTTTAGCTCACAATTTCTCTTTCTCCTCTGTGTTCCTCTCTGTTGGTCTGGGTCTTTTTAGCAGCCTCCCTTTTCCCCCAGTATCTTGGTGAGGTCCCTAATGGCTGTTTTTCTTACAACTGTGAAAATTAGGTGCTGTAGATACCTCTGGGTATTTGGGGTGCCCTGTGACTCCTCCAGGACCCAGCTGAATGCCCAGAGGAGGAGTGAGAAGGTGTAGGCACAGCCACATCCATACTGGGCTGAGCTGCTACAATGGGCACATGCCAGGGACCATTCTGGCACACATCTCACAGAAAGGACAGGGGATGCCAAGTGCAACTGCTGCTCCTCAGATTTGGCTGGAAGTGGCAGTTCTTTCTGATTGAAATACATTAGTTTCCTTTTCCCAGGAAAGCTCTCTTTCTCCCCGCCTCTCCCCCCTCCCCCCCCATTCTGCCGTGCCAGTGCCACCACTGGACATTCCTGTTTCAGGGCAGCAGGAGGACTTGTAATTATTACTCCCATTTTCCAGATGCCTTTGTTTTACAGGTCTGCCCTTAACTCTGGTCTCAATTACCAGGGATTGCATATTTTAATATTATTCTGAAGTGCAGAAGTGAGGAACTTTAAACAGCTCAACAGTCACATCACAGCTGAGGCCTAATATTGTTTTCCTCTAATCACAAGAGCTTTGCTGTGGAGAGGTGTTGAGGTGGCCCTGACAATGGGGTGCCTGCACAGAACAGACAGATTTTCATAGCTTTTGTACAACTTGCAGATTTCCTTGGGGACCTAATGAATTAAACATTAAGCCAATGTATGTTGCAGTAGATAAAATTCAATGATTACATTCTGGAAAAAAAAAA
>VWZN01016687.1:201523-216293 GCA_013396955.1 Regulus satrapa
ACACATGAAGACCTCCAAGACCTTTATGTCCCACAGCATAACTGGGAGTGTTAAAATTCAGTGTTCTCCTAGGAAGTTCTGCTACAGCAAAAATCATATTGTGCATGTCTATAATTATTATATCATGTGTAATTTTCTGCATAACATACATTCAGGTTGAGAGTAAAGTGGATATTTGTTTCCTGACTGAAAACCTTGCAAACCATATGTACACCTGGACTGGCAAAGTCTTTTACACATCTACCAAGCATGAATTGCTAATTGGCAAAACTGAACTGCTGCTGGACCTCGTGCAGTTCTGTTGGCTTCACTGCAATTAGTCAGGTTGTGACTAATTAGCTCTCTGTAAACACTTCTGAGGATGATGTTTATGACAAAATAGAAACCTCAGCTCCTGTCTGCCTATCTGCATCAAGTCTGCAGGACAAAATAAAGGGAAGCAACAGGAGAAATTCAGAGTTTTGTTAGATCCCTTGAGCAAGAAGATGCTCTTTTTATGTGGTAATTTTTCACAGTAAAGTTACACACAAATGGAACAAAATCCCCCTCCTCCCCTGTCTTTAGGCTGTTGAATGCCTTATTAGATGCTTTTCTCCTAGAGACAAGGAATCCCTGACAGAGGACTATCAGCCTCTTGGAATGATAATTCAGGATCTTCCCTCCAACTTCATAAGCCCTTTTCTCATACACCAGGCCAGGAAGTATTTTAAAGGAACTGCAAACTAAAATATGCTGCCCGATTCTTTCCGTGATAGCCTCTGGGAATAAAAAGGAAAGTGCTTTGTGAGTAATTGGTGTCCATTTCCTTCCATTGCCATGCATTCATTGTCTTCACATTGCTTATGGTTAATATTTGCTACTTTCCTTCTATGAAAGCAGAAAATGGGAGTAAGGGCATCATCCATTTCTAAGGAGGCTGTGAGGATAAATACAGCTAAAGCTTGTCAACAGCTTGGATAACTGGGGACCAGAGAGCTGAAGACCACAGACCTCTGTGTTGTGTACCAGGAGTAGATTTTTTTAATGCTGGCACATGCCAATCTTTTTCCACCTAGGGCGGAGAATCTGACTCTTAAACAGTTAGACTTCTGAAGGTCTCTCTATTATACAGATATTTTAAATGGAGGCCCAATGTCTGATTAAATAATATGTCAGGACTGGTTTTGCAGGGATTTCTGTTTTGTGAACTGTTTAAGTCGCTTTAAATACAATGGAAAGTAGAGGTTACTTTTGTTTTGTTTTTCTTCTCTGAAACCTTAGGTAAATGAAGAAAAAATTGCAGAATTAGAAAGAACCTTTACATTCAAAACAAGAGGTTTCACTAATTTTGAATAAATAATAACACTTTCCTGTGCTTAAAGATCTACTAAGTAAAACCAAATTGTGAGGTCCTGATTGTGATGAGATAGCTATGGTACATACAGCCTTTGTCTGTATGTGAGTGGGAGTATGAAGAGGGAAAATGCTTTCATAGAAAACAAAGCAAACAGCGCTGTTGTGTTTGCAAGGATGTTAGGAGTCTGCAGATGAGGGAGGTAAACAATTGCTTTTATTAATAGCAGCAGATCAATGCCACTAGATTAGCAGAAACTGGGAACAAAGCAAAAAAGAATATTTTTTCTAGTCACACTCCTTCACCTCCATTGCTGAGCACAATCCCTAGCTATGAATGGAAGCAGTAACGTACCCTGCCAAGTATGGGCTCAAATTTTGAGAGCAAATAAAAAATTTCCCCAGATTTAAAAACTAAACACAATGTAGCCATGTGCATACACTGAGGATGCTACATGTATGGATAGAAGAGCAGATGAATGAGTAAATGGCTCAGAAAGTGCTCCTCTGTCTCCCCAGTTTTCTTCTGGGAAGAACAAATTAATTCAAACCAAGAGAGGTTTGCTTACTGTCTATTCTTGGCTAAGAAATAGCTCCAGCTCCAGATGCTTCACCCGTATTCGTGGTGGGAAGCAAAAGGTGGGAAGTAGGAGCTCCTGAAATCTCTTTCAGGCTGGAGCCAGAAAATTATCAGATCTGATGAAAAAGCAAAGGTGTAGTGGCAAAGATGTGCATCTGGGATTTTTGAAGGGGTTCTGGGAGCTAATTACCAGGCTAAGTAGGCTGATTAGTACTGAGTGTCATTGCATGTGTGGGTTGTCTTCATGCTTGTCTCTTTCAACTTGTCAACAGCTGCCTGAACGTGAGCCAGCATGTCATCAGGCGGCCAAGAAGGCCAATGGCATCCTGGCTTGCATCAAAAATTGTGGGCCCAACAGGACCAGGGCAGGGATTGAACCCCTGTACACTGGGGTTTTACAAGGAGCAGCTGAGAGAGCTGCGATTGTTTAGTCTTGGAGAAAAGAAGGCTCAGGGGAGGCCTTACCACTCTCTACATCTGCCTGAAAGGAGGGTGTAGCCAGCTAGGGGTCAGCCTCTTGGAGGTAACAAGTGACAGGACAAGATAAAATGGCCTCAAGCAGCACCAGGGGAGGTTTGGATTGGATATTAGGAAAAATATCTTCATGGAAAATGTCAAACATTTTCATCCCTGGGAGCAGGCTGCCCAGGGATGTGGTGGAGTGACCATCCCTGGAAGTATTTTAAAAATGTGCAGATGTAGCACTTGATTTAGACGTGGTTTAGTGGCAGACTTGGCAGTGCTGGGTTAACACTCAGACTTGATGAACTTAGAGGTCTTTTCCAACTGAATTGATTCTATGATTAATTGGTGTTGGAGAGATGTAACCCTCACAGGCTACAAAAGGCTGTATGAACCCCTGTCCTGCCAGCATGTCAGAATAAAAGCTTCCAGATAAAAAGGAAAACCAGAGTTATTTGCATAGGCAGTTTAATGGGAATACAGCCATGGTTATACCAGAAATTTTGGCCATGTATTTACTGGAGAAATTCTCATATTTCTCATGGCTTACACAAGTTTTTTTTTCATTTTGAAAACAAAGATGAAATTCAGTATATTCTCTTTACAAATGGTTGGAAAGTTTTCTATCTAAAATTAGCAATAAGAATCAAATCCAGAATTAAAAAAAAAAAAGGTCTAACTTCTGAAAATTTAAGTCCAAGATATTAAAATAATGATTACAATATTATTCTCTCAACAGTTCCTTCATTATGTTTTGCATATTTGCTTTTTAATGTCAGCATCTAAATGAGATTAACATATCTGACAATTTCTATTTGTTGTTGTATATATATCACGGTAATATCAGTGACAAAACCTTAGCTCCTATCTGGGTCAAAACACACACTTAATGATTTGATACATTTCTGTATTTTATCTTTCCTAGAAGGTCAATAGTCATCAGCTCTTGAGGGATGTTAACTAGTCAGGTCACACATTTCCACAAGACTATTGCCAAATTATGTGAAAACTGTAAAAAGGATTTGTTTTGCAAATCCACACACAACCAAATTTTTCAATACTGCTAAATGTTGTCATGCAGCTCTCAGTCATAGAAAATTCAGACTTCAGCATGGGATGTTACGACTAGATGATTTGCTATTGTAAGAAATAATGAAAGCTAAATTACATTTAACAAATGAATAACAGAGCTCTTTCCCATTATCTTCTTGTATTATCCTGATCATGTGGTATATTACCAAATTCAGTCATTCAAAATGGGTATCCCATTTCTTATTTTACACTGAACATAATTTGAGAGAAGAAAAGTAAGGTACACACTTTATTTGGGTTAATCAGCTGTACATGTCTTGAGGGAAATAATTTGCAACTTGAAGTTCTAAGGTAAAAACCTCAGAGGTTGTAATGGATCACACACACCAAACAAGATTCAAAAATGTCCTGCAGATAAAAGAAAAGGAAACACCATAGTGGGATGTATGAACAAGAGAAAAGCAAGACATCTGAAACAGCCCTTTTAATTACACTTGGCACTGAAGAGGCTTCATGGGGGGCTGCATTCAGATTTGGGCACCATGCCTCAACCAGTGTGAGGCTCAGCTAGAGAGAGGGCAGAGGTAAGCCCTGAGGCAGATCAGAGGTTTGGAAAACGTGCCCTCAGAGAAAAGTCTGCAGTTAATTAGCCCGAAGAAGAAAGCACTAAGTAGGCAACATCGCAACAGTCATCAAACACATATGAGTATGATGTGAAGCAGGGAGGAAAAGCTCACTGTCCATGCCCACAGTGGATGCCTGACTCAGGAGTCTTCCCTGCCTGAAAGGGAGGATCAGACTATGTGTGACCTTGCAAGGACAAGGCTTATCAGGCACTGCAGAAGGTGGCATGGGGAGGCTCTTGCACCCCCATTCCAAACAACATTTAAATCCAGGCCAGACTGGTGGTATAATTGAGGCAGGGGTAGCCTCTTGATACTGCAGCCCTACTTGCTTTTCATTTTAGAGCTGTACAAATGCTGCTAGGCCAGCACAGAGCACTGACACCCCTGTCCCAGGCTCTCACCTGTGCCAGTGGTTGGCAATGGAAATTTCTAAGGATATGCAAAAACTATGTAACAGAACAGTGGGGCAAACTAGATTACAAAAATATGTCAGTATTTAGCTTCCTTTTGGAAGATTATGGCTTTATGACATATCACCTTTTTAAGCTTACCTAGGGTAACAATAGACATTCTCAATGTACATATACTTTTCTACCCTTTTATCATTTTTCACTAGATGATTTGCCTCAGTGGTAGCTAGTGGCAGTGAATTCCATATTTAACTGTGCTTTTGGGTAAAAATACATCCCATCTTAGCAGTTAGTTATGAGTTACAAAGAAAAGGTAATTAGGAGTTCCCAAGTTGCCTCCTCTACATTATTCATTACTCAGTGTACTTCTATCATGCTCCATGTTATTTATTTAATCTCTGGGCTAAGGAGGTTCAAGATTTTCACTATCTTTTCATATGGAAGTCTTTTTGTGTCTGTAGTAATTTTCATCACTGGTCCCTGAACCATCTCTACTGAGCAGCATATGCAAATATCTTTTTTTCTAACTGTAGCAAGGAAAGAAAAATACATGGGTATTTTTGGATTTTGTGGGGCAGGAAGGGAAGATTTCATGTTCATATTTGTTTTCAGAACATTTTTTGCATGGCTGATTTTCCACAGATTTCAAATTGTATGGCTACAGTGGAGGAATTACAGACAGTTCTTCAAGTTTATTCTGAGCTTGGGAAACAGTGTGTGCAAAGCATATTGATTTCTCTGTCTGTATCGATCCTTCTTCATTACTTAAGTCTCAAGCCATGAAATCTGACGGTTAGAAAACATTCTGATAACCTATATTTAGCTTATTAGAATTTCTGTTACAGGTGGCATGTATTCTTTCATTTCAAAAGTGTATCCCTGGAACTGAATTCAAGATTATTGTTTGCTTTGGTATAATTTAAATTTAATCCAATTAAATATAAGGATATACAGAACAACATGCAAACTGCTGTATGCTCTGTTCTGCTTGTCCATGATGTATGAATGTGACCCTCGTATTTTTTATCCTTGTCCTCTATCTTTTGAGAACTGGGCGGATTTTTCAACCATTATGTGGTGCATGATGCTAATCTGCACTTTTGCTTGCTTCAGTGTTGCACTTCTGCTTCAAAGCAAATTGCTAGCAGGAGTACAGTCTTGACTCCTGATGGGAAGACACAGGCTGAGAAGATATGACTGCACCCTAAAGTCAATGCCAGCTCCATACCCTTGCTAGAGGAGTTGACTGGCAATGTAAGAAGTACAAAACTGACCCCATCAGCAGAAGTAATAGTGACAGGGGGGGTCTGATAACATGGATGAGGTGAGGAAGGTTGCCCCAGGCAGAACGTCGTAAGGGCATCTTCAGGAAGAAAGTGAATCTCAAGCTTCCTCTGAGCATAGTTATGTCTCTGCGGGGTACCGAACCCTGCCTTATCAGGTAGCAAATCAGGGCATTTAAAAAATGACAACGTTACCATTGTGAAAAGCGATCAGCTGGGCATACTCACTTTATCTGCCTTCAGGTCTTCCTGTCACAGAATTATAGCTTAAAAGATGACATTTTGTTCGAACTTTTTACTGATTTGCATTACAGTTAGAGGTAGACACAGAATTCTAATATAATCTATGGGTTGCCTGGCATTTGAGGGCTTATGTCAGATCTTTTGGGTTATATGAATATTTTCTTTGATGTAATGATATTTTCTATTCTTACAAGATCTATTTAAAAGACAAAGAAAAATCTCTCTTCAAAATGTGTAGTTAATGAAATATCACTCTGTGTCACCTAATGCATTGTGCATTTCATAAATATATATTACAAGTTAGGACAGCCAGCTTTCCCATGCTCATCTCAATCTAATTCTTTGAGATCTTCTGGGTCACAGTAGTTTTATTTGAGAAATACAGACATAGAGTTGCAGCTGATCAGCCTTTTGGATATTACATTAATGCAGATAACCCATAAAGAGAGCAGATGGACTCAGAGCTCCCAGCCTTTGAGTACTAGAAGTATACAAGTATTAATTTTATTTATTTGATAATTCATGCATCAAACTACAGTTTAGAAGAGATTCCTGTATTGCTGGCTGCTCCTTCTAAGCCTCCATAGACCTATTATGACTGTGTGCATGTTGGACTGCAAATTCTGAATATTCATATCTGGTAGGGCTGTTTTTCTTCACTTTATAGTGTGTTATACAGTAATAGAGCAAGAAGCTACTTTCTTCCCATTCCCTAACGTAACATGAATCCAGTTCAGTCTGTTGCACAAAATTTGTCATAAGAGTCAGCAAAAGTCATGGAGAACACAAGATGTCTGACTGGTAAGCCCAGCAAGTCTGCTGAAGTCTGAGCAGCAGGCACAAGAACATAAGACCTTGAGAAATCAAGGGTATAGAACCAATGTGCTGAGAAATAAGCAAAAAAAAAAAAAAGTGGGCATGCTACTCCACCAACCATTTCCATTAGGAGAGCTCCATTTGGAAAGCAGATTGGAAGAAATTATAGTGAGTATAACATAGGTATGCAGATAGTAGTGTGTGTTGGAAACACCTCCTCTGATTACACAATGCATCCTAACACTGTGAGATTTTACTTTCCCTGTTCCTGGAAAATTATAAGATTGAACCAAACCAGCATCAGGGGATTCTAGAGGACATGAGCAGGTTTTTTTGCCTCAGAACTACTTCTGTCCAGGATCTATTGTGCAATGAATGAATGCCTAGTTCTCTCCTTTCTTCCTATGCCATCTCTTTATTGTCCATCTCTATCCCTATTTGTTCCTTTTCTATGCTATTTGTTCTTTTTCCATACTATTTTCTTTTCTTTGTGTGTGATTTGGATGTTCTTGTATACATTTGTGTGCTTTTTGATGTGCCTGTGTCTTTTTTGTGTGAATCGGATCTGCTTCACTAAGGTTGCAGCTTTTGTTGCTGCATTGAGCATACCATCAAAAAAGAAGCTACAGCAAGTCAGGCCGACACCAGTACAAAGGCTGAATGGGCTAAGAAGACTAGATGTGGTGCCTGCTGTTCTCTAGGAGCACTGATGCAAGTAAGAGCCAGTCTCAGAGCCCAATTTTGCTGTCTTTGATGCTCTTTGCTTCTTATTTGGCACACATTTTGTCCTTCAGGGAACCAAGATGTGACAAACCAGCTTCAACCCAGCCCAGATGACATTTTATCTTTTCTTTAACAGGAGCAATTACTATATTCTCTAATATCAGTCAAATAGTTGCCAAATGGTCTCTCTACAGCTAAAGTCTAAGGAAATATGGCATATTGCTAAAAAGAAGTTACTTCACTGTTTATATGTCAGAGGCATTAATCTTCTTCTTTTCTTATTCTGCATCTTTAATAAAGGGTGATAGATTTTTAAGCTAGTTGTTTACCATGGTATTAAACAGATTGAGATTTCTCTGTCAAAACCATAAATGTATTTAATTGTATAATGTTCTGAAGTGACAAGGTTGTGCTAACACCCCTAAACCCATTGAAACCAACAGAGAATTCAGCTGTTTTTCCCTTCATGCCACTCTGTGTCTCAGGAAGCACAGAGGCTATTTCCAAGCCATTTTTTTCCCAGTGCTCGCACCCAGATACTTTTCCCCATCCCCCTTCAGATTGCACCTAAGTTATGTTTTCCCACTGGTAGACTGAGTATCACTATCCTCCTCTCCTGCAAAGCAGGCTTTGGACATGACATGAAGGCTATTCCTCCTCACAGGTCCCAGGCAGAGCTTCCAGTGGCTGCCTGTCCTTCCAGAGGGATGGAGGTCCTGTCTTTGCAAGTCCAGCCTATTGGCTCCCCTTATTTTTCTGGCTTCACGTGGAAGGCCTGCCTTTGATGTTGTAAAGACAAGTCCCCATCAGCCCCTAGCACAGGGAACTGAAACTCAAAATGAAGGCCATGCCTGCACCCTGGATGATCTGAGCTGCTCCTGTGTGATGATGCACCAAGCTGGGTGCATGATGGTGCAGTGCAGGAACACTGTGCACAGCGCAGATGCATACAGGGGCTGCACTGCTGCATCCACTGATAAGAGAGCTGCATGGGAGCAGCAGCAACTTATCCAAGGGCATTTCTATTGATTTTGAAAACAAGCAGCCTGTGCTGTCACTGGAGTTTTGAGTATGCCCTGAGAAAGTCAGCTCTGGTAGTGAACTCTTAGGCTATCTTAACCTTTAGTAAATTAAATAAAGGTGCCTGGGCTGTGGATGGTGGTAATCTGTCTTTTATGACTTTCAGAATAGTCCAGTCTCATGGAAGGTTTCATGCCTACTGATCTCAGTGCCAGACAACAGTCCTGGGCATGTTTAATTAACTAGGATAGATGCAACCTCAGGCTGCTTTTATCATCTGCTCAGATGCTGACTGGCTGCATTTCTCACTCTCAGACCTGATTCTGCTGCTGCTGAGCACCTGAATATTTTCATTGGCATACAACTACTGTCCCTCATAGGACAAAAACCAGTCAGCAGTACCTAAACTCACCATAATCTGCAAACGGATAGAAATAAATATACAAATATGACATAGTAACTTATTCTCTAGGAGTGTGTGGGTCTGTGTCTGTGTGTATCTGTGAGTAGTGTCTTCTGAAACTCCCTAAACTCTCAGTAAACCCATGCAATCATCTTTTGTTACCTACTGTTTTGTTAAAGTATGGCTTAAAATAAGATGTGTCAGATATTGTGAACCTGAGCTTATGCAGATATTATACCTACTTCTTTTTTACAGATAATGTTGGCTGGTATATATAGCCTATCAGTTCTTAACATGAAGTGACAATACTTCTGTGTGCATTTAATGGTTCTTAAATGAAAGCAGCTAATATGCATGCTCTCGCCAACAACACTCAGATGTTTCCAACTTAGAAATTTTAATTTGAAGAGAATAACAAAAAGAGCTCATCTACATCATTAACTAATGTTGCACAACATTTCACTTTGAAGAACAAAACAATTTTTAAATTATAGGAATCTTGAAAATAGCCCAAACTAACTAATTCCTATTTTCATGCATTATAACCAACTTGAGAAGAAAATTACCTGAGGTTTTTGTTTCCCCCCCTCTCTGGATTGCAATGTATTCACAACATTAACAGTGCAAAATTAGCACTCTCTGAAGGACAGGAAACAGCTGCTGCAGGGAGAAGTTCTACTACAAAGCATCATCAATATTGCAAAAAATTGTCTGACAATAACTTAACCTTTTTTCTTTCAATACTTATTAAAAATACCAGATCAATAATAAGAGAAACAGAGCATTTCCATCTCAATCCAGACAACAAAACCAAAGGCTTTCATCACCATAAAAACACATCATTTGTGCATCAAATTGCAAAGGTGTTTGCAGCTATTCAGTACCTTTTCTCTAAGATTACAAAGAAGGTCATGCCAGCTGAAAAATGTGAGGTTTTGTTCTACTATGATATAAAAAAGCAGCTATAAAACATTAAGTCTTCCTGAGAGGAAGCAAAACAGCCAAAACAAAACAAAAGTACTTCAAACCACATTTGTTTTTTGCTCCTCACCACTGAAATAGAAAAAAATTAATCAAAACATCCCCATTTCACTCTTCTTCCTCCCATTCTTTTGATTTTCACTGAAGAGACATTTCAGTGCTTGGTGAAGTTTTTGGAAGAAAAAACGTGATCAATACAAATTAAAGCTTTAAAAGTAAAATTTGGAGCATTGTACATGAAGAACTTGAAGAAGTTGGAACACAGGATTCAAATCTCTGCTTTGAAAGAGGGAAAGAAGAGGCTTCTCAGATTTGACTTCCAAAGCTAGAGGGTCATAAGAAACTTGGTTATGCTTTGCTTTTAATCCGTTATCCTTATTTTATGCCACTTTGCATAAATAAGTGTCCATGAGAAGAAAAGAGAAAGAAGGACTTTATAGCTCTGCAGTTAGGATGCTCACCTGAGAATATGGGAACCTGCTTTCAATTTCCACTCAAAATAATATTTGTCTGCTTCACATACTGGAGCAAGAGTTGTGGGATGCAGAGCAAAGATACTGCTGCCTGAAATAGCCAGTATTCTTTCTCAGGGTCCAGAGAATGCAGGCTTTCAGAGGGAAGACAGAATTGACTGAGATTGCTGGGATCCTCTTTGTGGGCATCACTTGCAGATCTCCTTCCCTTTTAGCTAACATACTGCCACATCCCATTTCTGTCCAGCCAAGCAGTTCTACAGATACAGTCTAGATTCACAGTGATGCCTGGAAATGGCATATTTTTAAAAACATTATCTTATATATTTAAATATACTGAGAGGCAGATAGATTTTCACTCTATTTTTCACCAATCATTTTCGAAGACAGAAAGAAAAAAAAAAATGTTTCTGAGGTTGGCTGGTTCTATGTACTATATTCAGCACAGGCTAATCATTTTCCATTTTCTAAGTCATGCAGTAGACTTGGTTAAACTTTTGGGAGCAGTTGTATGCGCAGAGACTTACTTTTAAATTGCTGACACACTGCAAACCTTAAAAGCACCATTAAAAAAACCCCAACATTTCTCAATATAGGTCTCTAAAACACACACATAGTTTAAAATAAATTGACTGAACATTTAAACCTGCTTAATTTTGGAATCAATTCCACGTTTGAAATAATCTACAAGTTGAAACAGCTGAAGCATAAAATGTATTTGAAACCGAACAAGTTTAAATATTGAATCAATTTTGTCATAAATGTGTTTGCATATTAAGGCATTAAAAATGAATCCAGTTTAAATACTAAGCTGATGAGAGAAAAAGCTGTGCTAGGGAAAAAAGATTAAGGATGACCACTAAAATTACAACACGCTCAAATATTAGAAAATCCTGCAGTTTGTTATTTAATCTTAGTGAAACAGCTATGGTTAAAGGAAAAAGAAAAATCCACTAAACATTGGTATGTAAAAGAGTGAGTAAGGCATTTGAGAGCACTGAGTGGTAACAGGAGAGGAGTTTCTTACTCAGATTTTACTCAGTGTTTACCTGATTTCAAGGGCTGTCCTACAGAATTGTTTTCCATTTGCATCTCTACTTTGTTTATTTAACTTCCCAAAGGAGTGAAGGAAGGGGTCACAAACCTCGCCCTTCTACTCAGTAAGAGTACTCCCTTGTACTCACAAGCAATATTCTTTTGATGGGTTAACCATAATCAATCAGGACTCAAAACGCTGGCTTTCTTCATGTAATCAAACACACCGCATCAACCTCTCCACAGCCTGCTACAGGTTGAGGGGAAATTCCTTTAGCTATACCTGGATGTGCAAGGTGTGCTCTGGGGCATATGGGAAGAAGGTGAAGAGGAAAACAACAGTAGGGTAGAAAGATCTGCAGGTAAAAGGAAAATAAAGGCATTGGGGCAAATGTACTCAGTCAAAAAAACTGAACAACAACCAAAACTTACATGCTACCATAAGCAATTTCCTTAGTTAAGAAGTCAAGCTAAATGAGGGTCCCCTGCCTTGGCCCCATCCAGCTGCAGGAGGCTGGTAAGACTGGCAGGAGGGAAAGCGTCTTCTGGCTCACCAGCTTAATGCTGCTGCTAGAAGCAGCAGCAGGTTCAGGAGCTCAGCCCACATTTTTCACCTGAATTCAGATGACTGAATATTGCCAGATTTCATGCTGTTTAGTCAATTACTCACTTGGGCTGCTCATCCTCTGTTGGGAAAGCTGCACCCACCTTGCTCTGCGTGCTGTTTTTTACATTCTGCCGCTAATGTTAATTCCACAGCCAGAGTGAGAGACTATTACTTAACCATTTCACCTCTGAAACTGCCTCTTTCTCCACCTCACAGCCCTGCGCTTTTCCAGCTGCAGAGAAGAGCAGGGCTTAAGTAGATGTTCCAGATAAGGGGTATGCTCAACAGGCAGCATCACAGTCTCTAGAAAACACACTGCAACCATAAGCTAACATCACTAAACCCTCAATGTGGCAAGTTTTGGTGCTTGCCAGGTCTCTTTGAGACCTGCTTGTTGTTTCTGCTAGATTTCATGGTGCTGACTTCTACTAACCTCAGCGGCAAGGCCCATACACCACCCCAACATCTCTCCTTGCCCTAGGTACAAGAAGGCAGCATTTTTGTAAGGAGGAGTGAACCAAGGGTCTGAAGTCTTGCATATCTGGAATGCTCAGGTCCATATTCACCGAAATAATTATTACTGCAAATTCTAACAGTCTATGAGCTAAATAATTCCTTGAGGAGCAGGACCTCTGGAATGGAGTCTGCTTGCTGTTGAAGTTTCAAAGAGGATGGTGGTTTTAGTTCTTTGCACTCTCTGTGTGGAGATCTCAAATAAGTTTTTTTACCAGAATTTTATTTTAATAATGGAAAAGTTTATGCATGACAAAAACTATTGTATGACAATGTGAATTTGAAGACCATTAAGCTGTGATTATCAAAAGATAATGCAAAATAAGTGCTCCTTCAGCCTCCTGCCCCACAACTGTGGCAGGCCACTCTTCAGCCCACTCTAAGAGCAGGGCACACTCATCCTATCACACCTATCTGTATTTTAGGTATTTGTCTGAATATTTTAAATAACAAGCATTAGAATCTGGATAGACAGCATTTTTCACTACTCTTCATGTTCACTTCTATATCCTCTTATCATAAGAATGGCAGTTTTACTCTGTGACATGTTACATGTCCCTTGACTAGGCTGACTGGAGTTTACTAATTTTTATTTGGTTTAGAGTCACAGAGAAATTTACTAATATTAAAGAGTGGGAGAAGCACCTCAATAATTGTATCAACTGCTTATTAGTATTTTTTTTTGTTTTGTTGTTGTTGTTTAAATTACCTGTGATCCTTGAAGATGGATGATATGTGAAGTTGCTCCCCAAAGTCTTATAAATGTATTTGCATCACTTGACACAAGAGCAGCTTGTGGAAGGGCTGCATGGTCCTGGGTACATAGGAGCACAAGGAGTCTGGAGGGCAGTGAGACAGCTACACCTGTTTTGCTCCACAAGAGCAGATGCAGATGCTTTGGACGTGCTACTGTTCCTTTCTGAGACAAAGGCTCTTCTCAAGCACACACTGATGAGCTGTATTTCTCCATATGTTTCTGTGAGAGAAGTCCCAAACAGAGCTCATCTTTTTGAGGTAAAGCAATATCTTTTATTCTTTCCTCTGTGTGTGCGGGGGTTGTTATTATCTTTATTGAGGGTAAAATCTAATGCAGCATTTTTTTCAGCCCTAACTGCAAGGACTAGCTTTGTTGGACAACTCCCCAGCAGCTTTGCAGCAGAAAACTGCCTCCTTCTGCATGAATTTTCTTTAATTTCCTTCATTCATTCTCTGACAACCTTTCCTTCATCCTGTATTGCATGTGAAGCATTTTCTGCATAAAAGGAGCGAAGGAACTTGATCCTGCTTCTTCCTATCTCAGACTGAATAGGTTAAATTGCCATGGTTACCTCTCCTGTGCTGCTAGGCCTTGAAATACATCTCTATTTCACTTTAGCTTTCCAAGCTCAAAGCTGAGCTCTAGACAAATTTAGGAAGACTTTTCATCAGGATATTAGCTCCCCTCCTAGAAGTCCCCTTTTGGGTTTTGTTCATGCCTCCAGCTTCCTCCTGTGCCTGTTTAAACCAACAGTTGCAGCAAACCTCCAAATCAACAGCCTTGTCAGGATGAATAATCTAAAATTAATGTGCACTTGTCGACATGCATTACTGTTCCTGACAGAGACGCGTTGCCTGCGCTGGCTACAAACTGACAATCCTTCAGAAGAAGTTTGCTCACCGCAGACCGAGGGCTGATGGAGAGCCAGGATAGGGCTGGGAGTCGGATTTCAGATCATAAGTACAATGGTTCTTGACATACAAGGCTCAGAGTGAATTCACCAAAGACCAGGCTGCTGACTTTTTTTCCTGCTGTTTGCTTTATTCTCACTGGTGATGGTTATCACATTTATACAGCACCCCCTGAGAAATCATCCAGATGGGTTTTGAACATCTTGTTTTTACCACCCTCTATTTCAAGTTGTGGAGCAGAAGCGTGAATAATCCAGCACACCACCACTGTTACATTACAAACGCATACTTTAACTTTGTGCTTGGTACTCCCCCTCCTACCTCTTTTTTTTTCCCTATCCTTAGCTCTTGGAAGCCTTTCAAGTCTGCTCTTTTGCAGTGCTGTGGGCAAGCTGCAGTGAGAGATGGGGGCTTTGAACCCAGAGAAATGCCATTTGTGAGACCAGTTTGGGGTTGCAGTGGTTAGCACTGCATATGCTGAAGTAATACAATCAACCTGAAATGAAAACAACAAAATAAAATACTTCTCTCATTTTACTTTATTTTTTAAGTTTTTTTTTTTT
>VWZN01016687.1:216333-249521 GCA_013396955.1 Regulus satrapa
TAACATGGCTCAGTAATCAGCATTCAGCATATTGCTGCATTTTAAAAGTTAACTGTTATGGAATTAATGAATTCTTCATGAATACCAAAGGACTTGGTCTTCTGCAATTTAATAGGTAACAGAGTGGCTTTAAATAAACTGTCGCTTAGCTTTCATATGTCAACATAGTTGTATGAAAATTGAGAAAGGCTTTTATTTTTGGTTTTGCTTAAACTTTCTTACTCACCCTCTTTGCTCAGCCACAGCTTTAGCTGGATTCCTTTGTCTTCCAAATCTTTTCCTTCCAGGATGACCTGACAATAGTGGAGTGGTAGTTCACATGAGGGTGACGTTGTAGGGGGTACCCAGAGCACTTTTGGAAGCCTGGAGGCAAACAGTGTGCCCTGTTGGTGGGATGTATCTGGGAAAAGAATGGGTGCACTGCTCATGCCGAAGGCAGCTGCAGGTGGGCTGCTTTGCTCCCTTTGCCCAAGGACAGCCCAGGTTCACCCCAACAGCACCCTGCTCCTCCCAAATCAGAGATAAGCTGATTTGAGACAGAGCTGACTCATGGGGGCCAGAGCAGTGCAGGCCTTGTGTCCATACCTTATACCAGCTCCCACCTGGCTCTCGTCCCCTGGCAAGGACAGCATGGGGAGGAAAATGGCCTTTCTGTCCTCCGTGCTGGCATGCACCAGGGAGGAGGCACAGATGCTGACATTTTAGTGCCTGACTTCCTGGCTGCTCAAGGCACTGCAGCATTCACCTTGGGAAATACTGGCCAACTGCCTCGGTCTGGCCAGATGAATCCTCAGCTGGGAAAAGCCTGCCCCCAGGAAAGGCTGTTCTTTCCTGATGCTCCCCTGAGACGATCTGGCAGTCTGCCTGCCCACTCCTGTGCCCATCCAGCCACTAGCAGGCTGGAAGCGCATCTCTCTGGCTGGCTGCTTTGGGGTGGCAACAGGAGCAAGATGTTAGAGAGGCTGCTCCTGGCAGAGAGAGGAGCAGCCTGCTCCTTGGAAAATGCAGCTTGCCTGCAGGAAGAGATGTGACTGAGGGACGGAGGGAAAGAGTGAGCAGAGAAAGAAGCTGCAGAGGTTGGGGCAAAGCGTGGAAACATTACAGAGAGGTGATGGTGTGTGAACAGCTTTGCAGGCAGAAGGAGCATCCCCTGATGACTCTGTTGATGCTCTTCCTAAGGGATGATTTTAGGTAATTTCTGGGGAATTGTAAATTATTTTTCGTTATTGTTTTCCCCTACTCTCTTTCCACTTTTCTAAGAAGAAAATTACCTAGCATTTACTAAGCTGCACAAACAGCTAGTTGGCAGCTTTCAGCATATTTGGAAAAACATTTCCTTGGCAGAATAGCACACAGGTTTGTAACTCTGAGATGACATCACAATAATACACCAAGGGGCTCAGACTAGCATCCCAACAGATTGAACATAAAAGAGTTAACAGCAGTGTCTTCTCACAAGGGACTTATTGCACTAGCAATACACATTCCTGGCTGGTACTGAAGAACAAACATCTCAGCAGCTAATGATGCGTGGCGCCTATCTATTAATCTTTTTCCGATTCATCCTTTGCCGACTGCAAACAAAACTGAGGTTTGGATGTGACACAAGCCAAGCTCTGGATGGGCAGCATGCCATTCATTGCTCTTGCTTTGGGACTCCTGTCTATCCAGGGAAAAGCATGCTGAAGGAGATCTGAATTTGAGCTGGGAGAGTTTTAGGGACTGGAGCAATGAGAGATCATGTGGGGGGGGAGGTGGGGGAAACCAAGAGTAAGCCATTAAACTGCAGGAATTAGCTCCCATTATATAGTAGCGAATGACTAGGCACACTCATTTCTATTGTGAATGTTCCTACAAAAGCCCCGGAAAGCTGAAAGATATCAATCTTTTAGTAGTAAAAAAAGTCCAACTTGTGCACTCAGATGGACTTTTGTCTTTAAGATTTTAGTGGAAGGATATCACACAGACAACAAGGCTCAGAGAGCAGTGTTTATGTGAAATGGGAAAAGGGTCACTTTAAACCCAGGTGGAGACTGAGTGCTGACTTGATGAGCCCTCTGAGCCTCCAAATCATTGTGTCCAGCACTCAGTTAACACTGGGATAGGTGTAGGCAGGCTCTGGGCTGCTGTAGGCTTAGACATTTCTCTGCACTCCCTGTCTGTTCACTGCTCTGCAGGTCCTGGGAACACACAGAAGTGGAGAACAAAGTAAAAGCAGCCCCTGACAATTATTTTCTATAGAGAGTATCAGGCTCTTAATGAGCCATATCTCACCATATAGTGTTGGTTTGTGTACCTCTCCATAGGAGCTAGACAAGCCTACCTGTCTACTTTTTTTCCTTTTTATTTTCCCTCTTACTAAGGTCTCTTAAGATAAGCTGCTGGGAGGCATCGTCAGCATACTGACTTCCTGCTGCCTGTTAGGGTACAGGTTACATCTCATCAGGTTATGCCATGGCATGTGCCTATGAAGACAACATGAGGCGAGATCATGTCACAGAAATTAACAATGCAGAAAGACATTTTCCTGATTCTCAGCAAGACATTAACTTATACATCTGAGTAGTGGATTAAAGGCTTCCAGCAGTGAGGTGGGGAGGAAGTAAGAGAACAAGCTGCCAACTGGTAAATATCCACACTAATTTTGCAAATGCAGGTATTTCATGTCTTTCCTAATCTAATCGTGAATGCAAACTGGATTACTGCATCAGACATGACAAGAATAAAACAGCACCAACAGACTTGAAATTAGCAGAGTGAGTTTGCTGGAGGAATTACACTGCTGATACAAATCACTCTCATAATAAAGGGTGCTCCTAAAAATGGAAAAATGAAAAAGTTGGAGAAAAAAAACCCAAACAAACAAACAAACAAAAAAATCAGAGGTAGGCAGCCTTTTCCCCTAAATAAAAGACACAATTAAGAGGCTTATTCTTTTTTGCACTAAGAACAGACAATTTTCTCTTCAGATGCTCACTGCATCACAGAAATTAGTAAGACTGTCTATGACCACTTGATAGGAGAATATAGGAAAGGAATGTTATAAATACCAAGGGCAGTGGAAGCACATTCACAGGGATTTGAAAAGATGGACCCAGCAGAGAGTCATGGAGGTTGAAGGGGGAAACCTATGAAAGTGCAGAGTTAAGAGCAGGAGCTGTAAGCAGGTGCACCTTCTCCTCAGAGCAGTGCTAAAAGGGGTTTTGCTTGATTTTCCAATGCCCTCAGCTTTGGGCAGCCATATAAATTACTACAAAGTTACTGTAAACAGAAAACACTCAAAATTTGTTTTATTTCTGATACTATGCGTGACACAGAAGTGCAGAGGAATAGAGAGCCTTGCTCTGAAATCTACCTTTTATTTCTGTCATTTTCATGTTATTAACAGAACCTTTACTGCCAGCAAAGCTTCTATCTTTCTCTAAGCTCCTATATTCTGTATGTAGCATGGCTGAGGTGGCCCTCAAACTACATAAATCACATGCCTGGAAGGAGAGGAGTTGGATCTCAATCTAAACTGCAGGCTGTTTTCTCCCTGCTACAAGAATAAAAGATAACCAAAGAGTGAAAACATGTTAAGAGAATGATTGTATAAAGAAAAGTTCTAAATCAGAGAGGGAACAGAGAAAGAGAAACCCAAAAAACTAAACAAGTAGGTTAAAGAAAGTTAAAGTAATTAAAAAAAAAAAAATCTCTTACAGGTGCCTTTTGTGGAGAAACTGGGCTGAAAGCCAAAATTAAAAAGCTGTGACAGCAAGGAAGAACAGATCCCACAGAGACAAAATAGGAGAGGGAACTGTCTCTGCAGGAGTGGTGAGAAAAAAAACCCAAACCATTAACATTACTATGGATAAAAAACAATTTAAACTGAAAAATTAAAGGAGCAGAAGTTATTTTTTCATAGGCATCGGGATTAATGGGTCCCATAATCCTTCTCCCTCTTCCCTGCCCCAAACGTGGATGTACTGCCTTTGATAACAAATGAGCAAGGCTGGGGTTGAGAGGCTGCTTTCAGGGAGCTTTGTGCAGTACCAAAGTTTCCTAGAGGAAAACCAGTTTCCTCCACTGTGGCAGGTGTCAGGAGGGCTGTTTATAAGCCCTTACACTGGGGAAGCTGGGACCAGCTGCCACAGGATGGCAAAAGAAAATAGCAGGGCACTGAACACAGCCTGCAGGTGTGTGGAATGGGGAGCAACAGTGATGAAGGACTTGGAGATAGAAAGCAGACAGTGGAAAACACTGAAAACCTGCTCTGCATCCCAGTGCATGGAAAACCTGCCTTCAGGAGTGAAGAGTTAAAGAAAACATTCAAAGATTTAAAAAGTCAGGCCTGAAGCAAAGAGAAAAGAAAAGAAAAGGCAAGATCAAAAGAGAAGATGGGAAAGATCAAGCCTTGAGCTAGAAATGAATAAGCTTAAAGCAACTGAAGACAAAAATTAAGGCAGGAAACAGTAAAGCACCAGAGAGCCAAGTGACCACAGCAGCAGGCTGTCTTGGTTCAGCTTTCCTGATCTTCTCCAATAAAATTTACCATAAGGTACAGCAGAACATATGGTGTTAAGAACTCTTTCTGGAGTTAAAACTCAAAGGTGGTTTGAAAGGAAAGCCAAAGCATCGTGAGAGAAAAGCCCAAGCATTAATGCTGGTTGTTTCATCACACCCAGACGTTTTGGTCATCTCCCATGTCATCCATACTCAAGGATTTACTTCTGTTTACCCTACCTCTGTCAGGTCTTTGACTCTGCCCTAGGCCACAACAGCCCTGAGGCAAAGCAGGTATTCTCATGTTGAGGTACCTGAGGGCTAATTTGCCTTGGCTGAATATGTTGCTGCTTATTTCTAGTTTTGTCTCCGCTGGCAATTTCTTAAGTGACTACAATTTTAGTTTGGCTGCAGCAAACCTCCAGTTACAAGTTTCTCATCCTAATATATCACTGTCATTAAAAATGTCCTATCTACTGCTGCAATGGAGAAAGATTACACTTTTGGACTTTTTTTTTTTTCTCAGAAGTAAATCCTGAACTCATTTCATTTTAGTCGCACAATTGATTCTTACATCTCCCTCCTTGAAAGCCTTCTATCAAGCTGCTATGTTGTTTTGGGAACATGTTCGGGAAGCCACGGATGAGTTTTTAGCCCCCCATTTTCCTAGCAAGAGAGATCTGCCTTAACTAACAACACGGTGAAGGAACTAAAGTTGAAGATAATCAACAAATAATAACATAAATGTGAAGCAGCCTTGCTTAGCTCAGTTCTTTGAGAAAAAAAAACTTGCCCCTAAGCTTTCAAGGCATAGCATAGGTTCAAAACACAATCCTTCATAGATTTTTCCAGATATTAACTAGGATTTTGCCCTATTTAGAAATTTTACAGGTGAGACAGGAGGCTGCTTGGAGAGACCCTGCTCGAGCAGGGAGGTTGGACTTAGATGACCTCAGGTGTTTGTTTCCAATGTTACCTCTATTGTGCTTCTGGAATTCTGTATCAGAGCTTGAATTCCTGGAAATCTTGTTAGTTTTGCTGGTGCTCAAATAATACCCAATTTTAAAACCTTGGAGCCCAGAAAAGCAGCAATAAAATGACTTTGCCTACATATGGAGACAATACTTCCTGCCACCCTAGAATTAGTCTGAAGAATTACTGAATGCTCCCCAGAGCACATCTTCCCACATGGTGGCATGACGTGGCATCCAACAAATCACATTCCTGCTTTTGTCCTCTCACACATCACACTCCCAAACCACAGAGAATGAGTCATGCCTTTCCTTTAGACCTTTTTCTTTTGGACTGATGAGAAAACAAGCTTGGCCAGGATCACTGAGAAGATGGCAAGTGGATTTTGTCCTGGAGACTGAAGTTTTCCGTTACTCTACAGAAGATGGTTGGGCTGATGTAAGAGGTCCTGCCAGCACCCTTCATCCTCACAGGGACTGAGAAGCTTTCTTGCCCAATAGATTTCATCAGTTAAATGTTCACTAATGAAAATAATGAATGACGAAATACAATGCACAAAGACTACCACAATTTTCTGACTTTTGTGTAGTGTGCACTTGAACCCATGGCCATTGAGTAAAAGGCTTTTTGTTTTCTATCAGTACCTAATAATTTAGTTACCCATTTAGATGTAATGAACACTTGGTTTGACCTTTAGGGGAATAAAAAGGAAATAGAAGAGAAAGGGGGGAGAGAGGTGGGGAAAGGGAAAAGGCAAAAGTAGGACAGGGAAGGAAATCAATAAAATCAAAAGTGACCAAGTTAAAGTTAGCTGGAGCCTGCACTCTGCTGCAATACAATGATTTCATGCTATCATCTTAATTTGAATTTGCACTCCTGTTCTAGAAAAGCCCTATCAGGGCTTTGTGCCCAGTGCAGCAACAGCACTGCCTCCACCTCCACTGAAATCCATCTCTGTGCCCTGGCAGTCCATACATAAGGAAGGCGAAGGAGAGGGACAACCCTTTGTCTTTCCAACTGGCTGCCCCTGCCCATCGTGCGCTGGGTTTGCAACGCCATGGCATTTTGCAAAGTGGCATTGCCTGGTGGTGCCAGATGGAAGCATTACAAGGGGAGAATGTAGCTCAGGTTGGGGCTGTCTAATAGTGTTGGCTGCAATTCAGAAGCAAGCACTGTCCCCCTAGTTCACTCATCCCAATTAAGGGTCAAGGCTTTACATGGCACTCCCCCAAGGATGCCGGCACCGCGCAGTCTCCAGGGGAGAACAGTCAGCTCACATAACAGTCCTTGAAGAGACACCGGTGCAGAAGCAGCTCCTCCAATAAAACTAAAAGGAGACCGAGGGACACATGACTGATTAGACAAAGCAAGTTAATGGAACTGATTTAAAACATTCTTAATTGTATTATTCCAGGCTAATTATTTTTTCTAGTGGGAAAGAGAAAAACCAAAAAGTCAACCAGTCAGAACTAATGAAGAAATATTTCATGGTAACCGTTTGCATTAATAACAAGATGAAATGTTTTGATGAATCAGAATGGTACAAACACAGTGAGTTAATTGCAGATTGCTCATTACAGATTCTGAGACTAGGACTAATGCACTAAGTGGACACAGAATCAAATTTAAGTATGAAGTAGTACCACTGGTTATCCAGAAGTTTTCAGCAGCATAACACAGATCCAGATCTGACCCGTGGTCTTCATTTTCTACTTGTTCTGCCCTATTTGGACAGGTAATTAGGTCAGCTGAATACCCTATTCTTTGACTTTAGCACATAAATGGAAAAGATTTGTTCACCAGCTCATTGTGAGCCTCTGCCCACCAAAGCAAGGGCCCATTCAGTCATTGACTCCAGAAGTTAATGACTTTGGCCTATATTTTATGGGAGAGAGAATTTGGCTCATTCATTTGAGGGGCAAGGCAAGTTTCTGAAAAGAAAGAAAGCAACAGTCACTAAAAGGGACAGGCTAAGGTGAGAAGTCTGAAAAATGCTCTGTTGGTTTGGGATTATGGGCATTATGTGGGATGCACAATTTCTAGGACTTAAAAGAAACTACTATTAAAACAAACATTAAATCCAAGCCAGGAACTTGGGGGTTTCATCTCCAGGCCAAAAAACTACAAGGGTTAGAAATAATTTATTTTTCTCTTTCTCCTGCACCTCCTCCACAGTATTTCATAACTGAAGGAGCCCATTGGAGGGGTTTTGCTTTGTTTTGCGGATTTTTGGAAGAGGGATAACAAACTACAAGATTGTTCACATTTTGGCAATGCACAAATTTCATTTAAAAAGTTTCTCCAGCAACACCTAATCAACACAGATTTTAATTGCAGGTAATTATTAGTTATATTGTTATTCAATAGCTATTTATAAATTTTTAAAGAATAGTGTAGTTACCCTGTTAACTACATAAGAATTATATACTTGTAATGAATTGAACAGTTCAAGGCATGTTCAATTCTAGGGAGATATCTTTGTACTTGAGATGATTATCTGCTTCAGAAGTGGATTACAGCATGTACATAGGGACTTTCTGAAAGTTAAGCAGGTACTTAACTGCTGTCCTGCAGTGGGATGGACTTCAGCACCATTAAATTCACCATGGCAGAAACGTGCATCTTTTCTTAAGCATGTCCTTAACTGAATAGAGGCAGTGCCAGAGGACGGGGTGCTACTGAAAAACAGGGTCAGGCTTATGTCTCAGTTTTAACTGCATGTGGGAAAGTTGAATCACATTAACTTTTAAATTGGCTGGTTCCAAATTTTCTCCATTTTACAACAAAAAAGGAGGAAAATTCATTTGCAGTTTAGGCTGGGTTTTTCCTGCTTTGCTGACATCTCTCTGCTCCCTCCTCCATCTGAGAATATGATCCCTCCCACTGACTGCACCATTTAAAGCACAGGATCATAGAGAAATTACATAATTTTGCCAACCCTCTGTCAATGGCAGAGCCACCCTGTGAATGTTGAAGAACAGTGCAGACTGTGGGCCTTGGAGATCCTGGATAAGTTCATAGTACATGAGGAAATGACTCTCCCTTGCCTCTGGAGCAGGGTCAGCAGGTAAGCTGCCTGTGGGAGGTACAACCTTCTTGGAGATGCAGTCCAGTACATGAGATTTACAGCCCACATCCAACTTATCTGCAAGAAAACAGCAGTTGGTTTCTGGATATGCAGCAGACTGGGGTGCTGAGGATGTTGTTGCCACCAATATACAGACAATACCATTTCCCTCAAAAGGTTTCCCCATCTAAGACCTGGGATTGGACTGCCTATACAGGACTGCAAAATACAGGATCATCCCTATTTTCAGGCACAATCCTAGTGCTGACTGATGGGTCTCCAGAGTCTTTCAAGGCTGGTACCCTGGGTGCTCACACACTCAGAGCCTGCTCCTTAAGACAGGGCTCTTTCTGCCTGTCTGTCCTGGCTAGTCATAATTAGCTTAAAATTTGTTGGTCTATTCCAATCTCAGTTCTTTCAGCTGGTTTCAGCTGGCCTAATTCAGAGCTGACAGCAAGAGAAATCATCAGGGCCCTACATGTGTTGTACGAAACTGCAACAAAGAGAAGAAAGAGCGAAATGAATATCCCATGGAGAGAAAATCTACAGCAAGTCCTCTCTTAATTGTGGTTCTGGCCTTGGCCTCTGCTAGACAGCCTGGGGATTTGGCTGGCCAACTAACACATGGGTCTTGGACCTTGTCATCGAACAGATCCCCCTGGCCTTGAAAGAATCTCTAATTTTGTGTGGACACTGATGGGGCATGGAGAGGGAAAATGATGATGCTGTCAGGGTGGCTGAGACAATAGGAGCCACAACAGAGGCAATAAGGCTACTCCAGAGGCATCTATTCCCATACCCATCAGCATCTATGGGTATAGGAAACAAATCTATATGATTCCAGGCTTTTTAAACTGTGCTGTTCCTGGAACAACTTATTATTAAATTTTATGATACTATCTCTTCTTACCTCTCATTTGGAAGTTATATGAAACAAATCCCCAATGAGCTTTCACATCTCACTATGGGATAGAGCTCAGCATTTAAGAGTCAGGAAATTTATTTTACCTTTGTGCTCCCTAGTGACTTCAATTCTTGTAAGCCTGATTTCTGCTGCCTAAAATATTCCATAGTCATTTGTCATCATTATCTACTGCTTTAATAATGTTACTTGGGTAAATTACTATAATCTCAGCAAAAAATATTTTAGTATTTCCTTTACAACTTTGTTTAAAGTAGTCTTAGCAGAATTAGATTAATAAAACATGCACCTTTCAATACACTTCAAAGTAACTTTAGCTAGCTGTGTGCACGCCCATTAATTCTGCAGTAACAAGCAGATTGTATAAAGGCTGATTTTAGCCAAGTAGACACATCTTCTATTTCTCTTGAAAATCTCCCTGTAATGTAGGGGGTTCAGTTCACTCTCAAAATCAAGCATTTTGGTCACTGTTAGCAACATACTTCATTAGGCAAAAGCACCAACACTCGAGATATGTTGGGTTCAAGGCTCATCTTTTGCTCTAAGCATCCAAAACAGTTCTGCTTCTTTATAAAACTTCCTTTTTCTGCATCATCACTGCTCCTATTTATCTATCTGGCCTGGGCCTTCATGTCCTTTGGTTGCCCAAAACCTGTCTTCAGAGCCTTTACAAGAAATGCCTCTCTTTAAATATGCTCTCGTTTACAGTTAGATAACTCCTGAAGGCTCACTTCCAGTTGCTCTTTGGCATTTAATAATGCTGAATTAATGTACAAATAACTGTAATCTGTTTATTCTCAGGTAACTACATTCAAGAGCAAAGCCATTATGTTATCAAGAACTACATTACCGATATTACAATGCCATTACTGTGACCTATTGCTGCCTTAACTCTTCTCTTTCCTGTAGACCTTGCCTGAACACGGCATTTACACAGGCTCTCAAGTTGCAGGAACATCAGTCTGGCTTTTTTGTTTGTTCCTCCAGCACACACACACACACACACACACACACACAGAGGATGCTATCTGAATTTAATAACAACAGCAATATAGCAATGCAGTGGAAATCTAAATGAAGTACAAGGCTTAGATTGTGTCTTCTGCAGAAATTCTAAAGCAGTGGTATTTTAAATTGATCCATAATACTTACTAAGCATGGTTCTGATATCTTTATTAAAAGAAAAATAATATAGTGTACAATACTTGAATGCCATTTAAAGAAAATTTACTAAACAGTATAAAAAAAAAGTAAAGAAAAAATTACTACATTTTATCTACTCTATGTGGTGGATATGGAGCTTTTGGTAAAAAGAACGCAGCACATCTTTCCTGTGACATACAGAACCTGACAAGAAGATCTATGACTATTTGTTGGCCAGGTCAAATAAAAGGGGAAAAAGAAGCTTATATTTTTTGCAAAAGCTTTCCACAGAGACCAAGACCTGGTGCTTCAGAGTTTAAAGCTCTCTGCTGCATGGGTTGAGTCTTCTTACACATTGCTGTAGCGTAGTACAGCAAATGGGTAGAAATGGCTTTTAATAATAAATAATAGCAGTGTAAGATGTAACTTAGCTCTTTTTTTCTCCAAGGTCTACTGATATTGTCTATGCTTTCTTATGTGCATTGATGAGCCTAATTTTTCAGAGGAATTCACTGCCAAAATTCACATTAATCTCAGTGATGTTGGCTTCAGTCCTGTTGCTTAAGATACATTTGATAATTTTCAATTCTACCTTTATAAGCAAATATTTCATGCTTGAAGCCTGGCATTATAATAATTGAGGTCTGCTGTCAGAGACACTTCCACAATCACAGTCTTTTTCCATAACCTCTCTAAGACATGCCCATTCCAGGGCAGGGGAAAGGCAAAGGAAGAAGGAACACATTTGCTACAGGGTCTCACTGATACCCTTCTGCAGAAAACATTGCCCACTGGTCTGAACTGGGCAAGTCAGGGAATGTGACTATTTCATTTAGACAGATGAGAAAGGGTTTTCTTTTCCTTGCAGTCTACCAGTCACTTTCATGAAATAATTGGTTTTACTAGTATCCACTGCAATGCACTCCATAAACTGGGAAGAAATACTCCTGAAGGCTTGAGGCAAGACTGAACACAATTTCAGAGGCCTTTTTCATAAGTGAAATCAACAATCCATGCTAAGCTATTATAAGAAATTCAAGATGGAATTTCCATCCTGGATAAAAAAAAAAAAAAAAATTAAAAAAAAAAAATAAATTGAACACCCTAGATTCAAAGTCTGCAGTAGCTCTTGGAAGTGAAAAAGGACCCCACCACTTTTAAAAACCTTATCCCTTTATAGTTTTTATGCTCTGCCTTCCTCACCCTGGCATATGTGACCAAGCTCCCCAGAGAGGGATTTCAGTGCTGTTGCAGGAATTCGACAGAAGAGTGCAGTGTGTGGTAGTAACAGAGAGCAGTGCTGATGTCACCCAACAAGTCTTGTGAGTAGAATCAACACCCACCATTGGACAGGCTGACACATCTGAAGCAATTTTATGGGTCCAAAATCTTGCCCCATTTCACCATCTGTCCCAACAAGCATTTCTATCTCCTGCCACTCATCTCCCTTTGTGGGTCAGAGGTGCAGTGAGCACCTCTCCCTGTGAGGCTGGACTGGGTCTCCTCTGGGATGTGTGCTCTGCAGGCTGCCTACCATGCCTGATGGGGTGGCAACACATAAAGCCACCTCCATGTCTGGAATTCTCTGGAATTTTTACAGCAGAGTACATCTAATGGACTCCAGTAAAAACAAACTCCACTTGTTTTGTCACAAGAAGTAAATAGGGTGAACACATCAACTGTATTTAAGTACTTACATTCTGCTCTAATTTTAAAGTAATGTACTTAATATATAATTTTGCCGCCAAGAAGTGTAATAGAATGTAGTCTACTAATGCATAACACTTTTCATCCTGTATACTGTAGCCAGACAGCTTTTTACAATTAGTAGGTAATGCACATATATTCATTAAGAACTGCAGTGTAATACATAGGGTGCCCACAGTCCTCCTCCTCTATCTTCTGCATGAAGAAAAAGAAAAGAAAAAAGGGTCATCTAATGTGACTGGAAGATGCATGCATAGCTAAGGATGAATACTAACTGTGTGCTCAAAAAAACCTATTAAAGCATTAGGAGGAGGCATTAGTAATCCAACACTATGTACTTTAGAACAACTCACTGCCAGAAAGAAAGATAGTGAGGACAAAACTAAAATAAAACAAACAAGGAAGAAAAAAAAATTCTTCATAAAAGCTAACTGAAATATTTGTAGCAACAGTATGGGGCTGTTTCAGTCACAAAACAGCCTGATTGAATGATAATCAAATTAATTATCTACATTAACTAAGCAGTTGAGAGCTAGGTTGAAATTTAATAAACCACACTGCATGAGGATGCTTAAAGATAAATCACAGCATGTGACTGTGTGAGCATAATTTATTTTAAAACACTGCAGTATTTCTGCAAATTGCATTTATTAAAGCTATGCAAAAGCATCAAATTCTTTCAAAGGTGAGGACATTTTGACTGTGCTGGTTCTTGTTATTTAGGATTTACTTCTCAGAATCACAGAATCACAGAATCACAGAATCTCAGAATCTCAGAATCTCAGAATCACAGAATAGGTCAGGCTGGAAGGGATGCACAGTGGGTCATCTGGTCCAAATTCCCTGCTTATGCAAGGTCATCCCAGAGCACATGGCAGAGGATTGTGTCCAAGTGACTCTGGAAAATCTCCAGTGAGAGAGACTCCACAGTCTTGCTGGGCAATCTGTTCAGTGTGCTGTCACCTGCACAGTAAAGAAGTTCTTCCTCTTATTCAGGAACTTCCTGTGGTCCAGTTTTTGCCCACTGACTTGTCCTATTGCTTGGAAAAACCAAGAGCCTGCATCCATCCTCTTGACACCCTCCCTTCAGGTACTTATAGACACTGAAGAGGTCCCTTCTCAGTCCTCTCTTCTCAAGGCTGAACAGGTAAAATTTCCTCATCCTTTCCTCAGGAGAGATGCTCCCATCTCTCAGTGACCTTTATCACCCTCTGCTGGACCTGCTCCAGGAGCTCCCTGTCTCTCATTTACTGAGGAACCCAGAACAGGACACGGCTCTCAGATGGGGCCTCACCAGGGCTGAGCAGAAGGGCAGCATCACCTCCCTTGATCTGCTGACAGCAATGCTCTTCCTAATGCACCCCAGGATACCTTTGTCCTTCTTGGCCACAAGGACACTCTGCTGGCTCGTGGCCAGCTTGTTGTCCACCAGGAACCCCAGGTCCTTTTCCACAGAGCTGCTTTCCAGCAGGTCAGCCCCCAGCCTGTGCTAGTCCATGGGGTTATTCATCCCCAGGTGCAGGACCCTGCATTTTCCTTTGCTAAATTTCAGAAGGTTCCACTCTGCCCATCTCTCCAATCTGTTGAGGTCCCTCTAAGGGGCTGCACGGCCCTCTGGGGTCTCGGCCACTCCTCCCAGCTTTGTGCCATCAGTGAACTTGCTGAGGAGGCCTCTGCCCCTTCATCCAAGTCATTGATGAAGAAGTTAAACAATTCTGGGCCCAGTATTGAACTTTGGGGGACACCACTAGTGACAGGCCTACAACTAGATCCTGTGACAGTGATTACAACCCTCTGGGATCCGCTGTTCAGCCAGTTCTCAAACCACTCCTCAATTTCTGTCCCCTCCAGTAATTCTTGATGAAATTTATTTGGCTATCATGCTGGGAAGAAAAACACGGATCCAACCCTTTGCCCAAGCTTGAGCCCATCCCACCTCTTCCTATTTTCCCTCTTGAGCTCACACTGCCAAAGACATTTGCTTCGCCTATTCCCCTAACATACCTGCCAATGTTCCAGGCACATGACCTTCTGTGTATATGGCTACTCCTCCTTTTTATTTATTGCCTTGATGCTAAGATGTCCAGGGCACATGGAGGTCTCCACCATAGTCTCAGCTGCTGATAGGGCTGGAAGAGATGGGGCCACAAGCTTGTGTCTTATCCAGAGACACACCCAGCTCTGCCCAAAATATGGGAAGGAGAGTGCCAAATGGCTACTATGTCATATCCTACCAGCCCTTTGATAACAGCCACGGCAACTAAGAGGAGTGAGGCCAACCAGACTGTGACACAGCTTCCCCCTCCTCTCCCAGCTGGCAAGACCCTGGGCACTGGGACTGTGCCAGGAAGGGAGGCGTGGGAAATCACAGGGTGAGAGAGAAAGCACTTCCACAGGGCTTGTGGGAGAGCACAGCACTACCCCACAGCATGGCTCCAGCTCTGAGGGGATGCCCTCCACCTTGGCCCTTGGGTGCCTGTGGGATGTGGGGCAGCAGGGCTGTCAGCACATCCATGGTGGGGAAGGGTGGCCTGGGGGCCAGGTGGCTCCTGGTGGTCCTGGCATGGGAACTGGGCTCCTGTCCCATGCAGGGATGTGGCACCTGTGCACACTTGAGTGACGTGTGTACTCAGGACCCACAAGGTTAATTACAATGCCACCTGTAGGAGGTACTTTCCCACAAATACAAACCTTCTGTTTTTTCCATATGCTCCCATATGGTCCAATTTTTCTTCATAAGCAGAGTTGTACTAGAGCTAAGAAATGACAGCAAAGCTTTACTTGTATGCTTGTAATGTCAAAACCAGAAGTCACCTGACTTAGATAAATCCAGGGTTGAAAAACACTTTTTATTTAAATAAATTTAATCTTTTCCTTTGGCACTCTAATTTAGGAATAATTTGCATTCACAAGATGCATGAAATTTGATCAATTTTGTCATGAAATATTTTCATTTGCGCCTGGCAAGGGGTCAGTGAGAAGACTCAGATTTTCTTATCTTGGTGTCTTCTCTGCAGCCTTCTCACTTTCCACCCTCATTGCAGTCCAAATATGCCCTTCTCTACATATGTATAAAACACTACAGAAATCAGATACAATCTCTGTTAATCCTGGAGGAGCAGAAAAAACAGTTTGATTGTGATGCACTACAAAACACAGTGTTAATGTGTGATGTATTACAAAACATAGTATTAATCCCTCAAATAATAGCAGAATAAGCACAAATTTTCTTAATCAATTTCTACTAACTCTTATCAACAATAAAGAAAAAATCAGATAATAAAAATTCTTGAAGCATTTCAGGTTTCTCTACACGACATCTGAAAACAGACTTTGTTAGCAGATTGACTGAAATCTCTCTGGTTTTAGAGATGCGCAAGCGGTTGTGAGAGGAATGCCTGAAAAAAGTCACTTCTAGAGAAGCTTTGAACAATAAAGAGCCTCTGTTTTCCAGTGAATTGTGCATATGCACACAAACGCTCATCCATAATGTGAATTTAAAATAATTCTGATGGGGGGAGGGGGGGGGGGGGGGAGGGTGGAGTGACACATGGAAATAACTAGGCAGACTTCGACCCTTTGTATCAGAAAACAAAGCCTTGTAGTTCAAATCTGAGATAGCAGTTCCCATTTGACATGGTTTCAACAGACGTACACGCCTTCTGGCTAAGCCTGTCCCTAAAGGATACTAAGACCAAACAAAGCTTACTTACAAGCCACCCAACCACAACACGATGGTTTTAAGTGGAAACAAATGAATGGAATAGATGTAATTAAAAGTCTTAACTGAATTAGTCAAAATCGCTACAGCTTCACTTTACAAAGTCAGTGAAGGGCAGGAATGGAGCATCTGGAATAGCTGTTTGGCATAGGGTCACTACAAAGATGAATTAGGGTTAATTTTCTACCAGAGTATAGGTCAGGCACTGTGCTGTGGCAGAACACTTAATTTACTGGGTATGTTTTGGCCTACTTAGAACTTTAGAAAATAAATATTACAATGTTAAATTAAATATGCTCTGTGACAAGGACTTGCAACATTGGGAGAATGTGATTTATATGCAATTGGCTCATATATACCATCTAATATGATATGCACAGTGTAATGAAAGCTCAAGGGTCTGATCTGCAGTGCAGAGATGCTTTACAATCCTCTTTCAGGTTGCACATTGTTTTTTCTTCCTCCTTTTCTTTTTCTTTTTTTTTTTTTTTTAATGACTACATGAGTTAATTAGTGGTTATGTACTCTGTCTCTTTGCCTGGTCTAGCTTATCCCTACTGCAATAAATCTCTTTTCTTTCACTTTCCCAAGGATCATTACAAATTTAGCCAGCACTCTCAACAAAACTAATTGAAAGCCACCTGCTTTTAGGATCACCTTAATGAAAAATGAAGAATTTAAGAAACAAAATTCAATCAACTTTCTAATAGCCTCTAACTTCCTATTAATTCACAAAAGTGCAGAGGCAGAAAACCCCTCACATTATCCCTTTTGTTTTCATTGCTGGCCTTATCATCCAGTTCTCCTTACATCTGTAGAATTAGAAATTATTATTTTTGTAACCTAAATCTCCCATCATTCTTTAATGTGGAACTAATAGTTTTACATTTTGTCTTTTTAACTACTGCTGTACAAAAAAAAAGGAAATGTACTTGCAAAAAGCCTTCCTATTCTTTTTGCTAAATGTTTGGGTTCTTTTAATCAGGCAGGTCCAGATTCAGCAGAACTTTTATAGATGTCAAAGTCCACTTAAGCACTTACACAAATGATCTAAATCTTAATGCCTTTGATGACGTTCAAGCACCTGCAGAAATCTGGGGAAAAGGCTGAACATGCAAGACTGAACAGTTGTAGATTTTGTGAGGCAGGACTTTGGTACATAGACATGCAAAACCACTGAGCACATACTCAACCTCAAGCAGGTCACCAAATACTATTGAAGCTGATAGGAAGAAAGCACATCCATGAAGGTAAGCACTTTGCTACCAGTGCACAGGAGCTCACAATTTAGTGGAGTGAGCAGGAGTAAAGGAAACATTCTTGAGGTAGCTTGATGGCTATGCTGTTTCTTCTAACTAGTTTCACAGCTCATCCTTAATTGTGGAGAAATTAGCCTGGAAAAGGATAAGAGTGGCTGATTTATTTCCTTCAGCCCAGCCAGAGCAAAATACTGAGAAGAGAGAAAGAAACAACAAAAGGGGAACATGAGACAGATGGGACTAACGACTATTTGTGTTGCAGCAGGGCTTAGATGTCCCAGCAAAGCCTGGGATCCCACAGCGTGAGACGCTGTGCAAACATGTCAGTGAGGGTGCTCAGTAAAGGGGAGCTGCCTGTAAACACTGCATGTGGAATTCCCTTTGAACTCAGCAGAGCCCAAGCATGCAAGAGGTTTGTACTGCCGGACCATGTGTTTCAAGCTGTATGATTAATTGGTGTCAAGTGTGCCAAAGCAGAAGACAGGCTCTCTTGTAGGATGGCCACCAAAGATATAATGAGCTGAGAAAGAAAAAAAAAAGAAAGGTCACAGACAATATATTGTTTTTATTTAATAGTCCACTGTTTACTTCCTGTGAGTGTAAACATATCATTATTTCTCCTACTTCAAAAGAATAAAAATTCTATTTAGATGAAATAAGTTTAAAACAGCGCAGGTGACACGCAGTATGGGATAAATATTACTTTCATGCAAATGTATGCTTCTCTCACTGATTATAGTAATAAGATATGCAAAGAAAGATCAGAGGAATATAATTTGATCCTTTTTGGAAGCTACTCTGAAATCTGTGCTGCATGTAGTGTGGGTGCACGCACAGAAGAGGAAGAATAGTAAGGAGTCACAGCACTGCCGAACCTTCCCAGGGATGGAAAATTTCTGCTGCTTTAGAAGTGATCTGATGACTAAAGAGGGTTAATGCACCTAGAAACAAGGTGAGCCCCCCCAGTTTGTGAATCTGCAGTTTCAATGATGCAGTCATTGCTACAACACGCAGAAGAGGCTTAAACGCAAAGGCATACAGAAGAATGAAAGGAAGGAAAAAGTACCAGTCAGGAATAATTATCACAGTGTATAAAACTTTCCATTCCTTTATTATCATAAATTGCAAAGTTTTATTGATGCATATTTTATCACAGCACTCTTGCCATATGTGATCTGAAGATTCAGAGCCTGTCCCCAGGGACAACGGTACTGATATAGATAATCAAGAATTCCTTTTATGCTCCTCTCAACACAGCCACAGCTCAGATTGAAATTAACATCTTTTACAATGAAACACCAGTTTTCTGCCACAACTAGACATGACAGCTGGAGAGAGAGACCTGCTTATCCAGTTATTCCTTCAAGTCTCGGTTTCATTACAGCCATGAAGATGTAAACTAAGTACAAAGCAATGCGGACGGTCACTGAATACCAGAAAAATGAATCTGCATGCAACCTGCCACATGAAGAAACGGGGAGAGAAGTGCTTCCAAATAAATCCAGGGATGAAAAGCAAAGATCAGACGCAGTCCCTTAAAAAAAATTAAAAAAAAAAAAAAAAGGCACGATGAAGAGGAATCCGAAAGCTTTGAACTTTTCCTCTGTTCACTGCTTGGACTAGACTGGGTGCCTGGACTAGACTGGGTGATGCATGCACACACACATGTGCACACAGGAGTGGAACTCCCGACCAGAAAGAAACCCACCATGGGGCTCTGTTCCACCTAAATGCTCCAAAACAAGGATTTGATCCAGTGGAAGCACTAAGTTTGCTTAGTATTGTTACTTGATCCTGGTCATTTTTTTAGCTTGACTGCTTCCACTTGTACCTCCTTGATACTGGTCATTTTTTTAGCTTGACTGCTTCCACTTGTACCTCATCCCTGTTTCTCACACTGCTGAGGAGGGGGGCATGCAAGTTGTTTTACCCTGCTCCCCATGGGGTCAAACATCACTGTCTGTTTTCCTGTAGAGCATTAAACAACCAACATGTGCCATGTAGGGCTCTCCCTCTCATCCTACTCCCAAGGGAGAACTGGGCGTACATTATAGTGTTTTGTTTTGTTTTGTCACAACTTTATTTTTGTTGTTTTAGATCTACATGCTGGGTGTGTTGGGAAGGAAAACAAGGGCAGCACCTTACTTGTGAAGGGGAAGGTGGTGGGATTCTGAATGGTTATTAGTTCCTGAGGAAGTTAGTGCCAAAGTCTCAGCCAGGTTTCTCAGAAGGCACAGCTTCCTGCTGGCTGCTAGAGCTGATAGAAAGTTGCAAACTTCACAGACTGTCATGGGGAGCTGGAAATGATAATGCACTGGAAAATTGCATCTGTTCCATGTGTAAAAGCAGTTAAAGTCCAGCTTTGAGCACTTGCCTACCTATCACAGCATTTCTAAGGAGCCTGCTGCTTTATTCTATTACATGCTGGGACAATACATAGCAAAACCTACCCCATTGATCATTGGCTTTTTTTTTTTTTTCTTTTCTGATTAACATCCTACAGCCTAGGGGTTATCTCCAAACAGGGGAGCACAGAAGAGAGGTTATCAATGTATTTTGATAACAAACATTCATGTGGGCAATTGTGCTGTTAGAGATACTCAGGAAACATTTAAAGGCTATTGCACACTTTCAGGTTAGATCAAGAAAGAAGTACAAAAAGGAAGGAAAATGCCACTTTTCTAGCCTCATGTCTTTGTCTTTGTACAGGCTGCACAAAACAGTCCTTCTGCATTTCAATTCTGTGGATCAGCTCAGGCTAAAAGCACATGTAAAAGCCAGCCCACTTTAGGGTCATTATCAAGTAAGACAGGGAAAAAGAAGGCTGTGAAAGAAGACAGGTATGTGGCAGAACTGCAGTGTAAAGATCTAATTGAAATCATCAGGAAAAAAAAAAAAAGAAAAAAGAAAAAGAAAAAAAAGGAAAAAAGTACTAGCACATGAGTTGGATAAGTCTTTGGGGGATAAAAATGAGAGGGCAGGACATCTCACCCATCATTAGGAGACTGTCATTTTCACTTTCCTTTACTAAGGAATGTTTGGAATTTCCTGCTCCTCATCCCATTGGAGGGGCTCATCTCACTGGGAAAGTCTGATTCCCAAATACCCAAAGCCTTCTGCATTCATGAAGGTAATTGCTTTTTGGGTTACTCTTGGTAAATTTTTGGATACTTTTTGGGTAACTCTTGGGTTATTCTGCCTTTCATTATGATTTAATTTACACATTTCCCAGAGTTCACTATTATAGAATGTTGGCATTGGAAGGATTTAATAACGAAGATATTCTTCTGCCTGAAGGACAGTTTGGGGCACAAGTTCAGATGACCGGGATTTCTCCAGTCATACACACACACACACACACACACACACATATGTTTTGTAAGAAACTATTTTCATAATTTTTTTTTCATGACAATATTGATTAAAAAATATTTTACACCTGGAAATCAAGAAGAACACTGGAATACTTTCCTACAAAACTCTCAATAAGGTAGAGACCTTATTGGCAATCTGTGCAAGGTCTATTATGATATATAGAATGACCAAGCCAGAGGGCGGGATCATCTTTGTAACGGAACAGTAACAATAAAATCATGAAAAAGAAAAGAAGAATTAGAGACAATAAAACAATCAAAAATCGGTTGCTTGCTACAAAGAAAACTCAGATCCTCTTTGAGTAAAATGTGTTCTCATTGCACCACCATAACCCCATTGAAACCAGTAAGCTTGCATTTTGGTATTAAAGAGCAGAGCAACAAAGACATGCCATGTTGTAAAAGCTTTTTACATTTTTCTTTGAAATAATGACATGGGTCATTGTCCCAGATACCAGTTTGTCCTTACATAGTAAATCCTGGACCTTCAAGATAGATGGGCTGTAATTAGAAATAAAACATGGCCTATGGAGAAAGATCTTTCCCCACTTAAATCACATTGTTTTCATTGCTGTACTGGTGTAAATGGTATTTTTATGAATGTGTCCAGAAGAGAACTCAACTGCAATATTTCTTCCCTGCTGCTGAAATATTAGCATTAAAAAAGGCAGTATTTTACAAAAGTCATATAAACACTGTGCTTCCAATACAATCAATTTTGTTGGAATTATTTTACACCATCCTTCATCCTTGAAATTATATCCCTTCCTCTGTGGAATGTTTGAAAACTTGAAAAATTCTGAACTTATTTGAAGTAAGATTCAACAATACATTAACTAGTAAAAATCAAAGTACTTATTTTTCTCCCCAAGCCCAGAAGAATTAATTTTCTTGCCACTAAAGAAGAACAGGCACCCAACTTTTGAACAGAAACTGACCTAATATTTCTGAAAACCCTGCCTGCAATTAGCTTCTTGTAAGAGCCATCTTTCAAGCAGTCTTTTTCTGCCTCTGATGTCTAAAAGCTGCTCATGAGATCCAGCAAAATTAGGATATTAATAGATAACCATTTATCAAACTCGATGGGTTTGTTAGAGGCACACTTGTCTGGTTAAAAAACACAGTCAGGGTAGCTTCTAAAGCAGACAATACTGTTAAGGGCCTCTTTATTATTTCTGCTCTGGGTTTTTCACAACAGTGTCTGTCCAGCAATGGAAGCAGTGCTGCCCTAGGAAGTGGTGCTCGGGCAGCAGAGGATCTACCCAGAAAGGGAGCCATCCTTGGCTGTGGGGTGGTGTGATGCCCTCATCCCAAGATGTCAAGATGCCCAAAGGGACTCCTGGTACAGTGGGTGTATGCCTTGTTCCCACAGTGCTGCGAGCACATGGAATCACTGGTGGGTGTCCAAAGCAGAGAGGGCTGTTGCCCACCTCATCCCAGAGACTGCAGCCCATTTCTCAGAAACTTTGGCCTAGGCTGAAAAGAGGAAAATTCCTGGTGAATTAGGATGGCAAATTCATGGTATGGGGTTGGGAATCAGGGGCTGACTCCAATGTTTGTTTTTTTTCTTGTCTTTCTCCTGGATGGCTTACACTGTTCTCCGGGCTTGCTTTACCTTCATTCTGCCTTGTGTTCAACAGCACTTTGTTTTTTGAAATATATTCTCTTCAAGTAAAAAAGCAGTTTGTGGGGTTTTTTTTTGTTTGTTTGTTTTATCTTTGTTTTTTGGGTTTTTTTTTCACCAGAAACATACAAACTTCAACCTTTTCCAGGAAAAGACTTCTCAGATGAGGACTCCGTCTTGGCACTTTGAGACACAAATCACAATTTTGACCTCTTCATTACTAAGTGTGATCGCACTGACAGGCTTTTTGTCTGAGCATTTACTAAAGGCTTTGGTTTCCCTCTAAACCGTGATGATTTTGAAATCTAAGCTTTGAGAAAACATAACTGTGATCTCCCAGCTCTGGTATTTGGACTGCAAGCACTTCCTTGGAACACTGTGCCCTATGTGTTTGTATTGCAAGAGGATCTGCATATTACCTAGCACCTGCAGGCACCTCTAAAACACAAATTATAACTAATAATGGAAATTTTACCTTGGTGTGATGATTCAGTCTCAGAAACATAAACCTGGTGCATATCCTCAAGTACTCAGATGCACTGTGTGGACAAAAGCTACAAAATCCCTGTTATATCAGCAGTTTCGAAGCTAAACTCAAACACTGCTCTTATGTAGGCATATAATCCCATCAGATTGTGAACCTTTGGCTTTGGCAAGAGAATGTCCAACAGTGGCAGAAGTTGTGCTAAGGCTGGACACTTACCCCAACCCATCTCTTCCTCCTTTTTCACCCTGACTCACTTGGCTGTGCTTGCAGCACTCATTTACTGGCATCAGTACTGCAAAAGTTTCAGATAAACCATTTTCTGCAGTCCTATTCCTTAAACATTTATTGTCACATCTGTGATTTTTTTTCTAGTTCCAGGGTTTTATATAAGACAGGAGCATTGAGGTTATCTGAACAACTGATGTTGACAATACCCCACACATGGCAGAGGACAAGAAGATAAAACACAGTTAACATTGTGAATGCTGTGTCTTCCCTCTTTCCCTTTTTATTTCCTCTAAACATTACTGGAGAAGAATGTACTGCAAAGTCATAAATAAAGTATACTTGTCAGAAGCTATGATCTTAAAATATTCTAACGGTTTGTTTGTGTTCTCTCCATAAATTGTTTATTGGTCAATATGGACAGAATTTGCAAATGCATCCTCCTTTGCAGTTCACTGATATTATCTCCATTCTAAATACTTTCATCTAGTATTAAGCTTCAAGAAAAAATACCCACTTTCTACCCTTGATTCATTGATGAGAAATTTCTAATGCTGAATATTCAATTATGCAGCATTATGTTACCCTGTGTTCCTTATCCTTAAGGAGGTGGTGAGCATTAAAGAGCTGTATGATTTTTACATTTACTATCAGAGGTAGGGTTATGTAGTTGGGGTGATGCTTTTTCAGTGGTCTCCATCTACACGGTAAAGTGAATAAAGAAAGAAAAATCTCTGTAGAAAATAAGTTTCTAATTTTTTTTTTTTACTTCCCTGTGTCATGTGAATGTTCTTTAAGTAACAGGCCAACACTGTGAAATGGTACCCTGGTGTGTAAATTATTACAGAAAGAAGTTTATCAAGGCAGTGATTTCAGTGTCTGAAAAGCCCTTGAGCATACAGAACAGGAAAGATCTCTTTAGCCAGAGAAGACACCAACCTTTAACACAGAAAACAGGAATTCTTCTAACTCTCCTGGACCCCTGCAAAGCAGGCTGTTCTTCCAATAGGACAATCTTCCTGCATAGGGTAATATTTTAAATCAGAAGTTAAGTGCTTCAGTGCCCTTTAGGTAGTTCCTAAAGAGGCAAAAAAACCCAGTAGGCTTAAAAATGCTTTTAAATGCATGTAATAGTTGATAGATTGGCTATTTACAGATAGTAATTCAAATCTGTTATGACATTTGGTTATTGCCTCTTCAATAAATAACTTGATAAATTCTCAGAGAAAAGAAGGCAATTTATCTCAGAGTAAAAACAGTTTTGGTCCACCAACTCTTTGAGAACAATTTGGTAGGTAACTGTAACTACATGGGGAATTTGGATGCTCAGTGGTCATTAAAAATAATGGGAACTTAAGCGTCCAGATCCTACAGCAGTTTTAAAACTCTTATCCATGATCTCCTGGGACAGCTACTTTTTGCCCACTGCAAAGGTATTAACACTTATGCGCTCAGAAAAGAAAGAGAACAAACTGCATAAAACCCCAGTGTCAGATGGAATATCCATGAGCATTTTACTGATGTTTTACTAAATTGAAACGAAGAAGAAAAAAACAGAACACCTTATAATTTACTTTTGATACTGTAATTATTAATGTTTCAACAAAACAAGGACTTCATAGCCAAAGGCTTCATTTGCAACAGGATTAAAGTGGCAACAGATTTTAATGAGAATGCATTTTTTCAGGCTAGGAATTTATAGTAACAAATTAACACCTACCTGCCACAAAAGCATATATGTCTGTTCTGCATAAACACCTGTACAGCCCAGTAGGGGATTACAGAGGTAATGCAATGGGGCTCTTACTCCCAAGGGTGAGAAGCAAATGAGGTGGAGATAACAAACAGTAGTAAGGAAAAGTTATTAGCTATACTGAGTATTACTGCTGTTAGCCATGGTTGATTCATTGCCTCACAAGCAGTTGCCTATTTAGCAGGCTGTAATACAAAGGAGTCTTTAATGGGAGCCCCTTCTCTTGTACAGAGCAGCAGGACAGCAAATGGGGGCACTTGAAGAGCTACATGGGCCAAACAGGCAAGGAAAACAGACAGAGACTGACAGGTCAGTGTTGAGCTGCTCCCTTTTCTTTCTCTCTGCGTCCATTATCACTTCTATACATTTGAATCTAGCTTCCAGTTCCTTTGCCCTCCACTTCATGTTGAGATGTACTCTGGGCATGAGACAACAGGAGCCCACCTGGAAGAGTGGATTCTCAACCACAGCATTTTTAATGCAGTGTCTTTAGCAGCACCACTGAGCTCACCCCCATGAAGGTTCACCTTTCCCAAGTCTATACTACACAAAACAAAACAAAAAAAAAAAAAAAGGTTTAACCATGGTTCAGACCAACATTTCTATACAATGGTTGCATTTTGTATAATAGCCTTAATATCTAAAACACATTGCTGACAGACGTCTTTCTTTTGGCATATTGATGAGCTAGAACCTGAAACCACATGCAAATCTAGGAATATGATTTTTTAAAACACCCCTCAGCCCCAGCATTCTTCACTCACCCCAGAGACTTCTTGTGGGATCCAGATGCTATTATTCCAATCTCTATCTGTTACCATAAACTCCTCTGCTTTCTGCCATGCTCATTTACAACCCTGTGGAACAGTTATTTGACTTCTTTTTGTATTATTTCCAAGCCAGAGCCAAATTCTATACTTGCCACCTATGAGAACTGTCCCTTTTGGTCTCTGTTACTCTATGAAGACATTTGTCATTTCTTTCTGTCTGCCTCACTATACAAGTCCTGTTTTTTTTGCCCTCCTGCAGCTTCTTTCTCTGTTCAGTCTCCTCAAGGTTTTGTTGCTATTATCATCATTTTCTCTCAGCATGCTCTCTGTCCTCTTGAAGGCTGGTTTGACAGATCCTCTCTTGTCATCTGCCTGAAGGCTGATTTCAGCTCTTCCTTGCAGCACTGTGCCTATGCGCCTCCTCCGCTACACGTGTTTAATGTGGAGCTTGTTCTACCAAATCTGCTCCTTGTGGCCCTTCCTCCTGAGGAGTTCTCCAAGACAGAAGGTGTACAGGGCCGTGGGCCACAGAGCCGGTCTGATAACGTCAATAGCTGACTACTGCCTTTCCAACAAGCCTGGCAGCCCTTCTCCTTGTCATTATCGAGGATGTGCACTAGTCATTTGACAAGATGTCCTCTGGTTGTCCATGGGGTGCCCAGAAAAGATGGTGTTTAACCTTGCTATTAGAATAAATTTACGAGCTTGTGCTCGCTTGTCATGCATTCTTTGCATGGAGATTACCCATTTCCATATCACTTTCTGAAGGAGACAGACAGAGCAGCAGCTCCTCTCAGGAGGTATGGTATTTGTTTGCTGCATGCAGCCCACCTCTGACTTTGAAAGAAACTGAATGTCCAATAAAAACACACTGGCATAACTGATACACAGTCTTCCTATACTTCCCTTTCTGGGAAAGTATTTTTCTGTCCTTCATAGGTCCTTCACAAGGCCTGCAGATTCCCTCTTTATTTCTCCACTCTCTTCCTTAAAAACAGATTTATTTTTTTTCTCTGAAACCTTAATATATTACACCTGCAGGTCAAGTAATACATAATATTTACTTTAATGGTTAATGTCCTCCAGATTATGCATGGATTGGAGGATGCTTGGGGCAAAACTTCAAACTTTATTTGAAGGGAAATGCTTCTTTTCATTAAGGAAGCTCCTCTTTCCAGAAATCAGCCTTCTAATTCCCATAGAGAGTCACCATAACTTCACCTCTTAAATCCTGTCTCTCCTGTTCAAAAGTATTTTAAAATTAAAAAAAAAAAAAGAAAAAAGGACTAATTTCAGCAATGGGCTAAGCACATAGAAGATACTCCATAACCTAGTGAAGTACCTGTATTATTCTTAAGAGATTTGTCGACTAGCGATCTACTACTGCTATTTTAATTTATGTTACATCGTGATTGCAATTCTAAATTAAACTCTTACAGGCAAGAAAATTTATAGTTAAGCCTTTCTGTCAATCCTTAACTTTCTTTGCAGTAACAAAGTGACATATTGCAAGGGCTCTCAACTGTGTCTCACAATACCTAGGCGTGTACGAAAGTTAATTACTGTATTGGATTTGAGTGACAAGGTTTTGCTGGGCTGTTTATGTGAGAGCTTCCAGAAGCTTCCCCCATGCCCATTACAGCCAATGTCCTCTGGCTCCAGGATGGCCTCACTGCTGGCCAAGGCTGGATCCATCAGCAATGATGGCACCACCTCTGGGATAACTCACTTAAGAAGGTGAGGGAGGAAAACCACACAACTGCAGCTGGAGAGAGGAGTGAGCATATGTGAGAGCAACAGCCCTGCAGGCACCAAGGTCTGTGAAGAAGGAAGGGAAGGAGGTGCTCCAGGCACTGGAGCAGAGACTCCTCTTCAGCCCCTGGTGCAGAACACGGTGAGACAGCTGTGCCCCTGCAGCCCATGGAGGACCCCACATGGAAACAAGTGGATGCCCAAAGGTGGCTGGGACCCCCACGGGAAACCCATGCTGTAGCAGAGTCCTGGCAGGACCTGTGGATGTAAGTAGAAAATCCATGGCGAAGGTAACCTAGGCTGGCATGATTTATGAATGATCCTGCAGGGGACCCACGCTGGAGCACTTCAGGAAGAACCACAGCCCATGGGAAGGACCTGCATTGGAGGAGTTTGTGGAGAACTGAGTTCTGTGGGAGGGACTCCATGCTGGAGCAGGGGAGGAGTGCTAGGAGTCCTTCCCATGAGGAAGGAAAAGCAGTAACAATGTGTAATGAACTGACTGCAGCCCCAATTCCCTGTCCCCCTGTTCTATGGGGAGGCAGAGAAATTTGGAATGAAGTTGAGTCTAGGGAGAAGACCTTTGTAATAAATTAAATTGATTTCCCCAAGTTGAGTCTGTTTTGCTCGTAACAGTAACTGGTGAGGGATATCCCCTGTCCTCAACTTGACCTGGATTCTCATTGTATTTTGTCTCACCTGTTCAGCTGAGGGGCTTTGGTGGGCACTGGTGTCCAGCCAGGGTCAACACGCTCCAATTACACAGACTCATTTTTTACCTTTGATTTGCTAAAAAGAATAATGTAGAAGAAGTCAGTCCCAGTATGCTCTTTCTGAAAACTCTTAGTACCTCTTGGGCTGTGCTATTGGGCACTGCATAGCTCAACAGGGCAAACCCTACACCTTTCAGTCAGTGCTTGTTCTCTTGGGCATCTGCACAGAAGCAGGAAGGGCATCACTCCTTCTGAATAAAGTAAAATAATTTACAGGAAGGCCTTATTGAGTGGCAAGTCCACATGTTTTCCCCGGGGGCCTCATGGCAGCCCTAGCCAGCTCTATTCCTTCCTTCCTTGGTGAGGACATGAACTAATGGCATGGACCAACAAGAACATCACAATTCTGTCACTGCTGGAAAAAACAGAAGATGACCCAGATGGCAGAAAGGAGAAAACCAAGAGGAAAATTCAGAAGACAGCCTTATTACCTCTGTGTTTCACTGGTTCCAGCTTAAGCTTGGACTGGTTGTTGTTTGGGCTATCAACCCCTGAATGCTCAGGTTTTTGAAGAACCATTACGAAAATCATCTCAGTCAAACACTTTCAACATACAGAATGTGTTTAGTAGTGTGTACCTTGAACGTATTTCTTAGCATACGAATTATGTCTTGCTTTTCAAAGAAAAATAAGTAGTTTAAAAATTGGAACTGCCTGTGACTGCATGAAATGCTCCTTTCATCCATTCATTCTGTAAATGAGGACCCAAGTCAACTCCTTCACAACAGTTACGGATTGTCAAGTCTGCAAACACTTTTCAAATGTGGGCTCTATCTTTTGGAATGCCATCATGACATGCTTGCTAGTGTTGTAGCTGGTGAATTTTAAGTGTTTAGCTTTCAGATGAAATGTATGTAACTATGTTAAAAATTCCTCTGAAAAAACTAGGTCTTATACATGCATTGCTGTCAGTTTTCACAGTTCTATCCTTTTTTTAATTACCCAAGGCATTCTGATTACAGAGCTACAAAGTAATCTATTTAAAGCTGGGTTTTACAGTGATCTAATGGGCACAAAAAACCATATGGAATTAGAAAACATTTACTTCTCTTCCCCTTCTTATATTGCCAAATATGTTTAAATCAAACTTATTTTAAAAACAAATATTCCCAGGGTAAGGAATTTCATATCAACTTCTGGTTGTTTCTGTTGAATTAGAAACCTCTGGCAATTTTTTTCCTACTGAAATGTAAATGATGACATATCGTTAACTAGCAGCATTACACCACTAAAATACTAGGATGTGTCTTGCTTGCCTCAAACTTCCCTTTCCTTAAGTGCAATGCCTTAGAGGCAGCAGTGTTTAAATGGTACAAAGTACTCTACCAGCACCAGCCTGAATCTTTATTTAGGAGAACAAGCTTCACATTCTTCCCTGCTAACACAGTATATGGGCATGTTCGGCTCCTCCATAAAACACACTCATACACTATTACTGTCTAACCCAAGGTACAGCAGTGACATGACAGATTCATGTTCCCAGCTGTGACATAAGGGCTCTTTGACAATACCACAGTGAAAGCCCTATTAAGAAAACATGTGCCGGACAGTTCATCTGATGCAGTTAAATGCTATAAAAGATTTTCCAGGTGTTAATGAGTTGCATGAGTAGAATGAAAATGAGGGGGATCCGTGCACTTGGAAATTCTCAAGGAGCAGGACTCAGGCTCTCAGAGAGACGGACAAACAGTGCTTTATAAGCACGACTGGCCACGCTCTGCACCTGACCACACGAGGTGATGAGCGACCCAGGCTATTCACTGGGGGAACTGTTCATTGAGTATCGTTTGCCTGGGAAAAGACAGACTTTCATGTCTTCCTGCAGTTTACTACATCCTTTTTACTTTGCTCTATTTGGGAAAAAGCACTAGTTATTTTCCCCCTTTTAAGCATTTTGTTTTGTTCTTAAGAGAAGGAAAACATTATGCCTGTTGCTTCTTGTTCCTCATTTTATGAGGGATTCAGCTTGACCCAGTATAGATAGGAAATTGTCATTTAGTCCATGTTAAAATACCACTACTTAGAGTTCATGTTTTAAAGGACAGACGCACAGTCTGTTGAACACTTTTTGAAACAGCAGTGGTTGAAATTTTTCAAGGGAATGTTGAGGTCTAGTATATATTCCTTTAAGATATGTCTAAAATCCTATGTATGGGCTGCCTTGAGAATTTAAACCACTGAGAGTATGTGCATATGTTATTTTTGAACTACTGCTACTTTGAGGAGAATTGTTTATTTATATAATCTGTTGACTTGATAAAAGATTATTTCATTTCTTTAGCATGTGTGAATTTTATGGTTACTCTCTTTGAGGAGATAAGTTTTGTTTTATCTACATATGACACGTACAGTGAGGGAAGGCTGCAATGCAGATTTTTCCATGCTGTTGTGACCACAATCTCAGTCGTAATCCTGGAATACAACTGTATCTAGGAAAAAAAAAAAAAGATAATTTTGTCGCCATGCTAATTTCAGCCTGATTTTCTGAAAAGGGAAAGCTCCCAGTAATATGAGAACCAATGGAGTGTCTCCTCTCAGAAGTTAATTTAGAACCACCCATTTTATTTCCCACAGAAAAGTCAGTACTATTTTATCTTTCATTTCCAATCGAATATCCCAAATTGTCTACCCACTCTTCCCCCGCCCCAACAGAGTTACTTAAATTAATTTGGAGCACTAAATTTTCTTAAAGGCGTAAGAAGACTAGGTGGAGGAAATAAGCAAACCAGGGTAGTAACACATTGACACAGATTCTTGAAATTCATGTCTTAAGGGTTAAATTCTTCCAGCTTGCCAGGTGTTCTGTGCAAGTGTTGAATTCATACAATGTAGTATCTGACCATTTAACCATATGTCAAACAATCTTTGCTATGACAACCAGATGTAGACATTGCCACAGAATGAAATTATCATTTTATTAATTACCCTTTAATTAGTTGATACAGGAGAGAACATGCAGTAATTTAGTCATAATTGGCCTGACTGAGACTCAATACTTAAAGGGATGGAATCTGTTTGTGAGATGACTTGCTATGAATAACAATTATGTCTGTGACAATGCAATTTTATTATGAAGATGTACTATGCATTTCAAACAGTATAAGTTAGTATTAAGGATAGGTATAAGATAGTATCCAGGATTCCAGCTACAATTTGATAGAAAACATTTTAATTGCATAAAAGTATGTAATCCCCTGTGTATTTTGCTACACATTATAACAGGGCAATAACTTAGCAAACTCACTGTGATGACCTAAGTATGTTTCCAATGCATTTTGTTACAGAAATGAGGAGCCAATTGTACTTCAGACTCTTCTCAAAATCTTTTTAGCACCCTTCAAATTATTCTATACTTTAACACAGTATTTGTGCAAGGGGTACACCATGCAAGCTTTTTTAAAACACTCTTTGACAAAACACTATATTCAGAGACTTGAGCAGAGTCTTATGTGACCACTTGTCAGCACACTTTTTGGACTTTTATAAGAAAGTGAAACATTCCTAGATTTCTCAGACTACATAGGTGCAAATAGAGTTAGCAGCATCCCTCTCTAAACTGTAGCAATAGGTAAATGTCTGGAAGACATTCTTTCAGCACAGATAGCTTTTAAATCAGGAATATTCTTCACAGACTGAGTATTGAGTATCACTGTAGTAGGACAAAGCACATTCAACAGCTTAATAAAAATGCTTGTACAGTGGGTCTTAACATTGGCTCTTACATACCCAGTTGTTAAGATATGTTTTTCCATCATTCTGTCCTTGCTCTTCTAAACTCTATGACCTGAGAGAAGACTGTAGTGTTTTATATTAGTTTGGTAATTTTAGATGGACAACATGCTTCATGTTTTTTGCCTCTTGTCTTTCCACAAAAAATGTCAGAAAGTGAAGGTCAAAACCTTCAGCAAATGCAGCTTCAACAAAATATAAGAAACTGTTTTACTTTTCAGATCTGAATGAAAGCTCCCTCCTTCTGTTTTTTTTTTTTTTTTTTTTTGTTTTTTTTTTTTTTTTTTTTTGTTTTTTTTTTTTTTTTTTTTTGTTTTTTTTTTTTTTTTTTTTTGTTTTTTTGTTTGTTTGTTTTGTTTTTTTCTTGTGATGGGCAGTTCCTAGTTTTCTGCATGTGCATTGACAGAAATTATAGTTAACTGAATTACTTTTCAAACCTATGGACTATGGACTGCTTTCAAAGTTGGTTTTTATTTTTCTTTTTAAACACAATATCCTTCCATCCTTTCTGACAGTTAATTCTCTATTATGTTTCTTTAGCCCAAATGTGTATATGCACATATATATGGCAAAACGTGCTATATAGGAAAGCACAACAACCCTTTTGCCTAGGGTGCCATCTTCCAGTTAATATCAGTAAGTCATATTCTGTTGCTTATAAGTGCATCTTGCTCAACAACTTATCACCACCTCCAGTACAAACACTCGCAGGTTGTATCTTCCTGCTGTGTCACAGGGAATAGCTAACACAGTGTAACAAGAGATCATTTCATTAGATTAGCATGAAAGAATCACCGCTGCAAGGAACTTGAGCTGAACAGGGACGCAATCACAGTGTTAAAAACTCTAAACAGTTTACCATTAAAGCCTTGTGTGACTGCTGGAGAAATGTCTTAGAACAGCACAAAAGCTGGCACCATTAGCTTTCATCCCTGCTGAGTTGGCAATAAAGTGCAGACATAAGTAAAATGCATTAATTGGTATTAGTCAATCTAGTTAAGATGTTCATTCTCTAGGCATCTTTAGATTTCATTTCCATAAAACAGGATTTCTTTAAGTCTCATAATTTGATTTTGTCCAGCCCAAAGTGATATTGACACAGTGGCAGCAAAAGCACAGTTACACCCCAGCTTTACAAAGGTGCTATCTAAATAGACTGGGACCCACGTGCTCCCAGTCTAACACACACACACACACGCACGCACACACACACACACACACACACACACACATACACATACAGAGATAGAGAGAAAAGCAAATCAAGCAACTCACATTATTAAAAAAACCAACCAAACAAACAACAACAAAAACCCAAAAAACCAACAAAAAACCAAAAAAACCCACCCCACCCCACACCAAACTGAAGAGGAAAAAGTGATGCATTTTCCTATAATTTTCCTGTTGCTATTTTCCTCCCATTCTCCC
>VWZN01016687.1:253061-274207 GCA_013396955.1 Regulus satrapa
GGCGGCGCGGGGCCGCGCGCGGAGGAGGGGGAGGAGGAGGAGGAGGAGGAGGAGGAGGCGGCGGAGGAGGAAGGAGCCCCGCGGGAAGTGGCCGCCGCTGCCCCTGGCTCGGCTGCCCGTGGATATCGCGGCGGGTCTAGCGCTGCCGCGGGGACCTGCGGGAGGCGATTGGCGCCGGGGAGCTGCGCCCTCCTGCGCCGCCCCCCGCCCTCCTTCCCGGGGAACCCCCCGCCCCAGCTGCGGCCCCCGGGCTCCACGCAGCCCCCCTGTGCTATGGGAGAGCAACCCCGGCTCTCCGCTCCGCAGGGCTGGTTACGTCTCGGGAGGATCCCGAAACGCAGCACATTGGCTGCGAGAGAGGATGGGCTGCTGAGGCAGACCAAAAGTCTCTCCGGAGGGGCGAAGCGGTCCTTTATTTAACTAAAAGGGTAGGAAGATGAGAGCTGGATTTCTTCGGAAGGCTCGATTTTAGTTAATAAACATACTGAGACTAATGCCAGAGCTACTTTTATAAGGGCAAACAGGTGAGTTTCCTGAAGGGTTTGTGTAAGACTTTGGAAAAACAACCAAATAATAAAGGGGTTTTACATCCGCCTTTAAAGATCATTTTAGTGTTCGTAAAAGCTTCCAGGCTTGCTGAAATACTCCCCATCCACAGAAAAACAACTATAAAGGCAGCGGCAGGATGAGGGATCTTTTCTGCCAACTAATTTGTCTTGATCTTGACCTGAGGCAATCAGGAGGTCAGGTATTTCTTATGCACCATTCTGTGCTACCCTTCATTCTGCGCAGAATGGGAAAGCAGCAAACTTGCTCCAACTTTGATGTTGTGTATGTGTGGAAAGAGAGGGAAACTTGTCCACTTGGGTATGAGAAGGCTATTACCTCTCTAATAGCTCCCTGTAGTAATAACTCCTTTTTGCTGCCAGCACATAGCCCATTCCCTGTCTCAGTTAAATTGGTAAATTTCAAGCAACTCCACTAAGCAGAGCTGGGCCCCATCAGTCTGTGGCCAAGCCAGTGAATGGCAGTAGGAGACTCTAAATCTCATTATTGATTACCTGGGATGTTGCCAGTCCCTCAACAATTAGATCTTGAGATGAAGATTCAGATTATACAGTCAAGATTTGTTTTGGGTGGTTGTTTTCTGTTTCCTTTTTTTNTTTTTTTTTTTTTTTTTCTCTCCAGATTTGCCCTAATGATTATTTGCAGAACTAAGGTCTCACTGGCTAGTTTTCTGGCCCTGCATTTTTCATATTGATTGTAACATAGTCATTTCAGCATTACAGAAGAAAAAGGGCAGTCAGATCTCTGGAGAGAAGTTGTTGGAAGTTTGAATGCTGGCAGAGTGCCCAAAACAAATGATGAATTACAGCTATGATAAATGAATACTTGGGTGTGTTGGGAAGCCATACAGTGTTCTCCCAGTTTCCTCTATTGCATGTTCATCTTTGAGCTCATCTTCATACTGCTGGAACATTTTTAATGTAACAGTTGGAGGAAGCAGGAATGGCCTTTGTCAGCATTACTGGTCAGCCACAGAGACTCGGCACACTTCTGATAAAAATAAGGCAAAACAGACCCTTTGGTACCACTTTTCCCTAATACTAGGACAGAATATTTGTAATAACCTCTGGAAAGTTATCAGAACATCATTACTGCCTCGAGTATGATTGCAAGAGCAATGACCTCTTGCAAGAACTGAGCTGCTTACTGAATCAATGGGACTTCTTGTAGTATTTGCACACATCTCTGTTCCTCTGCTTCAACATAGTACACTTGTAGTAAGTCTGATTGCAGTCTTAAAGGCTAAATAGATGCCGCTTGAAAGGTTTGTGTTTCAGTTTGAGTGTAGTCTGAGTTGAGTTTGTTTTTCTTCCCTGAAGTTGGACTGCAGTAGGGGGGAAAGAGTCAGAATGAGATACATATGACAGCTTTAACAGAATGGCAGCTCTAATGGATGTCCTTTGATTATTGCATGTACCACAGTACCATGAAAATAGAATGCAGTAATGGCTATTGTTTAAGTTTATAATTTAGGATTAATTTATAATACATAATGCAGCACACCTATATGACACAGAAAACACAAGAGAGTTCTATGAGATACAGAGTAAGCACTAGAACTAATCCATGCTTTTAATAAATTAACTCCTCGGTTTCACATACACAGCCAAATGGATTATCCAAACATTGCGTTTACTAAAGCCAATGTGGCTACACACTCTACATTCTGTCTCATGTGTTGTCTTCTTTCACAGAGACATGATTCAGTAATGTGCCTGTGCCTTCTTTTTTCTGAGACCTGTGCTGCACAGTAAAATAGGAAGAACTTACATTTTCACTGTCTCATGCTCCCCTCCCCAGTACCCAGCTGAATCATGCAATCTAAAGAGTGCTTTCCTGAGCCTGTGAAATTGGAATTGAGAGAATGTGGCAAAGAGTGTGTTCATCAACTCACCTGTCACAGCACTGCATCTTTTCAACCATCAGGCTTTTTCAGGAAAAATGAGAGAAGCTTTCACACATTCATATGTGAAATGCACATACAAAACATCCACTTCTTCAAGTGGATGAAGAAGTGCCTCATCTCCTTCCTCAAAAACATGAAATAAAATTACAATTTGAAATTAAAAAACTGGAATCTAACTATTAAACCTTACATGAACCACAAAAATCAATTGTTGAATCCGAAGCATTTATTAAACGCAGTTGTTAATTGACATAGTTAAGTGTCCTTACATGAAAGAAGTGAATCTTTCCTCTCTAATACTTGAAGTTCTCCCTGCCACCATACTATACATAATTCTAAAACCATACAGAGTAAAAAAAAAAAAAATACTAGAAAATGCAGCATGCTGAGTTGTTTTAAAATTTAGAGGCTTTCTGAGAGATGAAAGAAGCATTTTGCTATCACTGTTTGAACAAGGGAATTTTGTATGCTGCAAGGTATTTACACTGTTCTCCTACAAGGAAGACTTTGAAGATGAAGCATTATGTATGGATATTGCTTATGTGCTCATATAGCTTTCTGTCGTGCAGGACTGAAACAAGACATGAGTTACAAGTTACCTAAATGACAGGGGTGAAGGAGCAAGAGAGGAGAAAGCAGGAAAACAACTATTTCCCACTTTTATGTTATTGCATGTCATACAACAGCTTTTATGTTTTTCTCTTATACCCCTGCCTTGCTTTATCCAGCTTGGTTCATTATTCTTCTGACAAGAAAAGAGGGTTTGGATTTTGCAGGTGTGGACTGTGTGTGGTGTCACTTTAGAGGTGGTTAACAAGAAACACTCTTTACAAATACTAGAATGGTATATTTGCACCAAGAGATTTCGGAGAAATTGATATGATGGAATTTTTTGTTTTTAAATACTGGGTATTTATTTAACCATTGATCTGCTTTTGTAGTTAATTGTGACCTAAACTATATTGGTTTGTATTGTGCAATAAATCACTGCTTTTTAAAATACAACAGTTGTTAAGGGTACTATAGAGTCTATTTGAGAAGGCAAAAAAAGTGAATATTAAGTAAAAAGGATTCCATATGCCAAACAATGAAATGAATCCACGAACCAAATGCAGTAGGTTTCCAAAGCAATAAAACAATATTGCACATTGCTGAAGAAGTGACATAGCAAGACAATGCATCTATAACAAGAATGGTGAAAGGAATATGTGCGGTCATAAAGTCACATCCATCTCTGTAAAATGTTACTAAACCAGTAATAGGAATAGCTTTCAAGTTGTCATGTCCACAGGGAAGAATATCAACTGTACTTGCTGCCAAGAAAGCCCAGACTGTTACGTGCTGCAATGGTGGAACTCCTGAATGCTGTACAGCCTGTCCAAAAAGCATGTAGGCACGCAAAATCCAGTGGAGAACTTAATAAGGCTTCAGCATGGAACACAAAGACCTGTATGTGGCTGTACCTATTCTGACACATGTATACAGATGTACCCCAGAACGTCTCATTCGCTCGGTTTCAAGACATTACTTCCTTGGTCACATGCTTTTCTTTTGGCCTTCTCTCTCCTTTTTTTCCAAGGAACCAGTGATGGGTCCCCAGGCCTTGCTTGGGAGTAAGGCCTGATTTTAATAATTCTCAAGGAGTTATCTGGACTTATCACTGTCAGAAAAGCTCTGTAAACTTTTCCTTCCCCAGAAAAGGGGGATCCCCTCCTGCTTTGCTCTGCTTTTTCTCTTGTTTTGCCTTACTCTGTCACTTAATACAGTGATTTATCTCCTCTGTTGCTTATGTAAGGTGGTGAAGGCCAATATGACACAGCTTTCTTCTTAGTCACCTTTTCTTCTATATTAATTAAAGAAAATCTTATTCAAGCATATATTCAAATCTGGTAGCTGTCTGGAAGCATAGCCTTGTTTTGGGCTATCTCCTGCTCTTCAAAATAAAGTCTTTGTCTCCTTAGACCTAATGACTAGTTTATCATTTTAGTCTTCTTTTAGTCTATTGTTTCTTGGAAGGTCTGTAGGATTCAGCATCTTTTTTCTGAATGGCTGTTCTTGAGGAAGAGATTAAATCAAATACAGACTTGTATTTCTGCTAAAAAGACCATGATCATGGTCTGCTCCATCAGTGTCTTCAGAGAAGTAATTTGTGGTCTGGAGGCATTGAGGAAAATACTCTCTTTTTCTCCTGCTGAGAGATGCATCAGCTTTTCCTTCATACAAGCCTTCAAAATTCCACAGCAGTGGCAGGGAATCCCAAGAGTAGGAGTCAACTTTACAGCTCTGGACTTTATTAATTTAGTTTGAAACCTGATTTGGTTTCAAGACAGCAGCCGGAAAGTTTACTGAGTCCTATTCACATCTCAAAATGTCACCTCAGATGGAGGGCACCAGGAGACTTGCATGGCTGAAAGCCTCAGAGGGAGCTGCCAAGGAACTGCCATGTCATCTTGGCCTCGTCCTGGCCTCTCTCTGACTGCACCATTTCATTTTGCTTGTTTTTTATCAGGGCATGTGGAGTTTCCAAATGAAAACAAATAAAAAATACACACAACTGTATTATTACAACTCTACCTACTCTTAACAATTTTTCTCCCACAACATTTCTAATGGAATGCTGATGAGCAGATTTTCTGCTCTTCCAGGCATTTACTAAACCAATTCTGAATATCTCTAACTGCGCCACTTAGGTAAAAGGAGTGAATTATTTGCCGTGGTACCTGTACCACAGGACATGAAGTGTGTACTACAGACAAATCCCTGCTAGGATGCTGGTTGGTAAACAAGCAATTGTCAAATTACTAGCTACACCCGTGTCTGCAGTGAGAGAACTGTAGGTAATGAAGGATTGCCTTCTCGCCATGCATGATGACAGGGGCTAATAGAAAAGAAATAAAGCGAAGAAGGAAAAAACACTTCAGATGTCTCTGTATGAATAGAAAATGGAACAGGCTTCTATTGTCAGAATTTAAGTCAGTGACGCCTGTGCTTGGGCTGCTTTTCCTGCTTGCACTGAATGTCACAATACAAAATGCAGCATAACTCTGATTGCCCAGCACTGTTCATGTTCTCTCTATGGGAACTGAGCAGGGATTTTTCCTTGAATATATCATTTACAGCTTGCTACAGCAATTCTGCAAAGTCAATACATATCCTTAGCACAAAGCAGAGAATGAAGGGCATTATGGAGAAAGAGAGAAAGATACTACATTGACAGAGAAAGATGAGTTCCACTGCACAAGTACATTACAAGTCTCATTCTGAGGAAAAAAATTGCTCTTTTTTTTAAAGAGAAAGTATTTTTCAAAATACATTTAATATGGTTATATTTAAAAAGATCTTGCGTGCAGCTTATATGTCACTACTGACAAACTCTGTGGCGTTGAATTATCATATGATTATCTATTGTGCAAAGAAGATCTATTTATTGATTCAAGTCAGATGTATTTGCAAGGTAAGGTTTGTAGACACGAGTAATATTTTTTTATTAGACCAACTGATTAGAAAGAAAAGATGGATCAGCAACACAAGTCCTTTGCAGACAAAAAGAATTTTTTTTTTCCTCTAGGTTCTCAAACTGGCTACATAAAAGATGTTATTTCTCTAGCAAGCTTAGCCAGAGCTGCTGTTACAATCTTAGATCACACTGACTGTTACAATACTGTTGCTTATGTAATTATAAAATACCTATCTGAGAACCTGGTTACTCCTCAGCTTTATTCATATTCATTCAGTGTCTGACATGTTTTCACTACTGTATTGGGAATACATTTAGACAAAATCTCCTGACCCCCTGAAATAATCAAATTGTTGCCTACAAGTGTTGAGGAAGAGTATGGAAAGCAATTTTCAGCCACAGGGTGGCTGTGCTAGAAGTGGTCTCCTAGAAAGTAGACTACCCTTGAGCCTGCAGAAGGTATTGCCTTGATCTTCATCAATGCACCAGAGCTAAAAATTTCCTCTAGGAAGGGAATAGAGCATGGGAGATTGCTGGGGGACAAAAATGGGTGTGCTGGATGTCTTTGCAGAAATGCCTCTGGGTGCTTTGAAGAACACTCCCTGATCTCCTGCAAGCAGCATGGTGGGAAAAATGCCAAGCTGTCAACTACATCAATTAAGAGAAGTTTTAGTCTCATCTCACCCTTTCACAATCCCCACTGACAGGCAAAAATTGAGCACATCCCTAAATCTAGAGGAGAGGAATCTATTTTGCAGTGTGCTGCAGGCATGATCTAGACAAATTGCACCTATATTTTATTTGAACCCATCACAATACAACATAACAAGGCTTTTCAATTACCTCAACAAGCTACCAATACAACTTTATCATTTCAATTTTTCATCCGTTTTCTCCAACTCGGCATTTCTTCTATATATCACTGTAAATCTCATCAGCTCCAGCCCAGTTTAGGCTAATAAATTTCTGTTACCAGCTCAAGCCTAATGAAAAGGGGAAGTTTGCAGTGAGGAAAGACAAAGGCACAGGTTGTTGCCTCGGGGCTTGAGCTCACCCCTCTGAACAGGGCAGGGGATGGGCTCATCCATCCCCATCACCTTGGGATGATGGCACAGGGAGAGGCAGAATTCTCAAGTCCCATTGCAGTCAGCAGAGCTGCATGGTTGGGCTGTCCCCAGGAACAGACCCGTTTGTCCCCTTAAAACCAAAGTCAGGCAATGATTTGAAACATACCGTGTCAGAGCACAGTCTTAGTACAGTCTTATATGCAGAGCCCAAATGCAGACCAGAGCTGTGATTCAGGTCTGGGGCAGCACAAAAGTTACCACAGTAACTTTTATGGTCTTGTGGTATCCCATTCCTGTCTTCAAGGAGGACAAGTTAAGCAGGAAAATACTAATTTGCATATTAGGTGGAAGTGCTCTGAGATCCCAACAGACAGAGCGAGAAAAAACTAATTTTGAACCATAATTTTGTTTTCTTCCAAAAGACACCGATAAAGCTTAAAGATTTCAAATATTTTATGGACACACAGAGAAGCAAACAAGCTAAAATAATACTGCAAACCAGCAGACTTATATGTTTATTAATTCAGACTAAAATTTGCCATCAGCAACTGAGCATTTTACTAAATAAATCCCACAAAATAAAAATTATTTTAGCTAAGAATCTTCATGGCACTGCATTTTAAGTTCTGGTACTGAAATAGCTCCACTGTAAATTAATATTACAATAAAAGTATGCTCATAAAAGTTCCAAAGCATTTTCTAGTGACAGTCTGTTCAACTATTTAGTGATTCAAAAGCAAACTCTCCAAGAAAAGCTCCATATCAGTGCAGTACATAAAATATAGAAGTATATGAAAAATGACAAAGGCAGTATGTTACTTTTGAGGTGACTCTAACTTGATTGTTAAGCTGGTTAAAGTAGCTTTTCATAAATGAAATATGTCCTCAGTTTTCCTCGAAGAGATAGAATAAGAGCAAAGTCAACAAAATGTCTCATCTTTATTTTCCTTTGAAGACATTATTTTCTCTGGAATATAGTAAAAATCTGCGTTCAGTGCACGTTAGCTAATTCTGAGGCACATGTTAACAAGCAGACACATAAGGGGCTAATTTACATGCTTAAAGCCAAAGGAAAATTTGTTTTGTATACATAAATATACCTGCCCAGAGTAAGAAGTGGGCTTTCCAGTGTACCTGTGTGTGTGCTGGGTTTACAGGAATTGAAAAAACAGTCTGATCTGCTACTACTGTCACTATATCTGTCATCACAGTACAGTTCAGGCAGAAAACCTCAAGACACCTATCGGACCAAATCCTGTGGACCTTGCTCAAGCAAAAAATCTTGTTGATGCCAACAAACATTTTCCCCAAAGAATCTGTACACAACTGAGCCTTTTTTGTACATGCATATTTTAGTATCATTGAATATCTGCATGGAAAAACAAAATAGGTTTTTTTCTTTGAGTCAGGGTTCAAGACAACAGGGAATGAAAAATAAAAACCACCTTCCTTTAAATCCAGAAAGGGACTGTTTTTTTAAGTTTAGGATGTGTTAGTAGCCTCTGAGTTTTCCAGATGAGTAAAGAGAACTGTTTGAAGATCAAGTTCCTTTAAAGACAAATCACAATGGTCAGACAAAGGAGTACTAACCACTTAGAATTTTCTTTCATTTGAAGCAGTATTTTTAATATGAGATGCATTTCATATCCAAAGGGTTCAATATAGTAACTTTTGGTCAATAAATCTGTACCTTGTGTGCTTTTTTAGGACTCTTCCCAGACCAGAGGCTGTTCTGTCAAGAACATTACGCCCTTAGGCCATAATTCTAGCTCTGGTCGATTTGCTGGGGACAACAGCTTCAGTTTACACATCTACCTCAGTACGAGGGACCCCAAATGTAGGGTTTTAAGGTAAACAAACAATGATAAACTGACAATGTCTAACAGAGGGTTTCCTCCTTGATAGCCCCCCTAAGGTCCAAGAGCTGAAGAGAAGATCCCAGTCACCTTCTGCAGAGGAAGGGTACCTGCTAGAGATAAATATCAGAGGACCAAGGAGAACATTTTCAGGAAGAGCCTTACTGGCTGTCAAAGTCGGAGTCCAGCTGAAAAATCATAAAATTGAAAGCATTTCTAGAGAGCTCAACCTTCTTTCAAATTCAGCAGACATTTTTAGCAACAATATAGAGAAAAGAGGTCTGGACATTTTCAAATGGTTTCAGAAATGCTGAAACAGTCCCCAGTCCAAAACAGCACTGCACATTTGAAGGTAGTATTTGTGTTTGCTTGAAAATGAAAGACTTTTGGGAAAGAAAATTAAAAGATAAAAGAGAAAAAAAATTCTCAACCACTTGTAAATGAAATAAGACATTTATTTTTAAAGTGTGTAGAAGAGATATCACTCTAATAAACTCTATCAGCTATTAATTTATCATAATGTAAATGGTTTAATTAATGTTTAATGATACAGCACTTTCCACAGGAACTCATCTGCAAGTACACTTCTGTAGAAGAGGGATATGATACTCTGATAAATACATTTATGGGAGATAGGACAAATGCACGGTTCATGTAAATCCTTTTATCTCCAACAAAATCAAGAGAATGATGTTAGTTTCCATAGGTTTACTATCTGCAAATGATATTACAATTAATGTATTACGCTAGTGGTTATCTCATACATCTGAGTGTATATATCTTCGTAGCTATTTTTGTTTTCTGACAGTATAAACTAATTTTGCAAAATCACTGGAATTGCGTTTCTTGAGACAAGTACTTTTAAACTACACTTTTTGCAGGGGAGTTTTTTAGCCTGAAAGCAAACCTCTGTGCTCTACTAGTTGCTCAGTTAGATATCAACAATCCAAATAGATAAAATGGAGATACAGTAAGGAAATGCAGAGCACTCAATAGCATTGCTTAATAAGACAACTTTTTAAAGTAATCCCAAAACTCCAGCTGCTAAACTGCCTGTTAAGAGGGTAGAGAAGAAATTCAAAATTATTCAAAAGTTTCATACCAAGACATATCTCCTCCAGTTGTACAGCATTGTAAGCAATATGTATATTACAGAAAGTAAATTAAAGGTCTGAGTAACATTAACAGATTTACTTGCTTGATTTAGTATTTTTCCTTCTCTCAGATGATTTTCCAAGTGTCTTTCTTCCACACAATAGGGAAACAGAACAAAGTATATTTTCACTTCCAAAGCTCTCCAAAATGTGGAGTTTCAAATACAATTTTCCAAGTGCTTTGGAGACTGTGTCAGTCACAGAACTATTCTTGGCATAGCCACTGGCAATGCAAGAGCAAAGCAGAATGAATTCTGGATCAAGAGGATGACCAAGTTAAATTCTAGCTAGGTGGAATAGTCTGTAGAAAAGAATTAATAAATAAACTATCAGAGTACTTGGCACAGTGTCTGGCAAGTGGGGAGATACTACTTAATGTAGGTGATAAGATTTTATTTTCTTGAGCTACACCTTTAAAGATCAGAGCTTCTAACTTTTTGCGTTGCTTTCTTTCAGGTCTTGACCTTTGAAAATGGAGGGATATTGTTTCAGCTATAGCAAATTTCCTGCTCCTGCAGCTTTAGCTCAAACGTTACCTATACTGCTCTATTGCAATTAAACAAAAACCTGAAGTTCAACTTCAGCATAACTGTTTTCTGAAGCAGTTACCTACATGCAAATTTATAATATGCTTTCAATTTCTTCGCTGGTTCCATCACATGGTACATGTACTCCAAGCAATTTAAGCTAACTCAGCAAGTTTGTCTCCTGCAATGCAGGCCCCATTTCCTTCAGTGACAATTTATGTTAATGATAATCAGATGCTTTTTTAATTAACAATGACCTACAAGCATCCTAATATATTTCTCTGTCTCCGTAATGTTATTTTTTTTACAGGACTGTGTCACTCTGTTTCATTTGAAACTTGGGGGCTCCTATATCTGTTCAGACAGCACAGGTCCCACAGCCCCTTAATTTCTGCTTTCACAGCATTTATGTTCATATGTCCCTGTCTCTGTGTGTAGCTCTAAAAACCGTAGCATGGTGGGGGGCTGAGGGGGAGTCGTGTTGTTCCAGCAGTGCAGAATTGATCTTCACATGTACAATAGCTCTCTAATTGCCCAGGTTGGCCAGACTTCCTGCACACACCTGAAGTGGCTGCATATTACACACATGGAAGTAAGGCTGCCTCGGACACGCTACCAAAATGGCAAGGTTACCTGCTACCAGGATCAGCCATGGTGTGCAAGACAATCAGCAAAACCAGGCAGCAGAGACATTAGACATGTATACACGTACACAAAAGACTGCAGCGTAAGATGTAATTACTTTTATTCCATGTCATATGTATTTCTATGAAAAAAATACTAATTATAAATTCTTTCAATGCAGAAGGATACAGATATGGAACCTGGTCCCATCTCCTTCACAGGAAAACAAAAACAGAACCCCAAACCAACAACCAAATTTATAGTTCTGAATTGTTTCTAATTGCTACAGTTTCTTTTCCAGACCCTTTTTACCCACACTTCTTGTCAGGGCTGTTGCTACCTAAGAGAGTGCAAGCTACTGTCTAAGACAGAAGATGTCAGAGGGCAGCAAAACAGGTGCCCATATCTCAGTTTTCCCATATCACAGTCTGGCATGTTGGCACAAATCTGCTTTTGAACCATCCAGCTTTTTGAGTCCATTCTCCAATAGGACTGGATAGGATGTGAGATCACTCATGTCCTAAGACACATTTTTAAGAGGAGAAAGTGAGACAGAATAGAATGCTACAAAATGCTGATAACTCCAAATTTGGGAGAGATAATTTTATTCTGATATCCATGTATCCTTACTCTAGCCTGTAAATTTTCACTATTGGGCTCTGGGTTTTGGACTTCTGTTTTGATAAGGGGCCGTTTCAATACGAACTCCTGCAAATTAACCTATAATAATGAAGGTTGCAGTTAATGTCATACAAGCCTAACCACATCATTATAACAGAGAGACTTACCTTAGCAAAGAGATTTTGGACTATTTTGAGACAGCAATCAGGCTCTGGAGGCAGCAGAAATATTACTTTTATGGCTGCAGCTGATGCATCATTTGAGGTACAGGGAATTTTGTTAATCCAGCTGGGAGCTGTTAAGTGCCTAATCTGGATCACAGAAAACAAAGGCACACTTGGGATAAAGAATCAGCTTTTCCCTGAGATCTGAAGCTGATATGCACTGTGTGTGGGGAGAATGTTTCTGTTGTGGGTGATGTTTTGTAATCACTGGCAGTAGCTGATCATCTGAGCTTAGTTGATGATTCAGATAGCACCCCAAAGTTTTATCCCTCTTTGACAAACTCAGACTAGTTGTGTACATTCTGCTGTTTATTCTTTTAATTTGCCTTGGTGATGATGGAAGAACTTGCATAATTTCTGAATTTGCAAATAAAAGTCTTCTTTTTTTTTTTTTTTCCTAAAGGAAAGGTACACAAACACAAACTTAATGTACCACCCTGACAATAATTTTACATGAAACATATCAGAAATTCAGATTATCAACAATGGGCTGTAATTGAAATAGAATTACTGCAGCTAATTCTTGGCACTAGGACTCAGGAGGAGGTATCAACAGCCAGAGAAGGGGCAATCAGAGAACCATAATGACTGAAGATTAAGGACTTCATACTGTCAAAAGACTGCACTAGCTGATATATGATCATTTATTTGGAGTGTTTGGACTGTTATGTGATGAGTAGGCCACAGATTTTAATTTTATCTTAAATTCTTCAATGAATACTTTGCATTTTGTCAAATCAAGAATAAATTACAGTTTTCATTTGGTTTTTTTCCAGATCAGTTATCCAAAACATACATAAAATAAAGCTATTCCTGAAGAAAGAGCTGGGTGATAGACACCTGCTGGGAACTTCAGTATTTGTTTCCTGACACCACATTTGCTTGCCAGCCTTCAGGATAGCTGTTGCTGATGGGGAGGGAGAGGAAGGAGATTATGGACGAGCAGTTCTTGGAAGTGAAAAAGAAAATTCAGCACTCCAACTGAGACATGACAGTGCATTGGCTAGTAGTAGATGTGCCTATTTTCTGTAGCTTATTGGCCTTCCCTATGCGCCTGCATTTAGCCCTACTGGAGGTAAACAGAGAGGAAGACATTGGGATGGAGGCTTCCAGAAGCTTGTTTTTGTCTCTGTTTTTCTTGAATTGGGCAACACTGAAAGGCACACATGGGCCTGGAATATTTACACACTAAAATGTATTCTGTAGACATTCCTCAAGCTCATCTTTCATCCTACACAATGTTCTAACTTTTGCTTCAGCTCCATTAACAGACAAACACCTGTTTTGGCTGACACAAATGTTTTGAGTTCTGTTTTGACAAAAGGTGCCAGACTGAATGTACTAGATAAAATTGTCCTTCATGCACTTATACTCCTGCAGTTGCAAACAGATTTGGTACAGACATCAAAACCACGTTTCAGTTAATGAGAACCACTTTGGAAGAATAGGGGTTTTTATTCACTCCTCATATTCTTTCATACCTCAAATAACTCAGTAGCTAAACAAACTATGAGTTTAGATTGATTTTCTGAAAACCAGCATTTCAGTGAACTGAGATACCAATTCATGGCCATCAGAAGTCCAGGACATTGGCAGCTGGAGTTTTCTTCTAGCAGTAATAAAGCCACAGACTAAATCCAGCTGGGCAGGTAAAAATGTGAAGACATTTGACTGTGAAGGGAATTTATACAATTCACTTCATACAGCAAAGTGAGAATAAGATTTTGACTTTCTGCCCTTTTTTTTTTTTTCTTTCTTCCTCCCTTCCTTCCCTTAGCACAGACTATTTCAGCTGGAAAGGACCTACAGTGATCATCTAGTCCAACTGCCTCACCAGTTCAGGGCTGATCAACCTAAAGCATGTTGTTAAGGGCATTGTGAAAGTGCCTCTTCAACACTGACAGGCTTGGGGCATCTACCACCTGTCCATGAAGCTTGCTCCAGTGTTTGACCACTCTCTTGATAAAGAAATGCTTCCTCTGGCTCAGTTTGAATCTCCCCTGGCAAGCTTTGAACCATTTTCATGTGTAACACCACCAGGTGGTGTAGACACCACCTACCAGGGAGGAAGAGACCAGCACCACTCTCTTTACTTCCCCTCCTTTCCACCTACCTTCATTCCTGCTTGTCTTCCTGACTTGATAAATAGCCAGCTAGGCAATGGCACTAGTACCATTTATGACTTTGCCTTGCATAGAAAACCTGAAACACCCAATTTTTTCATACCTGCAACACACATTTTCTTCTTCACCTGATCTGTTACAAACAGGCTCCAATGAGAAGCTGTTTTGCCTTTGGAACTGGAATACTTTCTTCCTTTTCCTCATCACAAACAAAAGTCAATCATGCTAGTATGCATGTTAGCCTATTTCCTTCTGCCCTTGCAAAAGATTTTGCAAATTAGTGCTTCTAGGAAATGCTACTGTCCCTTTCATTTAAAAGAATAGGCAGCATATTGTTGCATTCTTTTATAGAGATCAATTTGCAGGTAGGTGCCAATTTGTAGGGTTTGATCCTCAATGGGCATTACAAAACATCCATTTCCCTTTTGCACAGATAAAATGTAGTTTTGAATAGTTTATCAAAATAATTTTATTTAGTATCTCGGTTGTTCTATCATCTTTTGTTTTTCATTTTCCTCTTTTTAAATCTTACAGGCACTATTCAGTGCTTCCTTCCTGAGCAGTCTTACACAGGTGTATTTCCTTGTTTACAAATGACACATGGGCTTACAAGACCGAGGAAATCGTAAAGAGAAAGCAACATGCAAAAGGCAGAAAAAATGAGTATTATTATACCTTTCTTAAACATCAGTGGATCTTACTCCCAGAGTAATTTTCTGTGTAATCCATTGCCTCCATGTACTGGTGAGAACATACAAAAGACAAGGGTAATTTATTGTATACCAATTCCCATGAAGTAAACATTATTCATGGTTTGGTGGCATGCTCCTCTCTTGGGAAATATTATCTAGTTTTGCTTTGAGGCTCCTGCAATTAACACATCTCTGATGATTTCTGGGTTTTTTTTTTTGTTTTTTTTTGCATGAATAGGCAGGAGGAGCATCATAAGAATTCACTAAGGTCTGCTGTCATGCTCTGCAGTGTGCAGTGTGTCTCACTAGGAGGATAAATGAAGTCATCCTTGACTGAGGAGTTGTCCTTGGTCATTGTACACTGAACAGTGCTCCCAGCTGTTCAGTCTTTCCATGGGAAACAGCCACCCTGCCATAGATATTTGAGAATAAAAGTCTTTCTCTTGCTTTCAGTTCAGCTCAGTTCCCCATCCAATTTTGCTTTTCTTTGTAGTTATGGTGGCTGCCACAATATAATTGGGGCAATGCAGAGAAGGCACATTCGCCACTGAGTTCTCNTGGTTGCCTTGTGATGAACCCTGTCACCTTGACAGTGTGAGCCTTCTATTACTGTCTCCCCAGCTTGCCCGTCTATGATGATTTACACTTATTTTATCCCAAACATCATAGATTCTAAAGCCTACCACGTTGCAGGGAGGTTTCCGTATATCAAGGCCAGCTGAAGTGGGATCTTGAGCAAGCTTGTGTGGCAGAGGATATTCCTGTCTGGGGCAGGATGTTGGATTATATGACCTTTAAGGTCCCTTCCAACCCAGCTCATTCTGTGGGTCTGGTTTTTGACCAGTTACCTTTATCAGGCTTGTGTGAAGCAAAGAACNATAGGAATAAGCGAAAAATTCTCAATTCCTAAAGTTTCTGTTCATTTTAAGTTCTGAGTAAATACACTGAGAAACTCTCTACCTGTTTTTCACCACCCAGCAAAACGCAGCATCAGAAAGACTGCTGGCCATCATATCACATCTATACCTGGCACCCTGGAGATCCAGGGCTAGGAGCAAGCCAGACACCTATAAACGTAGCTTCAAATTTTGAAGGCCCTATGGGTCAAAGAGTTACCTCTAGATGAACATGTGTGACTTAAAAAACAGTGCCCATCTCAATTTTTCCTGTNCATTCTGTGGGTCTGGTTTTTGACCAGTTACCTTTATCAGGCTTGTGTGAAGCAAAGAACACAAGAAGTTCCATTCTTTGCCAGAGTGTAGTGAATACTGTGGGGTGTGAAAGTGCTTCTCTACATAGTATAGACATATGAGATGCCTCACTGCTACAGTGGTCCTGGGGACCTGTAAAAGAACATTGCATTTCCTCTCATGAAAACTCCCCACAAGTTTGGGTACTGGGAGGGCTGAAAATATGGGGAAACTGAGCCAGGGACACAAGCAGGTGTTAACAGTGTATTCTCATGGAAGTTGTTGAGATTTAAGTGCCTGTTTCTGAGGTGTGAAGCCCCTGGCTGCTCCTTCAAGTGAGTATCTCTGCTCTCAAGGAGTTCATGGGCTCATGCAACAGAGATGCCTTGTTGCATATTTCTGAGGGCATGACAATGCTCTCTGGAAATTGCTTCATGTTAGTTTTTTGGGGGGCAATTCCTTTCAAGATTATACAAAAATATGAAAGAGGAGAATCCAAATCAGAATGTTTACTATGTTTCAAGACACCAGGTCATATTATTAGTAGTAGTATTCACAAACATCACTACAATTATGTTGATACTATCCTCATCCAGATTATTTTGAAATAAAGTACCAGAAAATTAAATGCCAGAATTGACATCACTCCAGACCATTTATTGTGCTACATTATTACACCTTTCAATTGCCAAATACATGCCACTTGACTCAGACAGTTTAATGTGACCTGGAATAGCTTTGCATTAATATCCTTTTAGGCTGGGTCTACCTTAGCAAATAGTGCTGCACAGTAGAAAGGGATGTGTAGAGTACAACAGGTGATACAAAGGATCTGACATGTACAAATTTTGGAATGGGTTTATTTTGGACTGGGTCTAGTCTAAGCCTGTAAGCTGAATGGCTGGTACTGTTTGGAGCATATCAGTGTGCACCCAAAGTGTATGTTTTGATTTATTTTCATCCAGAAGTTAGCATGTTTTCACTACAAGTATGAAACAGTGCAGAGTAAGAGTGACAACTGAGAAATTTGCTTGAAAAACTTATTCCTTGCCTGAACTGAAACTCTTATGTGGAACTCCTTAGAGACAAATTGGTTTTCAATGTAAGGAATCAAAAGAAATCTGAAAGTCAGAGAATCCATACTATGAGACAGTAGCTCATTAATTTTAAAGCTGGAAACAAGTGACAAAGTCCCATGTGAATTTTACAGTGTAGTTTTCAGGCTGCTGTGTCCACACTTGGCTCTGGCATCCGGATGTGGTCCAACGGTGTGGATGGCAGGGAGGTGGGGCCTGTGTGGAGCAAGACAGAACATAACTGCATCTCACAGCTCATTTCAGAGAGGGCAGATCTGGTCAAGGCCAAGGTGTTTCATGAGGAAGACAGAAATTGGGACTTAACACTGAGCATATCAGCTTTGCAGGCCACAATTAAGGACAGGCTGTGACTGTCTAAATGCAAATAAACTAACCTCTGAAGAGGTGAGAGCTGCCTGAAATCTTCCAGCCTGCAAAACATTTGGATTTGGCTGAGAGACTGCAGGGGGAAATAAAACTTTAAAAAATTGTGGTACAGAAAGAGGAGGAAATAAAAATGCTCTTAGTCATTCCCTGGAGCACAAATATATGTTCAAACAATATTCCTAGTAAAGATGAGATTTAGAGCTCAGTACATGGGACAGACATTACAAAAATCAGGGAGAAATTCCCATTTGCATCTATTTTTAATGTCAGAGCTCTGTTGTTGGCTGGCATAAAACCTCATCAGCAGAAGATAACCAAAGCTTTTGGAGTCTCTGATATAAATAAACTTCAATAGGTGTAATAAAACATGTCAGTATTATAGTAACATGGGAACTGACATGGTCAGATCATTTCTGAGTGGAGACCACCAGAACCAGAGATGATACTGAAAGGACGACATGCTACCAGTATCTACATTAGTAAAGTATTCAGGTTTATTCTCCTGACATTTCTTACTGCAGTCCATTTTGGTTTATGTTTCAATATTTTTTTTGTCTCAGGGGCTCACTCTTTAGCCAAGCATTTTCACCTAGCAGGGTTAGCTGTGCATTATGGCCCATAGGTTTTTTAGCATTCACCTATCCAGAATCCAGCAGAGAATTTTACACCTGTTTTTATCAGAAAACACATTGTTTGCCATTTTTATCCAAAGGTTTACCTCTGTCTTGGATTTGTTTATTCAAATTTGTACTGAGATCTCTACAAAGAACCTTCTCCTGCGTATTCTCATATCCAGTTATCCTGAGGGACTCTGTTGTTGCATGAGTGTGAAGCGCAACATGAAGTCTTCATTCAGAGACAGTGTGTCTCTTGATATTGATTTCAACAGCCTATGGATCATAAACCAAGCAATAAATTCCTACAGCATCTAAATTGTCTCAAGCCCATCATGTAGGCTTGATGGAACCTCACCAAACTGCACTCTGGTCCTTTCTGGGGTGGCAGACTTATTTAACCCAAGCAATACAAAGATTGGGTACACACTCTCTTCTAGCAGTGCTAATAACATCAGCACCTTATTCATCTATTTAAAGTCACTGCTAAGTAGAAGGCAAGCTAAGAACTGATTGTCTTAACCTCTAGATAACATGCCCATTGGAGATGCTCCTGCCACCTTAACCCCTACATACACATGCCTACTGCAGATGTTCCTGCCATTGTCACCAACAGGTGAAAACACACCTTCATGCAAAACACTGCTCTCAGCCATGCTGGAGCTAGGCCCAGATCAGTTCTTGCCTGTCATCATAGTTACTTCAGGGGTATATCAGCTGAGCTGAGAACAGCATCTGACTGATACTTTAGGTAAATAAGAATGAAGTTCCAGTTACCTGAATAGACTGAAAAGGAGAGATTTCTAACAAACCACCAGGCTGCCAATGTTGCTGGTGGCTCAAACATTTACTTCTTTTAAATGGCAAAGCTTTCAATTATTTCCTCCCTGTCTGAATCTCACAATGTTATGCTGATGTTGTACTCAATGAAAACGTCATATTCTCTGTTTCACTCAATTTGTACTTTCTTACATATCTTCTGCGTTATTAGTTCATTTCACAAACATGGAAGTCTTAAACTTCATCTTTTCATCACTGATTATCAGAGTTGCTACCTTATTTGTAAAAATCATCCAGTAAGTTATGTTAAACAAAAAACCCAGAAACAAACAGGCAAAATTGCTCATCATTCTCTTTGAGAACCCACAACCACTTTCTCACTTTTTTCCCACCAGACGATCACCTAAGGGCAAGTTTGATGAAAACAGGTGAGAGACAGTGTCTAAAATTATATGACTTGTTATGTAGCACCTGCTTCACTGAAGTCCTGCTCCTTGGCCTTTTGCCATTTGCAAATGCCTTTGTATCTTCTCGCTTGAGGCAATTAGTCTCCCTTTGGCTCCTGATTCATGTTCAGTATCTCTAAAAACTGTTGTACAACTTTGTTTGAGTCCAAAAACAGCAGCCCAGAATCTTCTTAAGAGTATGTTTTTATGAAGTTCTTCCTTTGCTTCTCCATTCCTGCACTCATCAGGCACTCCAGCACCTGAGCGCTGCCTAGAAGCCTTTCTCCATGGTCTAGAATACCTAGCATACACTTCCCTGCAGAGGTGAAGGGGGGCACTTTGGCCCACCACCTGCTAGCAGGCTGAGATATTTATTTGTTATTCAAGGCTTAAGACTTCTGAGAGAGCTGACTCCTGGATCTGTGGCCGGAACCAGACGGTTCTTCATCTCCACTTCATGAGATTCTCAGTACTTTGAAGAACCTGTGCTTTGGGAGCTGAGCACAAGGCCCAGATTTTGTTCCCTAACAACAAAAGTGCTTGTCTATAAAGCTTTTAACATCTTTCTCTATACACTTGCAGCTAAGGCTAACACCAACACCAGGGGCTCAGACAGAGTATGCAGCACTGTTACTCAAGCTCACAGACCTCCCTTCCAACCTCAATGTCACTTGCCCAGGGAGGCAGTAAACCTTATGATAAAGCTCTGACACGTGTGTCCTGGAAGTCCCCCCTGTCTCAGCCTGTTGTACTCCCTGACTGGCAGAGGATCCCTCGAGAGGGAGCTGGCTGACCTGAGGCAGCCCCAGACCTCTCCGAGCTTCTGAGAAGGTGACTCCACTGTCGGGGTTGACGATTTCAGGCAACTGTGGATAACCACTACCTCTAGTGATACCATGGCAATTCACAGCCAGCATTTACTGACAGGGGTAGGTACAGTCTCTTCCCGCGAAGGAGCAGTGGCCCTGGGGCCCCCAGTGAGGGGGTTGTTTTGCCTTAACTGTCACTCTGCATATATGTAATTTCCCAGAGTCTCTGGCATCTGTTCCTAACAGCCCAGGCAGTCTTGTTTTTAGCAGAACAAAATGTTATGCCTACGGACTAGCCACTGTCAGAACTGGTTACCTTCTGATTGTCTCTCCTTCTTAATGCACCTGTGGATGCTGTTTTCAGACAACAGTCAAAAGCCATCTCACTTTCTCCTTGTTTTCCACGGTTCCAGGCAACCTCGGGACTCCCATATTTTCTTTCTTCCTCTCAGCACAACAGTCAACTATGTTTTTATTGCCTTTTGCTTCTGGAACCACGGACTGTCAGAGCTCACTTAGTGCTCCAACTGCTTCAGGGTAATTGGCTCTGGCCTTTGTTATTTAGGTTGCTCATTATATCAGGAGGGGTTTATGAATTCCTGGCTCATACTTACTGGATTCAACCTGGTTAGCTGAAACTCCTGGAAGAACTTAGCTATAACAAGAAGTGTGAAGGAGCAAATGGGGAAGGAGAGAGACAGGTGGGAGCTGTTCTCTGAAACAGCCTCTCCCTCATTCTCCTCTCTTCATTACCTGTAGGAGGAGACAAGGAATATAATGTATTAGGGTTCCTCCTAGAGGTGTCTTGGAGGAGTGAAATGCAGTTTGGCCTGGAAGGTTTTCTGTGTTTTTGGTAGAGCTTCTCTTCAGTTGAGCAACTGTAACAGGAAACTGACTGACACAGTTAAACACCTCGTTGAATCAACACTTCATTGAAAAAGTAAATCTCATTGGGCAATAGAATCACTTAGGGAAGGGGGGGGGGGGGGGGGGGGGGGGTTAGGGGGGGGTTTTTTTTTTTTTTTT
>VWZN01016687.1:281159-326005 GCA_013396955.1 Regulus satrapa
TTTTTTTTTTTTGGTTTTTTTTGTTTGTTTGTTTGTTTGGTTTTTTTTTTTCCAGAAAGAATCCTTAGACAACACCCCCTAACCCACCTCTCTGGAATCTTTTGAAAGATCTGTGGTACATTTTGTACTGCCAGTCAGTGTAGGCTGGTATAAAAATAATTTCTTTCTTTCCTCTTACATTTTGAGGCTTATGTAGTACTGTTCAAGGCCAGGAGCTCTGATCAACCCAGTCTAGTGAAAGGTGTCCCAGCCCCCAGCAAGGGAATTGGGACTAGATGATCGTTAAGGTCCCTTCCAACACAAATCATTCTATGATTCTATGGTTTTATCATAGAACATTAGATTTTAACTCCTTGCAGTGGCCCCATATTATGGAAGGATATGAGAAAGACTATGAGGAATGTAACCATAAAGAAAAATGGCAGACAATGCTCAATTTCTGCAATGCCCTTAAATGGAACCCACAAATAATGTTAACAGATACCTATCTGATTTGTGGAAGAACTATGCAAACAAAAACTGTGTTGACAAATCAGGCATTTAAATCAGACTTTTGCTCCCACACCTTACTGGGACAGCATAATAGAGGATAATAGAGAACTACTTAAAAACCTGCTTCAGGTGGCATAATAATAAGGAAGGCACATTGGGAATTTAATACTTTTTCACTCATTTAAAAATATTTTTCAATAGATCTGTCTTTAAATGGGTCCTTTGTAATACAGTTCTTTTGGACTGTTTAGCACTAGAAAGGCCGCTGATCAACAAAATCCTGACTCTTGCAGCTCATCTCCCATGCACTGGTATTGGTAAGGACTTGTGTATTCTTCCTTTTTTAAAAGGTCAGATATATCTGGAGACAAAATCTGTGGCATTTGTAGCTTTTTGACTGTACGTAGGCAATACACAGACAGGTTTCTGTAGGGCTCATGCTGAAAATGGTCCCAATGGACTGAATCAAGAATACCTATAATCAACAAGATTTGGTTCGATGAGAGTAGGAATCTTTCCAGCAGCTTACTGTGCTTGTTTAAGTATTTCTGTTAAAAACTGCAATTAATGATGATATTTGCATTATGATCTACATGTAGCTTTTCATATAGGAAGCACTCATCAACCTTTGCTCAAATTCTTGTGATTTGATTGTACGTGGACTTATATTCTCTTTTTTGATAGGTCCAAATATGACTTTCCATCTAGCTACAGAAATCACTTGAGCCCTTTTGCTTTACATATGGAATAACACCACTATCTAATACAAAATCTTGTATGAATCCTAAAATAAAGGGAACAAATACTTTCCTACCTGCCTCCACAAGCCTTAAAAAAAATTTTGCGGACTCCTCAGCTGATCTTGGAAAAGCTCAAGCCCTCTTACAACCTTCTGCTTTAAACAATTGCCTAGATACTGACGACAATGTCTGCAGACAACTTGCTTTTAAAATTGTGCTATTAAGCAACAAGCATAATATTGATAGCTGACTGATTTATGTAGTGCCATTTCCTCACTTCCTAGTGCACCATTGATTTCAAATTACAGCATACACTTACAGTACATCCCTTACCAAAATGCAACCCATTCTGGAGAGAAAACTGCTCCCTCCTTAGCTGGCTGCAGGACACCAGAAAAAATTGTTAGGGCAGGAAACTGTAGGGCAATATGACAGGGGACAATTATTTGTCTGCTGAGAGCTCAGATGTGACTGTCACAAGACCTATGCAAAACAGAAACAAACTGGAGGAAACATGAGTCACAGAGAGACAGAGACAGGGATGGAGTTCAGTGTTCCTGTCTCCCGCCTGTTGTATTTCAGCATTAATACCTGCCACTCACTCATCTCCCAGTGCTGTCCATCTCCTTCCTGGGAAGCTGGTGGGAGAAGCCAAGATCCTCACTTCCCAAAATTGTCTTGCCCCTTCACTCTCTAGCCCAGGCATGTCAGGTTCATCACTGTTCCACCTGCAGCCATAACAAGATCATGCATCATCCCATCCTGTCTGCACTTTGCTGGAAAGAGCCCCAGAGAAACTACCTTACCTTACCTATATTCACTTGTATTGGAACTCCTCCCATTTTAGCCATCCATGGTGTTGCAGTCTATTCAGACCCTGTGGGGTCTCTAGGAATGTAAACCTCTGGCTTGTTAGAGCTCTTCCAAATATGGAATCCTCTGCACAAAGTAGTAAATAAAGTCTGGTGTGCTTGACCTCAGCTTGTGACCCTGTAGTTACTAATTCTGTTGCAGTCTTTCTCCTATAATAATCTAATTTCCAATAAATAATATGTGGAGAGGTGAATACCATTAGTTTTATACTGTTAGCCATTTACTTAACAAATGACTGGCCTTGGAGAAAGATTAGGAAAGCAGGCTCCTGTTCAGTATTACCTGTCACTCTGAAATTCACAATTATAACAAGGAAGGCAGAGCTTTCAGACTAAAACCACACAGATAATTCTATAATTTCATGTAGAAGACTAGTGGGCACAAAATCGTGACACAAGCAATAAATATAGAAAACACAGGTAGTGTGATTGCAAATACTCCTGAAAAGGGGAGTGAGTTGGAAGCCAAAAGCCCAGGAAAGAAAATCTCAGATTATGTTCCCCTTCAATTTCCTCTCTCAGTCTCCAGATTTTCTAAAATTTGTAACAAACAGTAAAGCACTGGTATTGTAAGAAGTGATCCTGATAACTTCAATAAATCATCTCTTTAGGGCTGAAGGTATGACTGGTATGTTCCTTATACAGCAAATAGTTTTAGATGTAGACTACGTGTTGACTCAGAGCATCAAACCATCTGCCTGCCATTGCTGCCTGGTTAGCTTGGATCAGATAATCAAAAAGTTATTAATAAAATCTAATGAGCAGTCTTCAGTTATTTTTTGTCTCATATCCTTTTGTTAAAAAGGGAAAATGATCAGAATAAATTTATAAGAATTTGTATTTCTTTATATTAATATATTTATAAGAAACATAAGAAATATTCATGTGTGTGTGTGTGTGTGTGTGTGTGTGTGTGCATATGAGTACACATCTCTGACACAGTTATGCATTTGGACATACTTGTAGCTCAGGAAAATTAAAAAGATAAAATTTACTTTTGGCTATGACAGTATTTATTCAGTTATTAGATTACTTACAGAGATAATGAAATAAGCATGGAAAAAAAAAAATTCTACATTTTGTCCCTGAATAAGGAAAAGTCATTGATGAATAACTAGACACTGATTTGCAAGAACAGCCAGATACTAGAGCATATCAGACTGAGTTGGAATGATGTGGATCACTGTTTTCCCTTAAAATGAACAACAGGGTTTTGACATAGAGCATTATGCTCTGCTATAATTAATATGAGACGAAACAAAATCAATAATACACTTTTTTTAGTATTGGATTACTTTTTATGGAGCATGGCTAAAATTTTCTTTCTAATGCACAGCACTCTTTAGTCCAAACAGTTGTCTACGATTGCTAAAATGATCTCCACCAATGTTAGTATCACTTTTTATCTATTTGAGCATATCTGGCAAATGAAATTTTGTTTGCAGCACCCGTAGTAGTGTGAGAGAAACAAGAGGTAGGAGAAAGCTGCTAATTCCACCCCATCTCAGTTCCTGTGGGTGTAAATTGTATGGCAAATGAATCAGATATGGCTATGACTTGGCAAAGGCAGCATCTTTCAGACTGCAGAAACAAGCATGGTAGTTACTGTGTTTTTTGCTTTGTCTGTAGATAATGTTCACAAAAGAGCACCCTAATTTACCTCACTAGAAGGTATAACCACTGTGCATTATCTTAACACAGATACATAGACACAGAGACACAGATACATTTAAGGCTGCTGGTATCTGCAAAAGGCCAGAACTCCTGTAAACCATTATTAGAAGGGATTAGAGCAGCCTAAATGGACAAAACTACCTGAATGATGAAAAAAGTCTTTGTACAAGGATTCTTCTAGGCAGAATAACAGTTTTTACTGTGTTATGGCAGCACTTGTTTAGGTTTCCATCCTCATCAGTCTGACCACTGATGCATGTAAGGTGTTGCCCATGCTTTATTTTTTTCAGTCTCAAGTAAACTTTATTAGAAAGAAATATTTGGTCTATTGAAGAGCTTCAGATTGAAAACTCCAGCGCCTATTCTGCACTTGACCTTAAAAAACAAGAAGTCGGATTCAGATTAGATTTTAAGAAAATATATCAACTAGCAAAGATTTGAACTGGTTTTACTGGGGAAGAAATTGTCAACACTGGAGGTTTTCAATAAGCAGTAGGAGACACTTCTGCTAGGGATGGAACAGACAGATATATGAGAGAACTTCCTGAGGTTTCTTTGAGGCCAATTTTCTCCAGTTCTGTTGCATTAAAGCAGCATCATGTCAACAACAACAACAACAACAACAACAACAACAAAATCAGACAGAAGACTGATAGACATTAAAGGGAAACATCTCACAGGAGTTCATTATGCACATCACTAACCACTTTAATTATGCATTAATACATTATTGATGAAAAAATCAGTATTATATCTCAGTATCTTTTCTGACAGAAGGCTATATAAAATGCCTCCAAGACTAAAATAAATGGTATAACTAGAACTTTTTTCTCCTTTGCACAGATAAAGCATCTCATCATTATCAATTAAAGAACTAGAGAAGTCTTTGAAAAGATGACTTGTTTGCTTAAAGTACGTGAAGGTCATATTCACCCTGTAATAGTTGATGAAGAGTAGTCATTTGTTATTTTTAAGCAGGCTGTCATTTAGCCATTATGAAGATGAATAACATTTGTTATTACCTAATAATCCTCCTGTTGATTACAGAGGAAAGACACTTGGAGACACCTTATGTGCCTTGCTTAGGTTTTGTAGATTATTAATGTATTTTGATTAAACCTTGTAAACAAAAAATTATGATCCACTTCTCAGGATGGAGTGACTTGTGTGTAATGCAGGATACAAGACCATGTCCAATCCCTATAATTTTGCTCTGCATGTATTATTGGCCTAATACTGATGTAACATAGTAAAACCAAAGTTCATATTTTAATATCAAACAGATTGTCAATGGATCATATGCTGCTCTATTAAGGTTAGTTCTTGGATGCCTGCCTTCCCGAGGAGAGTTAATGAAGCTATAAGTTACCTGTGTGGCTTCATTTGGAGTTAAGCCTAATTATCTGGATCACGGCCACGTTTTGGGAAGTCCGAGCCTCATTTCCAAAGCAGATGGAGTCGCTCAGCAATGACTTCATTTGTATTAATTTGTTAGACTGTCTTTTGTTATTCATCTCAGGGAATGTTGCTGCCTTTTCAGTCCAGCAGAAATGGAATACAAAAGTTTCAATTTGGAAATTCTTACTTTATTTTTTGAGATAAATCCATTTTATTCCTCTGCAATGACCAGAGGTGAAGTGCAGAAGCAATTAAATGGGGTTCTACCTGTGACCATCACATGCTGCAAGACGGTGTCCATGCCACCAGAGATTTATGGGGCTTTTGCTTACTGGAACAAGTGAAATGACCAAAACAGTGACCCAGAAGCTTTATCATGACAACCTACAAAACCTTCACATTGGGGTTCATAAGTGAAGGTTTTGGATGTCAACCATACCACAGCAAGAAAATCAAAGGAGGTTAAAAAAAAAAAAAAGATCGTTAAGAGCATGGGAATGAGGGCAGCTTTACTGTTTTTTTGAAATATTTGTCAAAGAGAAAGGTTAAATTACTCCATTAGAGCAAGTATACCAGGGTTTCTGATTTGATAGGTTGTTTATGCACAGGGCAATGAAATAATATGAAGTAGAGACTGGATGACTCCAGTCATTGCGCTATGCTTCTGAGGTTAGGAGCGAAATGCAGACTAAAGCCAGGGGAGTTTAAAGGTGTCTGTGGCACAATTACCATGCTATAACATAGCTGACATATCCTGGTCTGTCCACTTATTAAATAAGGGCAATACTTAGCACCATTAATCCTTGAAATACTTTACCAATGAGCATTACTATTACTACTTTGTGCAATTTGTGAAGAGCAAAAGGAGCAAGGATAAATGAAAACAGTGTCAAAGGAAATAAAAACTCTTATTTTATGTTCTATTACAGCACCTGTTTATAACAAAATTATTACTTGTCAATTATTTTCTGCAGAGAACACAAGTGCTCAGAAAGCTTACAAGTATATCTGTATGTGGTAAATTGCAGTCAAATAATTTCTTTTGTGTTTTTCTCACTCTGGCCTTCTGGTGGCAACTTCTGGTGATTATTTGTGATTGAAGTGGTACCTGGGATTCTCCCAGGCTACAACCTGCTGCTACCAGCTCAGAAACCCTCTGAGTGATTCACACCCTGTGCTCTGCCTGATGCCATCAGGGCTACTTTGGTGGCTGTGCTGAGGAGTGAAGAGAAAACTCGCCCAAGCAAAAGGCAGCTATCCAGTTTGTCTTTTTCAGGTTATTTTGAAGTTCATGAACACTCTGGGAGCAGGAAGGGGGAGAACATAGCACTCCGAAATCTGAGGGAAAGGAAAGGCAGGAATAGAAGAAGAACATCAGAATTTATCAGAAAGACTCTTGGTAGAAAGAAAAGGTTAAGTTTTTCTTGGCTAGCTAAAAATTTTGTATTTTGGCACAGTAATATGAAACAAAGCATCCAAAAGTACAGAATTGTGGGGTGGGAAGAAAAAGAAGCAGTCACAGGGAAACTGAGACCCCAAAGTTGTTGCAGTGTCATTTATGACAGGAAAGGTCAGTTTTCATTTCTTCTCCCTTTTATCAGAAACACTCTCTGCCATCAAGAATCTCCTGCAGGTCTTTAATCACACAGAAACAGAGTTATAAGCCTCCAGTCTTTTGTGTTTGTGCATCAATAACACTATTCATGTCTCCTGACTATCAAGGTAACAAGGAGAGGGCATTCCTTTGGTCTGACATCTTCTTTCAGAAATTATAGCTTTCATTTCTATAGGAAGAAAAAAAAAATCAACCATATGTCTTTCCCTGTTTTTGACACTATTAATTACCGACGTACACTTCAAATTGTTAACTACCGGAAGTACAAGGCATAGCATATTTCAAAGTATTCAGAAATGCCCTACTATGCTGAAGAGCAAAAAAGTCCCTCTCTGTTATGAACAGAACAGAACAACAGCCAGTCGCAGCTGTAGAAAATGATAATGCATGCAATGAATTATTCTCCATATTTGAAGCAATAGAGGCCAGATTCCTCTGCTGAAATTAACAGGTTAAATAAATGTAAATGTAAATTTAAATGCAAATGTAAATGTAAATATAAATATAAATATAAATATAAATGTTCCAAAAGGCTTTTGTGTGAGCCAGGCACTGAAAGGAAAGAGTGGAAGGAGTAAAAGAAATGAAAGAAATGTTGGGTGGTTAAAGGGTTAAATGGGAAAAGGATTACTGCAAGAATAAGAAAATACATCCTGAAGACTGCTAAAAGTGTCCTAGCTATAGAAATAAACACTCTTTTCAAATATTACTTGATTTCCCATCAGAAAAAAAGCATGGAATTTGATAGAAACACACCCAAGATGAAATTAGGTAAACTCCATTTTGAATATTTTAATGAGGCTCACACAATTAGCTTCAACATAGAAATGAATCCTAACTTTATAAAGTACTAGAATTTTCCTCGTGCTCTTTGCGATTACTTTCTTGATGTTCTTTGTGTTTTATGAATTGATATGCCATAGTCTCAGCTTCTCAAAGACAACAACCTCATTTTACTGAGTACTGTTCAACCTAGTGCACTACTTACAATACATAGCCGCTACTTATTTATAGGCTGAGACTTTGATTGTTCAAAGGATGTATAAAGTAATTGTGTTTGTAAAGCATGTCTGCCATATGAATACAGCCAAGGGACTGATGTCTAAATAAGCACAGGATAATATTCTAAGGGAGTTTAGGGTTTACTTGATTATGGGAAAAAAGGATGAAGATGACAGTAATAGTAATGTAAAGACTTAAGTTTTAACAGGAGTTCCTTAACAATTATGGACAGGTCAATCAATATCTGAATTGGAACATAAAATTATTTTATACTCTAGTTATCTCATCTAGAGTTTTTAAATTCAGGGCTTTTCCAATTAAAAAGTTTGTTGACTCACTTTCAGTTGTTCAGCAAACAAGTAAGCAAAAAGCAGCAAAAGCAAGTAAGTGAATGAATGAGTGAATGGGCCATTTAGTGTTATATCTTTTTCAATATTGTCTTAATGATGCATGCTACTATTTTGTTCAAAATGTCCTCAGTTTGAAGATAATTTATGTTAAAGGGCAGCCAAACATAGAAACTACTTCAAAAAGGTCAAAACCAACCTAAATGTTTCACAAAACTAGAAATTAAAAAACTTAATTTACAAATTTTATTAGACTTTTTAGTTATGGATGTTGTCACTTTTGACATTTTGTAGTAATGCACCAGAGGAAACCTTTCCTCAACACAGAAAAACTGCTTCCCTGAGTTCAATTGGCAGGAGACAGCCGTTCTGCCACTGGCCAAAGCAGGCTCCTATTTCATGTGGACATGAAGTCATTCACTATTTTTTCTTTTCCAAATGAATAATGAAAGACAGTTCTTAAGGGATGTGAGAACAGATTTTATTAGGTAACACTTTTTATTTGGAGACAAAAATCAACTAATCTGCACCCAGATACTAGGCATTCCTTGTAATACATTTTCTCCAAGTCTCACAAAGCAGAATTGAGAAATGTGGATCAGGTAGAGGAGAGTATGAGTAAAATCTCCCATAAATGTGACCTTCGGTGTCAAGGAAGACTGCAGATAGTAGTATTTCAGTATATTATACTGTAATACTGAACTCATATAGCTACATTGGTTCAGTATTGAATTTAAAGGAAGATTGCTTATTAAAGTTTGAAGTTCAACAGAAATTTGACCAACTGTCTTTTAGACAGACTTGTTACCCCTTATATGGGGAAAAAAAAGAACAATTGAGTACTTCTTGTGGACTTACCTTTTTTTTTTCCACAGCAGTGAAAATCTCTACCTCCTTTTGTGGCAAAGGCCAAGATTGAATTTTAGTGGATGGGTGCTCCAAGTGGGCAATTTCCTGCAGGGGCTGCTTGGGAACTGTAACTTAATTAATTAATCAATTAATTAATTAATTTCTAAAGCTGTACTTGCAAGGCAGAATTAACATCAGTACTCCTACAATTACAAGTAATCTTAGAGCATTAAATTAATTCATGCTCAGACAGAGAGTAAATTTAGAAAGGTGCAGACCAACAGACTGTTTGTTATTTCTGTATGGAAGTCCCAGATCCATTTGCTGAGTTCAGCCCTAGTGATCAAATTTAGGTCCATGAACATCGGGACACGGGACATGTCTTGTTATGTCTTGCTAACATAAGTCACTTGAGTCTTAAGCCTTTACTAACACTAAACTAAACTTTACTAACAGTAAAGCTGTGCCTTCATTCAAGCTCTTAGGTGTCTCTGAAAACATGATGTCAATTTTTAAATGCTTTCGAAAAAATCTATTTCTGCAGTAAATGGATAATGTCACAGTTTTTGGACACTTGCTTAGGTAACTAATTACTTTACTGTCATGTTTGTATAGCCCAGATCCATTCTTAGTTTTGTTTATCTGTTCTCCCTAATAGCTGAGCTGGAAGAAGTACAGGGGAGAAAGTACAGATCATGAAAAACTCCTATAATTTTAGAAGATACTCTAGGGAAAAATAAATTGATTCCCTTAATTTTGCCAGAAATGAGTGTAACATAGAAATGAAGGCAGGTAATATGTGCTAAATAGCCTTTTAGCTGCTTTTGAATTGTGGAACTCTTTCCTATATGTTGTATCACCAAGGGGCATAACCCACATTACATTGAAGGAATATTGCCTGAATAATATACATATGTAGATGTACACAGCTCATGGGTATTATTACAGCAGAAACTGTAGAATAATTCCAGTGCTGTATTACATGGCAAGGCCCTTCCCACTAACTAGGAAACTGGACATAAAAAGATCTTCATTCATAGTTATTTGGAAGTCCTTTACTCATCTTTCTTCACACTACTTTCACACACAAAGCTATTTTGGCATTCAGGTTGAATGAAGATCAAAATGATTTTGTACAGCACCTTTCGGGGCATATTCTAGTGACCTGGGGACACAGATTAGCATTGCAATAGCTCTAAGTTACCAAATGTTGTATTTGCTGTGGGAATACTCAGATACACAGTAGGTTGTCAGCATGTCACTATAGGGTTCTTTCTTGAAAATGATTACTTGATTATTTCTTATTTTGTATTTTTATCAGAGTATAGTGCCATTGTTTACATAATTCTGCATAACCTATAAGAAGTCAAGAAATCACAAAAATGATCTAGTAATATCATAAGTAATATAGTAATATCATAAGACTGGTATAAAAACAATGAGAAAAGTAGCTATCAGACCAGAATTAATCTCTCTCATCCAGCCTCTTGAGCGTCTGTCTCAAGACAACATCCAGTACTAGGTGTTTTAGTGGAAGGCATGCAAATACTTATGGCTTAACATGCTCAAAATTCAGCTTCCTTCCTAGCTACCCATTCTGGCTTTACGTTGGCCCATGCCCTGGAGCATGAGATTGTGTTTCCCTAATCTAATGCTATCCTATCTAAGACTATAGATTAGCAATTTTTAAAACTTTGGGAAAAATTGTGGCTCCTAGAATTCTGCTGTGAATACTTGGTACAGCAAATATTAGGCACAGCAGAAAGCAGATGATGTTTGGGATTCTGACATATGAACTTGTGCAAACTGAGGTGGAGTGCTGTGAAGGGTTTTTTCCCAGACTCTTTCTATTAGAGGCTCCTGTCCTCCTGCTGCATCAGATGTGTACTGGTGTGCCAGCTGCACCCCTTCATTCACTGCTTTCTCATCCCAAAAACTCATTAGCAAAAGCTCTGCTGAACTGTTATGCTAGACTGTGATGTGAAGCCTTATGTTTATTGCTCTTCCAGGCTACTTACATGCCGTGGGAGGCAGGTGGAAAACTGGGACACCATCCCTATAGAGCTTGTCTGTAGGAACTCTTCAGCCTCTGTAGCTCAGCATGCTCAACAAGGGAGGTCCCAACCCTAAATTCTAATTTGAGAAAATTGCTAGAGCTTGTAAGTCATGCCTGAGCAAAAGATTGGTGAATTGCATCTGTTGTATTTCCTATATGGCACAGATGTGCAGGGGGTAACTGTGCTTATGGATGTGCTATGTCCCACAGATAGCAAGGCTGGAACAGGAGCAGCAGTGAAATGGCATCCACAGGTCACCCAACAGCCAGTGCTCTATCTACCTGTTCTTTTACAGCCCAGTTCTTGAGCACATTTGTATCTCCCACATATGAGAGCTGCTGCTCTGGGATTACTCAGTGCCCTGCTGGGGAGGGTCTCAAGGGCCACACCAGCTTACAGCCTTGCTCCAGCACTGCAAGTCATAACATGAACACAGCACTGACAGAGCTTTGGCTACATAAGCAAGACAAGTTCTGAGATATTTGCATAAAAAGCTCTATGAGTGTTCCTATTTTGTAATGATTTTAATTTTTCTTTCCAGTCCAGAAAATCTAGGCCTTACACAGGTCAATAAATATAGCTGTGCCTTTATAATTAGCTGCTCTATTCCTTCTCTATTTTACACATCTTTAAGCCTCTATTAATGGCATATGAGCACTGGTATTACCATTGATAGACATCTGCTTGCAGTGTTTTGGGTGTTTTCTGTCAGAGGTCTAGGCTGGAGTTTTCTCCAGCTGGCTATTGCATGTAAACTGTCTGCCAAGTAGGCTTGGATCATTTCAAAGCCATATTGACTTTAATATAGACAAAACCTGTTGATGATCATGTTTTTTATCAAATAGAAGCAGACATCTTCTGAATTTGTCTCCTAGAGAGGAAAGCAAGTTTTAAGGCCCTGACCTGTTGAAGCTACAGTCAACAGTCTGCCCAACTGTGATCATTATGCTGCCTGTGTTTACTTCTTCTGACACATACTTATTTTCCAATTGGTTTCCTTGACTCAAAATTAGGGAATTCTGCAGTATGGGAAGTAAAATAGGTGGCCCTGGAGAATTCAATACCTTTATTACTCTGTTTTTATTGCTCAAAAGTGTATAAGTCATGCTGGTGGAAGCACACAGAAGATACAACCTTCCTTGGGGAACTTGCAACTTAACTGAAGAACAGAACAAATAAATATAGGCAAAAGAAGAAGTGGAATACAGGAGGAAGGATACAGCCTAGGTAGACATTTTGCTAAATATTTCATAAGCATAGGCTTGAACTTTTCCTGTATCAGTTGGTGAAGATTTATAGGTAAGATTACAAAAACATAAGGAATATCTGACTGGGTCAGATCAATGGTCCGTTTAGCCCCGGATTCTGTTTCAGTGGTAGGAATAAATGATTCTGCTTAAAGAAAGAAGATGAGCTTGGCCACTTACTGCAGTCTATATATAAAACCACAGGGTACCACAGTACTCATCCGGTCTGACCTACATGACATAAAACTACAGAGCCTCACTGAATTAATTTCTCTTTGAACTAGAAGGAGATGTTGTGCACCTCAGTGACACTCTGCTGTTTAACACCAGCTGTGGATTTACCCAGAGGTCTTTGTGGCTTTGTTTTCTTTTCATTTAACATGTTTGAAATGTTAATATGCTTCTTTTTTTAAAATAAGTTATTATCATCAACATCAGCATTTTTTTGCCTTGCTAGCTTTCACAACTTTGCAATAGAAATACAGAAAAAGAGCTCCCACAAAACTCCATGTATCAAATGACACAAGTTAGTTCCCTGATAGCAGAAGTTGGGAGACGGAAGGACATAAATTCATCTGGAACATTTTCTGTTTAGACCCACTTTCCATCATTCTTCTAGTATAATGGAATAAAGTCATTCTTCTCTGTCATTTTGGACAATGGATGTTTTGCCCATGTTTCTGCATGCCCACCTTTTATATATTTGATATTTAATTTTTTAAAAAAATCTGGTGTTTGTGCTTATATATCTCTTCGCTTGTGGTTTTCTTTTTTTGGGGTGTGTGTGTTTGTTTTGTTTGTTTTTGGTGTTTTTGGTTTGCTTTTTGTTTCTCTTTCATCAAGGGTGTTTTTGGTTTGTTTTTCTGTTGTTGTTGGATTTTTATTTTTGGGTTTTTTTTTAAATTTATTTTTTTATGCCACCAGTTACTTAAATATTTATGTGATGATTTGCCAACAGAATTCTATGATGTCCCCTCCTTAGGGAAGTTGTCTGCTTCTACTCACCTCACAGTAAAAGGCTACGCATGCCTTAAACCACTCTGGGAACCATGTGCCAGATCCTTTGGTGATGTAAACTGGCTTAGCCCCACTAAGGTAAATGAAGCCTGCCAAAAAATGGCAGCTGAGGCACTTAAAATATATCAAATGAAGTGATACACAGAAATAAAAAGACACATCACAGTCATCATACAAAAGTGTAATAAACCTCTGAAAGGCTTTTCTGCAGCTATCTGTGGTTATCTCAGGGAAATGCTTCACCCAGCAGTTTGCAGAACTTCTCTAAATCTTAACTTCTTTCTTTTTTCGTTTTTATAGACCAGTACTGAATATAGAGAGATTATACAGAACAGAGAATATTTGGAACAAATTCCTCCTCAAACAGCAGAGCAAATGAAAGGTAACATAACCTTTGCTCTCTCAGTGATATTCCAAAACAGCTGCCTAGCATAAACAAATTGGCAAACATGATTTTCTCCCCAAAAAATCAAATCATGCATTGTGAGAAACTGTTATAGTATTTCAGCTCTGTCATGATTTATTAGATGCAAATCCAAAATATTTATGATTTTCTTGATGGGTTTACATTTCTTTTTTCTGATGCTAGGGGAAACACATCCTGTAAATAATATAATTTAAACTGCTGTTCAGCTATATCTGAACATTATTGCTCAGAATTTCCAACAGTCTTTGCACTTTGCATAGATGCTTTTATTTATACTTTGACATGAATGGGCATATTTTCAAATTTATGTAGTACATTAAGTTTGCGGTGATTTAATTTTTCTTTGCAGATTTTCAACATTTACAGTAAATATATCTACTGATTTATTTTAATTATAGAAGTGTTTAGAGGCTATGCAAAGTATAAAGCAATTGTGTAATTACTTGTACACAAAAATGTCAGCTTCCAGTTTATATAGAAACTACTTGAAATCTTAACTTTGAACATATAAGTAACATGGCAGAGGCAGGCAGAGGGGCATGGACTACTCCACAGGAGAGTTGGAGGAGGGGGACCCCAACTGGGACACACACCTCAGGCACTGAGGCCACCTGCCCCACTCCCTCCACCAAGGAGATCTCCCAGCAGCTGCCCAGCTGGAATGAGGAGGGTTGAGTGCCAAAATGTCTTTCAATGGCTGAGGCAATCCAGAGCGCCTTTCTTATTTCTGTTCTCAGCAGTTTAATTAGGAATGTGTATGCATATAAGAGGAGCTTTTCCTGTTGTTCTTGTTATTTTACAGGGGACCAGCACTCTAATGAGATCTTGCTATTAATTTTCCTGTTCATTCTATCCCTGTATTTATGATTGCTGAATCTGGAACATTTCACCATTTGGATTTCAGCCTTCTGTTCAAAATGAAATAGATGTTGGTGGCTTTGGCTCAGGGTTTATATAATCTCTGCTAACTGTGGAAAAGCTGCTATGACTTCAAGGTGTGGATCTTTGCAGCTGTCTTGCTCAAAGGGAGGGTACACCCAATTATTGCCTGCTGCCTGGTGCAAAACTGCAATGTATCATCCAGATCACAGTGCCATGGTCCCCTGGAGCTGAGCATTACACGCTGGGTCCTCATGGAAACCCATTAATAAGCAGTTGGGCCCTCTGCTTAGCTATGAGCCAGGCTGGCACTGAGTTTCAACTCGTTTTTCTCATGCAGTGGCTGTGGAGACATTCCAGTCACACAATTAATCCACAAAGAGAAAGGCTGGAGAAGGTAGTTGGGATGAGGGCTCTGAATGAGAATGCTGCAATATGTTGCTCCCTGGTACACCTGCACATGGGGGGCATCCAAAAGAAGGACTCCACTGGACACAGCGTGACATGAGGATGAGAGGAATACCATGAGAGAGTCCTTCAGTCTTCCTCTCCCTGGGAATAGGTTCAGACGGGCTCCATATGGGTCTGGTGAAGGCCACAACAACCAGCTGGGGAACCACTGGTCACATCTCCAACACTAGAAGGAAAGAGGGGAGGACATGGCAGCTCATATGCTGCCTCTTGGCTCCAGAGGTTCACCCAAGATTGGCAGGTTTATCAGCAGGAACAGCAATCTTGGCTTCTGGTGTGGGTCCCGCTTTTGAACAGAGTGTCATCTATGGAAAAAATGTCTTCTTTGTTGACCGGAGCAGGATAAAATTTCTCTAATAAGAATATATTAAAGTTAGCACATTCCCATCTAGTCAACCATGCTCAGGAATTGGCAATTAGATTTTTATTTAGATTTCTCTTTTTATTTATTTTATTTTTAAAAAAGAAAAAAAAAAAAAAATGCAATACCTCTGTCTAAATCCCGGGACATGAACAAATAAGACATTTTAATAAGTGTCCTAATGTTCTTATTGCAAGCCTCTTAGGTGCACCCAAAGGAAAGGCTTTCCTCACAACTCAATTATTTCCATTTACTCTATCTGCACAAAAAGCCTACAAAAATAAGAGCTTAGGTGCATTTGGAAAATGGTGATTTTGAGTACTGTCAGATAAAGGTTGAGAGAGTGAGCCTCCAAAGACATTTCATAGATTGTTCCCTCCACAGTCTGTCCTAGCTTTGTTTCTAGACCTCATGCTGTTAGTGAAAGCAGCAATGCCTGTTTTATTTCTAATGAGAAAATAAGAGAGGAAAGATCTCTGTGACACCCAAGACTGAGGGAAGCCATGACTGTACTTGCCTACAGTTGCTGTGCAGACGGCTGCTCAGCCCAGAAACAAAATGGAAGGCAAAGCAAGATCTGAGTCTCATGACAGCTTTATTGCTTTCCTCCCCTGGAGGCATTACAACACGTATTGTAGCATTTTTGGGAGACTTTGAAGTTCCTTTACTTCTAATTGCAGAACTCATGTCATTTGGGGAATTTGAAAATAGCCTCTTTTCATCTTTTTCAACAGTGAAATGTTACATGTTAACATTTTATTCTGCACATTATGAATTCAGAGATACAGAAATGACTGGCGTTTCGCTCCACATCTTGCTGTGATTTTTCTGTGCTGAAAAATGCCTACCCAAACCCAGCCACTGCCACGTTGCCACGAGATGCCTTTTACAGAAGTGTCTTTGGGAGCCAAGCTCCTACCCCACCAGTGGCAGCCTCACTGCCTGCAGGTGCAGCACAGCATTTGTACCTGCTCCTCCAGACCTCTTTCTACCTCTGTGTGTGGTCTCCGTGCCATGTGCCCACAGGATCAAGCTGGGGGAAGATGGCTGGAGCTGCCATCCCTGTGCAGGATTTACCATTGAACAAAGCGTGAACTGGGTCGTGACAGCTGGTGTGGCATCCCTGGGGCAGGGATGTGCATCTTCTGCCTAATTTGGGCCAAAACAGAGCAAAGCATGGGCACCAGTAGAATGTAAATAATAAAAGGAATAATAAATTGCTAAATCTAGCCCTGTAATGAAAAAATAAATAATCTAGATAGACTGTCTCAGAGTGCCTATGCCTGATTTATTAGCAATTCTGGCTGACCGTTATTATTATTAGGTGAGCAACTTGCAGTGATTTTTCACCTGATGCTCTGCAAATTAACTATGCTGCAGGATGAACACAGGAGATTTGTGTTTATTGTTTTATGAAATTATACAGTAGGTAAAAATTCACTTGAAACATCACCACCATCACTTTGCAATTTTATGACCTATAGCGCATCTGACACAGAGTAGTATTGCTGCTCAACACAGATGAACAACAACATCAGTATCACTGGTCATCTGGAGCAGTGAATAACAGCAACAGGAGCAGAGCCAATGCTTATTTCAGGTTGGCATAGAAATCCACTCACCTGCAGGTTATTCTCATGTTTATTCCACGTGAAAAGCAGAGGGAGGCTTTAGCTTTCTGACACATGATAGGCTAATGTTTCCTAGGCCAAAATTCTGAGCCAGGTATCCTATTATGTACAAATTTCCTCCCACACTCCCCCACTGCAGTGACAGATGAATCAGTGGCTGTGTTTATTTACCCTCCTCAAAGAGGATGCAATTATGACCCTGAGGAAAAAAATCCATTTGCATATGCAGAAGAAGCTGGTGGCAATTCACATTCTAGTTTAGCTCTTACTGTAGTGAATGGCATTGCTGCAGAGTCCAAATATTTCTTTTATGTCAGACTCTGCTTACTGGTTTCCATTTCCTAGAGTCAATACAGAAATCAATAATGTCAAAAGGAAAATTCAATAAGAAAATCCTGTATGGTATAAGCTTAATTATAAATATATTTTCCTTTGTACAAATATAAAAAAATCCCAGAACCAGAGTCCTTTGAACATCTTTCTACACAATATGAATTAGCTGTATTTATATGTAAAATATTATGAGTAAACTTTAATTATTCCTTACATAAAAGACTTATGGGAAAAGGCCTGAAAAAATTTTGGTAATTACTAAATCACTGCATGATGTCATCTTAACTGTGCTGACAGAAAAGGAAAAGCATTGCAAATTAAGCATGATACAGCAATATGTTAACATCTTGATGTCCATCCTATAACACATTGATTCAGTAATTAAAGCCACGTATCGAAACTTGTTGAGAAAAATATTGGGAACTGAGCTATCCCTGGTGTCCTCAGATCCATAAAAACTCTGTTTTCAGTCACTTAATTATCTAACCAATGAACTGGACTTGAGAATTATGCTTCAAATGAGTTGTGCTGGGACATACTGTAAGTGTTGGTGGCTTTTATATGAGGAGTTCACCTTGGACTGGATTCTAATCTCCTATTATTATATAAGAGGTTTTTTTGTGTTTCTCAGTGAACTAAGTGCATATAAACTCTTAATGGCATGAAGCAGAGCATCACAATCTAGCCCAGCTTGAGATACATATTTTATATGATGCTAAGATAATTTCTTTGGGAGAATTTAGATCTCAAGAAAAATAAATGAAAAATTAAGCAGCTTGTTATGCTGCATAAGAGTGGAATGACAGATTTTGAGGATGGAAACAATGTCTTTACAACAAATCTAAAGTCAAACCTCATTCCTCCATGTTTTTAGAAAGATAGATTCAACTTTTCTTTTGAAAATATTAGGGAGTTCACAATTAATTTAATCTCAAGAACAACATATGTTATGTGAATTCATATACACCTTCTCCCCTCCTTTTATTTTTAACCTACTCCGTCTTTTACCAGGGATGCAAGCAGTAACCCAGCACTAAGTAGTTTTCTCCTTACAGCGGGTAACAGCACTGGAGAACAGCAATGTGGATAACCGTGATGAAATATGAACTTAAATCTCCACTCTTTTCCATTGTCCATTGTGAGATTTTATGATATCTAGTTCAGTGCAAAAAGCACTCTTTCCCTATTCACTGCAGGCACGGTGCAAGATTTTAATATCTTAACTTCAAAACTACACATCCATCCTAGGAAAAATACAGAATGCATGTTGTGCCTGCTGTGTGCAGATCTATGCTAGAGGCAGCAAGTTAGACTCAGTAGTACAGGCTCTTAAAATTATAGCTTGTTCCCAGACCCGTGCTTATTTTTTTTCTTCCAGCAAACTCTGTCATGGATGCTCAGCTGCTCTGCAGCATCTGCCTCTTCCTTTCTTTACTTTTCCCACACAGGGTGTGAGGTTCCCACTCCACCTCACCCCAAGGTGTTCAATCAACAAAGCCTTGGCTATGATGTAGGCAAATATATCTCAGATTTATTTGGTTAAACCCACTTTTAAGAGCAGGAACAGAAGGATGGCAAGTGCAGTAGGCCTTTGTTATCTTCTCTATAAAGTTACTGACATTAAGAAACAGGGAAAAAAATCAGGTTTTTTTCTTAACAGAAATAGAAATAACTCAATACCTAATTAATTCCTACCTTTCAGTTCCTGTAACTATTAACAATGCTGGATACAACATTGCCAGCATTTCTTAGTGTGCTTTTTTCCTATGTCTTGTCTCCTACATAACATCACTTGCACTACATTTTTGATATTTCTTTATATACTTAAGGCTTTCCCACAGTTACCTTTCTCAGGAACCTCAAAAGCTAATTTCCAGAGGAGAAAACACTGCCAAACTTTGTGTCAGCTAATCATCACCATGACTTCCTACAAGCTATGACACTATCAGCCACATCTATGGCCAGCTGCAAACTAGCCACTACTATCAGAGAGAACCATAATAAATTAAAACATCATGGCATTCTCAAAAAGCCAAAGTTGGTGTTGGCCAGATCAGAATATATGGGGTAGTGATTTTTCCTTCTGTTTCCATTTTGGTACTGTATTGATAAATAATGCACTATTTAAAATGATTATACTTTATCTAAATGCACGTCATTTTCTTCTCAAAAATGTCATATAATTTCAGTAATTCATCTAGTGAACTCCAGAGAGTAATGTCTGATGATCTATTGAAAACCCATTAACCTTATCAATACCGTTCCCACAGCCTGTACTGTGGGCTGGTGACTTAGAACAATGTTTTTGTTTTGTCTCTACTGAAAACAAACAAACAAGCAAAAAAAACCACTCCTATGTACTTGAAACACAATAGTAGACATTTTATTTTTTTGCTTGAATGGGATAGGTTTACTTTGGACTAAAACAAAGTAACTTCCTCTAAGAATCTTTGATTGATTGCTACTTAGCTTTTAATACTTGAATTATACTAGAGAGGCTACTTAATCAGTTTTTCAGACAAACAATGCTGACTGGTATGTCTAAATTATGAGAGAGATGCTCGAAAAATATAATTTTATACGTGCATACACAATCACACGGAGAAAAAAAATGAATTCCTGCATTTGCGTATTACTGAATAAGATACTACTGTGACAACCAATTTAAGAGCTCTGGTGAAAGCTTGATCTCATCAAAATCCAGTAAGAAGCTTCCTGAAACTAAGGAAAAAAAAAAAAAAGGAGCTTTGTATGATTATAAATAAATTATAAACCAGAAATAATAATAAAAATTTTAAAAAAAGTTTTAGAAGTAAATTCTTGCCTTGATGATCTGTCTACTAACATTTGCACAGCTCTGACAACACTTGCTGAAGCAAGTTAGAATGACAACAGTCAATGAATGGTACTAATACATCTGCCTCATGTCACAAGCCTTCACTGAAGAACTCATCACTAATACTCTCTGAAAGCTTTGAGAGCAAATATAAAATAAGAGAAACTTTTTAAACTGGAACCACTGAATTGTCAATTTTAGAGAATCACTTAAGTGGTTTGGCAACTGGGGCTTGGGGTTATTCACTGCCCAATCAGCAGTTGCTCTACACACTCATATATGAGTCCTTCCTGCAGGTCATTCCAGTGTTTGGGTGCCATTTCCATCCTGAATCACAATGAAAGCCAAAACAGGGACTAAAAGTGGATTTGAGGAACTCTGCAAGTTTTCATCCATTTAAATATGTCAAGGAACACGGCTTTTGCATGGAGTGACAACTTAATGATTCTCCTTTGAGTTGTGACAGGTTAGTGCAAATTGTAATTCTAAATCACGCACTGCTATTCTCTGGAATGTGTTGGTCTCTGCCTTGACTACATCTACTGCACTACATTTAGTCAGGGGTTATACTGGCTGATTACAGCAGGAAAATGAAATAGAGATGAGGGAATTGTAGCTTTCAGTGCAGAGATTAACTGAATTTCCGCAGAATATATTAATTTGGTTTAAGCATATGGTAGAATCAGGTAAGTGTGATTCAATTTCTTTGATTTTCAAAACTCATTCAGAGCTCTGTTCACCAGTAAGGTGATGAGGAAAATCACTCTGAAGGAGAGAGTTCTTAACTCCTCGCAGACCACACCACAGACAGAATAAATTCCGTAGATTTCTTTTTTTATGACTACTGTCACTAGATTGTGTTGCAGGTGGTGCTTTCCTCCATCTGTGCACCTGCCTCTGTGATTTCTTCTTGGATGTTAACACTACCATGCCTCTTCACCTTTCAGGATCTGAGCTGTTTCTTATGACTATGTCAAGACAAGAAACAGTGACTGCACAGTTTTTGTCTGAGTCATAAACCCTTAGAAAATGTCAATATGTCATCCTCATTATGATATATTTTTGTAAAAATGCTCTGAAAGAAAGAAAGTGTGAAGAAAGAGGAGAAGAAAAGATATATAAAAATTCAGTGAGGATAAATAGGTTGGGAGCTGTCTCTATATGCTCAGAGAAATCTATAATGGAGCCTAAAAAGCTCATTGCTGTCACTGTAGCAGCAGGAGGCTGAGTTGTGCAACCCCAGCCTAGTTATAGTGACACTTGATGCACAGTTGGTCCCTTTCCAATTTGGATGATCAGACTTCAGGGAAGATGGAGCAACTCCCTTCACAGCCTTTCAAAATATGCCATTGTGGAAACTGTGAGGGAGCCAGAGTTGGCACAGAGAGGGAAACAGAAGAGAGAGTTCAGAGGCTGTTTGCCCTTGGTGGCCGAGGTATGGGCAAGGTATGGTGAAGAGTGAAGCCGGGTGGAGGGAACCACGGAATGAGTGTGATGGAGAGATGTCCAGAGCTCAAAGACCATAAATAGCTCTAATTTTTTCAGACAAGTTCTTTTTTCTTCTTCTTCTTCTTTTCTTTTTTTTTTTTTTCTTTTTTCTTCTTTCTAGTTTTTTAGGAAGAGAGGCTGATGAAAGAGATGAGCTGACATAAAAATGCATTCTGCAAAGAGCAGCATATTTGCATATTCCTAAATCACAAAAGTCCTTTTTTTACTGTTATGCCGATAGGAGTAAAGGCTGTTATGGAAAGTGGTATGATTTCTGCTACATCTTAACTGGTTTTTATTTTCTAGGCATAACTTTATCGATTAGTGCTTCATTCCAAGTAACATGGGCATTTATTTTCTTCAGTCATGAAAGAAAAATTATTTCTTTCTCAATTTGTGCAGTTGTATGAATATGGTACTTGAGTACAAGGCAGGCATGTATGGCTGTACTAGTAAATTAAACATGCCAAGGATTGTGCCAAGGCACTGAATGTGCTTAGGGTGCTTGATGCCACAGATTTATGCTAATAAATTTTCTCCAGCTCTAGGGTGTAGTGACCAGAGATCACCTGTTAGGAATATCTTCCTGTAAATTCCAATTCCCAAACCTCGGCTGGGAGTTGATTGAGGGGAACGGGGAATGGGGCAAAAAGCATACAAGGTGGTATCCTAACATTCAAGGGTACATATCATTGCTGTTCAGTGCTCAGAAATAAATATAGGCTGCATTTTACTAATGTAAACTTAGACTATGGTTATTTGTCTCCCAAGTCAGTGAAGCAGACTCCACCATTACTGAATGTTTGGATGTTTACACAGATTCAAGTCTATTTGAAATGGGACAAAAACCTGTTATATTCCTCATGCTCTTAACACTCTTTTGCTTCACAGTATGATTCCTTTTGGTGACATGAATTACAATTTATTCAATGTGTATGTGAAGTAACAATAGAAGGCAAACCTTTCCAGTTTATACATATAAATATAGGAAGATGGTAAGAAGCAATATGATGTGATCCTACATGTATTTGAAAAGAAGGTGCAAAGATGTCTGATCCAAACTTCTTTCAGTCAGTAGATTGTACAACAAGAGGTGGTAGTAACAGATTGTGGATGGGAGGATTGGATTAGGATAATAAAAGAAAAGATGTTCTTCACTAGTAAACTAGAGGAAAGGAACAGGACAGCAATAAAGGTGGTTGAATCTCTGACAGTGAAATTATGCAAGACTTAACTAGACAAGGCAGTGGCTGACCCAACCTAGTACTGCTGTCATCTGTCTTTGAGTGAAACGAGCTGGATGGGCTTCATGATTTCTGCGAGAGAGAATCCATGTCCACCAATGCTGGACATGAGGCTTGTCCAGAAAAAAACTAATGTCAACCACAAATTATGCAGGAACTTCTACTGTATTCTAGCTCAGTGTATGATATTTTTGATAAAAAAGGGGAACTACTCAACTGAAAGTGGCACTAAGTGATGTGGTTAATTGACTTGGTGGTGTTTGAGCAAAGGTTTTTGCAGTCTTAGTGATCCTTTGATTCTATTCACATAATTACTTTCTCTCCCTTGTGTTAGGCTCTGCCCTTGCAGACCAGCAGTGGAGTTTACATTTTGAAGAAGTGCATTCTTGTTATTAGTAGAGACAATTTCATTCATATGCTGGGAAGTGTACTTCTAAATGTAATCTGCTGTTTAGATGCTGAAAGTCATAGTATATTTCAGCTACTTTTTCTTTCTTATAAGAGGTATCCAATTTCGGTTTTCATCTTTAGAGATGTTTTTGTACATTCCTATTGTGAAACATGAATATGACCTCAAGTAGATCCAAATTTTTCCTATATGAACAGAAACGACTCAAATCTGCTGACAAATATATGTCAGTAGTTTATAAGAACTTGGTATGCACTGATATTAGGATATATTTGACAAGATTAATCAGAGACTAGCTCATGGAGATATTGGCCAAACTGCACAAGTATGAGTGAAAGCCACTCACAACCAAATTAACTTAATAGAAATACTGTTGCTAGCACAGCCCAGTGCACTAAAGATGAAATACAGTATCTGGTCAAAGAGGAGAGCAAAGAAAAGCATTTCATCCATTAACGCTGCAGCTTCCAGTCAAGTTATATAATTAGCAGTGATTTGTATGTTTGAAGAAATGGTGCAACAACATGGCCCACTACCAAATCTGCAGCCCTGTTGAGCTGGAGCCTTGTGCATCCAGAGCTGAGAACACAAGGCATACAAAACCTGTTTGGTGTTTTCAAATTGGAAAGGCACACCATGAAACTCAGCCTTGGCCTCTTCCACACCACCCACTCGGGATGCCCTGCACTACACTCCTGCGGACTCCTGATCTGTGAACAGCACCTTACTGCACACTGCATTCTCGCTTGTTTGATGCATTCTAAAAAATCTAAAATTGTATTTGAGGCCATTAAAAACCTGCTCAGGTTTAGCCTCTTCACTTATTCAAGCCAGTATTGAGAGGGAGTTATTTTATATATTTTTGAAGGTGCTCTAGTTTTATTAAAAATATTTTGCTTTATAATAAAAATGCCTATTTTTAAAAATTCTTCAGATGGAAAAATTCCCTCCCCTTCAGCTTTTGGCCACCAAAAAGAGCCTTTGTACGTAGGGAGTTTCAAAACCTAGTTTTAACTGGTTAACATGTTGATAACACAGTCTTCACTTTCCCTTTAAAAAAAAAAAAAAAGAAAATAGACATTCCATGAAGATGAAAATTGAAAAAGGAATGAAAACATGCCAATTAAAACTATTTCATGAGCCCTAAAATTTTCCCTAGATTAAAAAAGTGCAGTGCCAACCCTGAGCAGTTCTGTACGAAGAGGAGAAAGGTTTTGTTGGTGTTGCATAGTGTTCTGCATGTTTGTTTCATTCTGCTTTATATGAGCTTTTACACTTTTGTTCTGGTGAACAGTAATGTTGTTACTATAAGAGCATGGCTTTGCTTGGCTCCCCATGGCAGCAGAGGTTATGCATTCACCTAAATGTGTGCTCTGCGTCCCCCTCCACCGTGCTTTCTGAAACCACTGGGCTGTCAAATCAAGTTGAAACTGCTGTCAAAGATATTAAGCTCCCACAAGTTACATGAAAACAGGTGGCTGGGAGAAGAACGATCCTATTAGCATCCCCACAGAGGGGAAAATTGCAAGATAGCTTCACCTTTTGTTCATCACAAGAATTCAACAAAGCAGAAACACTTGATAGGAAAAAAAAAAAAGAGCTCCTTTGCATTGAAGAGACATCTTCAAGTGGTACCTTCTCAGATGCTGAGGAACTTGGCCATAAGATCTGACACCATGGAAAAACAGGCTCCACTTTGTTACTGGGTTTCTTATTAAGGGATGAATTTCTTCCATGGGGCTGCTCTCTGTGTAACCTCTCCCTAAATGTTTGGAAAGTCTGACACAAGGAAAAGTGTAACTGTGGCTGTGCATCAAAGAACTTCTGGAAAAAAAAAAAAAGACAAANCCAAAAAAATTCTGGGAAAAAAAAAAAAAAAAAAAAAAAAAAAAAAAAAAAAAAAAAAAAAGACAAGCAAATCCCCAAGGCTTTAAATACATTACACTATGGGAAAGAAGGTAGTTTTGACAGAGTCCAGGTACAGAGTCAGCTTGTGGATTGGGCAGAACAGCCAATTCCCAAGAACAGCAAAATACCCTTGGTGAGAGTGGTCATTGCTGCCTTAGAAAGTAGGCTTATCCTATTATGACTGCTAAGAGTCTTGGTGGGTAGAGGGTGGCCCCGGTCAGAAACCCATTCTCCCCTCACCCAGGATGGGAGCAACACCAGGTTACTCCTAGTTCAGCTCTCCAAGCCATTGCCATTGCTCCACCTTCACTTCTCATGGAAGCAGCAGACTAATCCAAACTTCCTCCCCAGTTTCTCCCACATATCATATAATTACAACTCATCTTTCCCACATCTCTGAAAAATCTTAAGCTGGCTTAAGATGTACTGGAGTACAGCACACAGGAAATGCCATGGGCTCTCTTCTTTTGAAAAGCTACATTACAGCTTCAACACACATTTTTAACAATCCTAAAGGTATGCTAGGTGCTGCGCCTGTATTAAAACACAGGCCCTGATCCTCTTCCACTGACATCAAAGAAAGTTTTTCTAGTGGATTGAACACTGACAGCTTAAAAGCATGTGCATTTAAGACAGATTATGTTTTGCAGCTTTAGACTATAAATACGCAAGCTCTGTGGAGATTTCAGTTCATTTCTTACACCTGTTGTAATATTAATGCTTAAGCAGCTAAAGCTCTTATTACTAGTCTTTGTTACTAGACTGTTTCAAGGTTCATGGCCTGATACTTGTGAACATTTGAGTAGAGGTATTGCAGAAAGTTGTTTGCTAAGTGAAAGAATCATTCTGATTACACTCTTAAAGTCCATTCTCATCCTAGAGATGTTACTGGTCTTCCTGGCAGTCCAATTTTATGCACCAGTACCTTCAGCAGAATCAGTCACCTCTCTGAAAGTGGAACAAGCTGCTCAACTAAACCCTGTGGGAGAACTGTGCAGTAACATGGCCTTGGGGAAAAAAATGCAGAGATGAACCAGCCAGGCTTCGTCCAGTATAAGTACTTTGTAAAACAGAGCCTCCTCCTCAAAAAGGCAGGAATTAAACAAGATCCCTCAAAAGGAGCCTCCTCTTTTCCTTTGCTTTCCCCAATGGGCACAGTATACTGTGTTTTAGCTAGGGCGGTTTATTTTCTTCACAGTGGCTGATATAGGGCTGTGTTCTGGATTTTTGCTGAACATAGTATTGACAACACAGGGATGTTTTAGTTATTGTTGCAGTGGTGCTTACAGGGTCAAGGCCTTTCCTGAATCTCACCCCAGAAGGAGGCTGGAGGTGCACAAGAAGTTGGAAAGCGACACAGCCAGAAAAGCTGACCCCAACTGATTAAAGGGATATTGGTTATCATGTATGTCATGCTCAACTGTAAAACTAGGGGGAAGGTTGACCAGGGGGGATGGCTTCTCAGGGACTCACTGAGAATTGGTCAGTCTGTTGTGAGCAATAGTTCCTATTTTCATCACTTTTCCTCGGAGGTTTTATTGCCTCTCTTTGTTGTTTTCCATGAGTATTAGTATTAGTATTTATTAGTATTACTACAATTATTTAATTTTTCAGGTCTCAACCCATGGGTTTTCTCATTCTTACCCTTCCGAATCTTTCCCCCCCTTCTGCTAGTGGGTAGTGAGCAAGGGGCCATGTGATGCTTAGTTATTGGTTGGAGTCAAACCATGAGAGTTCAGAAAAGTCCTCCCTTATGGCAAGAGGGACTTTTTCCTTCATCCCCCTATGCAGAGGCAGCTGAGGGATGAAGCTTAGGAGAGGATCTGGCTGGATTCCAGCTGTAAGGAGCAGTTACAGAAGTTACCTGAGCACCCAGAGGTGTTCCCACAGCCCCAGTCAGCCTCTTACTGGCTCAAGCTCTCCATTGCCAGCCTCCCTTGCCCTGCCTGCAAAGAGATGCTTGTGTTACCTCATTTTGCCTCTTTGACTGAGAACTAGACTTGCAGCTGAATTAATTTCTATACAAGAAGAACATGCCTGATGAAGAAAATTGTTTGAGAGGACCGACCTTTTGGCTAAAACTCAAATCACTTAATTTTTACTTCTGTAGTGAAGTATTTTGAAGTAAGGGTGAGAGTGAAAATGTGCTGATGTGAGGGAAAGGACTAATTCACTAGCCATATATTTGGAATATAATCCCTCATTTCAAACTCTAGGAACAGATATTTATTTTAAATATAGAAAGACTGTTTGTCTTTTGTAATTACAGCATGCATCAGAATTATTACAGCAGTGAAATTTGACCTGTGAAGCGTGAAAAATTGATAAAATTTGGTGATCTGTTTCCCACTCAGTCTTGCCTTTATGCTTAGTTGCACATGAGATAAACAGAAGGTATATATAATCAAACAATGCATGAAAGAATGGTTATTAGCAACACTTAATAACAAAGTTATTTAATGAACCCCAAGCAAACTCTGAATGTTCTACTGTGCAAATGTTACACACCAAACCAGTCATTAAATGGTATAATGACCACTTTAGTAAAGTTTACTGGTACAGTACAAAAAAATTTTTTTTTTGTTAACCATTTAATTTTTTTACAGGGACAAACTTCTGCTGCCTATTTGCTGCAGAAGAACAATCAGGATTTAATTTCCTTTCCTCTATGAAATATAGGCTTTTACTTTTCTCAAAAAAAGTTATAATCTAAAAGATATAGTTTCCTACCAGCTCATTTGCATCAACATAGAGAGAGGATGTGAGCAGGCACTTACTGGCTTGTGATTAACACTCATGCAGCTACAAATTCTCATTTACTAATAAAGAGAGGAAAAGAAAACTACATCCCCTGCTGTAACTTAAGTGAAACCAAATTTTGTTATTAATTTATTAATTACTTAGCTTCTTTTTATTAATAACAAAGCTTATTTATTCACACACAGAGAATTGCAGAATGCATGATAGCTGAGAGTTGTGGAGATGTTAGCATTCATCTTTGTCTGTGAGAAAAGTGATAACTCATAACTGCTACAGCCCAAAGTGAGTTATTAGATCACTCCTCATAGATAAAAAGTTAGACCAGATTGCAGCCATCAGATCTTTTAATGTCTGTGTGTACATTCAACAGTGAACATGAAAAGAGAGACCATTTCTTTGCTTCATGCTCTAGCAAACCACTCCACAACTTTTCCACAATTGCCCTTGGTTCTCCCTATATTTTCCACCCAAATTGTGCTGACTTTGCCACTCAGAATTTTGTCTTTCACATCTCAACATCTGTATGAACTAGTTATTCAACTGAGTAGAAGATCAACAGCTGTGGTTTTTTTCTTTTTTTTTTTCCAGAGATGGATTATTAGCTTGATTTTCAGTGGCACCAGAAGAACAGACATCTAGGGAAACATCTTACTTGTTTAAGCCAGCTCTTCAGGGAAAGGGTAATTTACAGTTACATTTAGCCTGACCTAGGCCTTAGAATGACCTTTTGATTCCAACTGCATGGTGGCTCTTGAATAAAGGCATCAAGCAAAGCTCATCTTGTCACATTGCATGGTGTTTACGAGCAGTTGCTAGACTCACTCAGGCAGGACCAAATGGCCTGGCAGGGTACAGATTTGCTGCATGTATATTAAACTGATACTCATTTGCTATTCAATCTAAAATCATGGATTTGATTATAGATGTCCAAAAGTAGCACCAATGTTGTTCACATTTGCAGTAGTTGTTACTTTGGCTGGCTTGCCACAGGCTGACAAAAGGATAAAAAAAAATTCTGCTGCAGCTGTAGATGAAGAAACAAAACTTTTGTGTTGTTTCACACCACCGTAATCAATTTCACTGAGCTGCCCTCGAGCTCAAGCCCTCCCAATGACCTGAAAACATTCATAAATGCATTACGCAATCAAGAAACCATCTAGTTTTCATTGATTTTACTACTTTGTATTAAACCAGTTGTTTACATGTATTTCTCAGTAGTATTTTTGAATTACAGAATCTCTTACTGCAGCATGTGCATTCCTGCCTTTAAGTGCAGTCCTGTTATTTACAAGTGTTGTATTTATATCATTTATTGATATAAGCCAGTTGAAACTGATCTAAACCGAATTATGTATATACATGTTACTTACATAATTAACTTGATTAATATAAGGAAGATTTCCCAGGTTTAAATAAGAGGATTGAGAACATGGACTCCTGATTTACATCTAATGAAAATTAACATAATTTGGTTTATTGCAGCTATATTGATTTCTGCTAGTGGACTTTCTAAAACACAGGATGCAGTCCTACAGCTTGTCAGGACTCATAGGGGCTGCATTCCTAAATTCAGCAGTTAGACCAAGTTAGGTACATCCATTCTTTATTAGAAGAAAGAATATTTTGAAAACATTTGTTTATCTATAACAAAGAAACTTTGGTTTCCACTTATGAAAACAGGGTAATGCTTTACATTAATGATGTGCATGGTGTTTTTTTCCCCAGGAAGAAAAAAGTAATACTTACTGTAAACTAAAAAATAGCAGTAGGAACACATTTCACTTTTCTACAAGTGATGCATGTGTATGCATTTCCCAACAAAGGCTTTCAGTCATAAAGCTAAAAATACAGGCACAGAGAGAGAGAGAGAGAGGAGAGAGCCATTGAGAATAAAAACAAAACCAAAACAGGCTGTAAAAAGTGATTAGAAGAATGAGGCTGAGTTGACAAGGTTTATTAACAATCAGCCTTCCTGAAACAATACTCAACCCCAGAGGCTTTTGTCAAAATTTCTTATAAAAAGTTCAGGGAGGGGCTCTCATTTTCAGAAATTGCCAACATACACAACTTCAGTAGGAGCTGTAGGTCCTCAGAAAATGAAGTTCATGGTCTAATAGGTTCCAGTTGCCTCTGTTCCTCTCTGCAGGTCATGCTGTAAAATTACAGCATTCATGCATAGCAGCTATAGCGCTCAGAGGAATTGACAGCGGAGCACAAAAGCTGCCCAAGGTTAGGGTCCCAGACAGGTTTCTGTAAAGCATCAGATTATCAGCTATTCACAGAGAAAAATGAAAGGCAAGAGGAAATCTTATCTCCAAGATTTGGCATCAGTCAATAAGAAGTCTTAAATTGGAATACAAAGACCTAATGATGAGTAAATTGTTAGCAGCCTTATTACACATATACACTCTGGGTAGGTTTTTCACACAGGACCAAAGGAACTTATTTCTTCTACAGTGCTTCTATAGTGCACTGTATTGAACCTCAACCCTGTGAGAATACTAGGGGGCTTTCAAATCCATTTGTTTCAAATTTTCTGGGAGGATTTATTGCATCAGTTTTTTCACCATGTATTTCTGCAATGTTATAGGCCTATCCATTTGAGACTGTTGTTTAGTTTAAAAACTTATCCCATAGCCAAAGAAATTTAAAGTGTCTACCCCATAAGAAAGTAAAAGAGAGCCAGACAAATGTATTTGATGATCTTAAAGATCTTTTCCAACCTAAATGATTCTACTTTTTGTTTTTGTTCGGACTTCAGTCCTCTTGGATGTAAGGATGTGTGTGCTTTGAGTGGAGCTGAAACCGATGGGAAATCCACTAATTAAAAAAAAAAAAATTAAAAAAACCCTGTTTTTTTATTTTAAAATTTAAAAATTCATTAAATGTAAAAAGAAAAAAAATATTAATTTTTACAGTTGCTGAGAGGACTGAATTTTGAGACTTAATATAGAACTTCCTGTCAATTATAGGTATATATCTATTTTTTTAAACCAAAAATTAGTCAGTAGCTTGTTGGCTAAAGAATACACTTAGGAGCCATTGTTCTTTCTGGTTCTAGCTGGACATTTGATCTGGCCTCCAAGACGAATGCCTGACTCACTGAACTATGGTGCTCTAGCTCTCTGCTCCAGGAGCCTGCATCTGAAAGCTCATGGGAGAACCACCCCACTTTCTACTGCCAGGAGCCAAACACCTGGGCTTTCCACACCCCACCTGCACAGCACAAACACTGGCCTGAGGAGCCAGCCTCTGCTTCACTGAGCACTTCACTCACACAAAACAGAGAGGAGCCTTGACAGTGCCAAGAAACAGCTCTTCACTGCTCAGCAGTCAATAGCCTGATTGCAGGCAGCAGCAGTGAGTGATGGATCAGTGAAGAAAGAGGATATTTTTCTTCTCTCTCCTGAAAACTAGAAACAGCAGAGGTTCTTTTCCTGGTATTCAGTGTATTAGGATAAATAAGTGAAGTTGGGAAGATGCTTAGGGAGGTGGCTGGCCACATATGCAATTAAAATGGTTTTTGAAGCCTCAGTGTCATCAAGATGCATTTATAAAGCAGTATACTGGCCAAGACCATGTCCGAAATCTGTGGTAGCAATTGCATTATATGTAAGCAAGAATCTGTTGATAAATTAGCAGAGAATCAAACAAAAAAAGTTTGCTGTAATCAGACTCCAAGGTAACCAAAAATGTAATCTAATCTCTGCATTATTCTTTTTCAAAGACGATATTTACCAACATTTCTAAATTATAGAGGCAATACCTCACAGACATTCAGCCAGGAGTCTATAGGGAGAATAATGCTTCAGGTTCCCCATAACAATTTTCTGCCAACTTAAAATTAAAGACTCCAATGATATTACTCCTTATTTACTCTAGTGCTAAGATGATCAGGGCTCTAAAAGAAGAAATAGCCATATTATTATAATTGTCAAGAAGAAACTAGGAAAGCAGTTGGAAATTTTCCAATGAGACATGCTTGCACCAGAACTTGTCAATTCTTTGAAACAGAAATATCTCTCAGAAATGCCATGTAATGAGCTACCAAAGAGCCAGAGAATGGATTTCTGACAGAAATAAGACAGAAAGTTGTCCAATTTTTTTCAACTTATCTAAATAGTCACTTGGGCAGCCTTGGTTTCTTGGGTTTACAAATGTAGGATGGCCGTTCTGTGGAGAAAGCATCATAAATATATGGTCATTTGGCTTTCCGCATAGAGGTTGAGAAGACCACATCTGGGTTTTCTTGAACTCACAGCTTCTGTAGAAGGTGTGTTCTTTTATTTTTTCTGGAAACAATGTGAAACTTGAACCTTAGAATGCTTTGTTACTGCAACAAAAGAAAACATACCATTATAGTATGGTTTCCAGATTCTTACATTTTGATATTTTCTGAAAAGTACTTTCTGCTGCTAATGACATTTTAAAGTTTAAAACCAGTGAGATTTTGCATTTTGCTCCATAAATAAAATGATTTCCCACCTCCTTGCCATATTTTCTTTCAATATCAGGCAACCTCAAGAAACCTCATCAATAATGCCAAATTCAAACACTTGAGTGCTTCACTCAGTGTACAGCACATAAATATACCTCCCATGTGGATCAAATATATACAAAATAATTGTTATATGTGTATGGACATACCTATGCATGTTTTTAGTATATCTATCAGGATGTGTATGTGTATAAACCTCCATACACAATACACATATACCTCCCCGTATTCAGTATGTACCTCTGGTTTTTCATTGAAATTTATCTTACTGCTGGAAGTAATCAAAGTAGGAACAATGCTGTCTAAAGTGGCACAAATTTTTCTATAGCTTCAGTCTTAATATGGACAGAGGAAGGCAGTCTTCATAGAGGACACTTTAGGTAACCAATTGAAGGGTAGATTTGGGGTCTAGTCATCCACTAGAGATAATACTGGCAGAGATAAGACTATTCTCACATGTATTTCACAATCCTGTTTAGTGGGGATTTTTCTCACCCACCCAAGAGAATTCACTTACAAAAACTCTTGGCTGAGACTGTTGCTAAATGAACCAGACAGTGCTGCAGTGCAGGACTTAATTTCCTCATTTGTGGCTGTAGTCCATCATTCAGGGATTTAAATGTGCATTGCTGAATAGCTGTGCTGTGCTATTTAATTTCTGAAGTAGGTGCATATCAGTGTTAGGTAAATTGATCCCTTTATCACCTAATTTGCAGTACCTCAATGAGATACTTTGAGACTTAATTGATAAATGCTTGAGAATACATTGACGTCCTTCTAAGGATAGAGTGGATGATAATATATTATCACAATGAGTATTTACAGGGACTCAGAATGGCAATTTGTCTTTTGTTGATGCTCAGCTGTAACTTGTGTCTGACCTCTGCAAGGTCTCTGCTGAGAGGGATCCCAAGGCCACACTCTGTCACTGAGGCTACAATGTCGGTATGAGGCAGAATAACTGAGTTGCAGCTTAGCTACAGGGAGCTAACACAAGAAAGTGCAGCAGTTGAAAACAACACCCGAAAAGCAGTATATTCAAAGGTATTAAATAGCATGGGGCTGAAGAACATATGTTTAAACAAACAACTACAGTGACAATACTCCCAAACATGCAAGCCCTTATGCAAAAACAGGATTGAGGAGGCTGACAATCAGAACTCTTCAGGAGCTGCAACGGACCCACATAAGTGACCAAGTAACCAGAACAAAGGTCCCGGTCCCCCCTTGAAGAGCAATGGAGGAGTTCAAGAGACAAAGAGACAGGTGAGAGATGGTTAGGGCTTTTCAGGAGGGAGTAAACAGCTGGCGAAGCAGTTTCGGGGCTGGGAAACGTTTCCAAAGCCCTCTCTGAAATGGATTTAAGCTGGCATTCCCACTGAGGTGTGACTGCATCCAAAGTGCAATTTTCCAGGATCTTGGACAGAAACAGTAAATTAAACTTTAGGTTACACTTTAAAGATCTTCCAGGTGGTGGGGGCCTTGGTGTTCCTCAAATCTGGAGTGACAATGCTATGAAAGAAGAGGTGGGGCGTGTCTCCTTAATGTGTGAGAGAAGTACATTAACATCTTGTGAAGTGGAAAAGTGAAACACTGAAAACAGCTTTAGTATGCCAGGAATAAGTTGAACTGAGAGGGATTTTCCTTGTCAGATTTGGATGAGCAGGGTTCTGCAGGAAAAACAGCAGGTGATGCTGCAGTGAAAGACCATCTCAAAGTCCTTGCTCACAGCTATCATACAAGGGAGCACAACCAAAATTTTTTCATTGTGGAACTTTTTGATTTGAGTGTATGGCCAAGTGATCTCAATTTGCTTGGTGGTTGGGGCCTTTATAACACACTGCTTTTCTTCTCTTGTATTTCGTTTTATGAAGATGAAAAGAAAGTAACACAAAAAGGCTTTGATACCTGAAAATCTTTCTAAGCATACCAGTTGGGATAATAGGGAGGTGTCTTTTCTTTCCGCAGCCTTACTCATGAAAGCCCCAGGATGCAGACTAGAAAAATGCAGCACAGCTATTAGTGCTGTAATATTCACAGCATAAGTTGCTGTTACCTGTTATCCTTCAGCTGTTCATAAGACTGCTCCTTTCTTTATCATAAATAAATAGCAGAGACTGTATCAGCTGCTCTGTTAATGTGCAGACCTTCCTTTGTCCGAAACCCAAGGACTTTGCACCGTGTAGACCAGGCAAGTTCCAGCTGGTTTCTCAAAGCACTCAAAGCACTGGCTCAGTGCTTTGAGAAAAGCTCAGGCTGGCCTTGGCAAAGACAAGGAATCCCTTATGTTGGCTAACAACTGAGGAACTCCGGGGGAAGATATCTTTTATTTCTCTAAGGACGAAAAGGATCATTTAAATGAAAAAATAATCTTCTATCGTAAATTACTGATAGAGAACTACCAATTGTGATTTGAACCAACACCACTTGATTGATAGCAGCAGATTATCACAGTGGGATACTGCTAGCAGCTTCTCTCTTTGATTCTAATGGGGAAGTCTATTTTATAGTTCAGCCCTGAGACAGTAACACCTTGTAGTCTCCAGTCTGGTGATAATTAACTTTAGAACTTCGAAGTTCTTCACACTCCACCTGTGAGACTGTACTGTGTGCCAGGGACATGCCTGGCAAGTCCAGTTACCTGGCAGGGCAGCAGCTAGTTGCAGCTGGAGACTGACTTCAGTGGGGGATTCTTTGGACATAGCACCTCTTTGAGTTGCACCCTTCCTCAGGTGAGATCTCCCTCCTGCAGTGTAGCCACAGATGCCAGGCCCAGCTGGGTGATGGATCATAGGAAGCTGGACTGTTACAAGAGGTACACTGGGGTGTGTAGCCTGGCGCAGGATCTGATGCTGCACTGCAGTGGGTGCGGCACCTATCAAACCAGAGAAGTGAGCATGAGGTCACAGAAACCTGCATGGGCTTCAGACAAGTGTGTGACATTTACAGGTTTTTTCCACTGGAACAGCCAGATAAACTCGATTTTCAAGCAATAGATATATTTAAAAAAAATATTCTAAATTTAATGTGCATAGAAACAGTAATGGAAAAATTAATAGGCCTATTCACACAGGAGGGAAGATGTATCTTTTTCCCAAGAATTAAATTCTTTTGGCAAAGGTTCTCATTTCTACATATGCATCTGGTATGTCTCCTATACAAGACATGACTCAAAGTAAAAATAACTCTGAATGCGTCCTGCAAATGTCTCAGTGCCCACACAATCTGTCCCTTAGCTGAGTAGGAAAAGCAAAGGAAGAAGGAAAGATTTTAATGCACTTGCAAAATTTTAGGTCTGCTCTGGACAGCAGAAAGTGAACAAAGCCTGAGTCATACCTTATAGTCTCTTTTCTTTCCATCCATAACATCTGAAATATAAGGACAGAAAAAGGCATGTAATAATGGCCTCACTTGCTAAATCCCATCTATTGCTTGCACCAGGTGAAATAGAGAACCAGGAAAAGAGGCTGCTGCTGACCAGCGGGGAGCAACTTCTGCCTATTACATATTTTGTTATGCCTGATGACCCCACATTGCTTTGATAGCAGTTGCTTGTGCCCACCTGTGGCCCAGCATCATCTTGTCATCATGGTATCAGGCATCAGGAAATGTGGGTGAGCCTGATGAGATTGTTCCAAAACTGCATCTGTTTTCAGGGAGAGGTTTGCTGAGAAACAGGAACTTGTCAATGGAGGAGGGAAACATGGGCAACTACAGGCATATTGGAGACTCTGATGGGTCAGTGATGAGAAGGACAGGAGGAAGGACAACTTCTAAGGACAGGTACTGCAAAGGGAAAAGTGAGGACTGACAAGAAGCATAGGTGAAGGGGATTGAGAGCCTGGAGTGGAGAGCAGCTGTGAAAAAATTCTGCTCAAGGGAAGACATGAAGGGAAGACAATCTTGAAAACACAGATATTGGGAGAGATTCTAAGGGACCAAAGAGAAGAAGATGGCTGTTATGGTGGACACCAACAATGGAAGCTAACTTGAAGGGTTGTTTCAAGGGCACGTTTTAATTTGGAAGGTAAATTTAAAAAGAATGCAAGGTCAGAAGAAAAAAGATACAGCAGATTGAGAAATTTATCCCTCCTTAAGGAATGAGAACAATTGAGCACACAGAAATGGTGAAGATAAGGCATGGTTTCCAAGAAAATGTTTTACAGTTATGGAACAGGTCTTCTGAAGAAGCATGTAGGGCTTTATCCTCGTTGTCTATCAGAAAAATTAATAGACTCATGGATTCAGTTGGGTTGGAAAAGATTCTTAAGGAAGTCCCTTGTACTTCATAGGAAGAAAGAAGATGTAAGCTTTGCCATGTTCCATGCCATGGATATCAGGACTGCTGAGAGTCATGAGCATTTCTTTTTGTGGGAGCCAGGAATACTGCCTGAGCTCTTTCTTGCTACCCTAGGGCATTACTTTGTACCCAGTAGGTAAGTTTGTTTGCTCGTTTGCTCTGAAGAGAAACAATACTGTAAATCTCCCATTTCAACTGTGGCTTCACTCTATTGCTACATTTTTCCAACTCAGCATTTTCCTCACTGGGTAAAATTTTACTTGCATTCATCCAAGGGTTTAATGTAGAAGAGCATCTCCATGCCCTTGAACATCACTTTTTTGTAGGCAGGTAGTTGCCCACCCCTTATTCACTCTCAGGCAAATGTTTACCTCCAAACTGCAAAGTGAAATAAAAGTGGGTTGGAAAGTATTTATGGAGTCCAAATCACCCTGGAAATGGGTGTGACCTGTTTATACAAACTGGTCTTGCCTCCCCTTTTTCCCCTCACAAAAAAATTACCTATATTAAAACAGATTACCCTGCAGTGATTTCCTGTGTCATGAGAGTTATAGTTCCATGCCCTCTGAAAAAGTTGCATTTTCCATTGTATACTCCATATATCCATATTCCACTGGATCTCATAATTCAACAATGTGCTTATGTGGAAGGAAAAACGAACAATATGTTTGGACAGATAATCTCACCTGGGACCTTGGTTCTCATGGCTCTATGCTTCTAAATAACTGGGCTGAGGTCACTGTCTGTTGCTGGGACCAACAGACATAGAATGGTATATAAGCATGCCAGTAAAGTCTTTTACCTTTTAAAACAGGATAGCCACACACTGTCTGTCTACTAGGAATGGTCCCTGGCCCATGCAACTGTTTGGGAAAAGCGCTAATTGGCTGAGGCCTAAGATATGCCAAGAAATATTTTTACAATTTTATGACACAGACAATAACATTTTAGTGTCTGGGAACATTCCTGGCAGCTGCCTAATTTATTAGCATAGGACCATATGCAGCCCCAAATTACAATTCCTTCAAGACAGTATTCCACATTATCTGGTTTAAAGCTGAAGGGATATATTGTTTAGATTTTCCCTGAGAAACAATTGAAAAATGTTGAAGTAATGCATATTTGCTCATTGAGAACACTGATTCTGCAGATGTTGGCACTTTTGCCTTGAAGATCATGAATGAGCAACTCCTACTTAACGAGACCCAGATTTTAATTGAACAATGAATTCTTTAGGCCTTTTTTATATGTCATCTCTGTATTTTTTTTTAGTGTTTCAGAAATAATAATTTTCAAAACTTTTGTGTCCAGTATTTCATGAGTGGGAGAAGGAGTTTCAATGAGACGAAAGTAAGAAGCTTGCAGTGCTGTGCAGACTCCTACTTAATCAAATAGCAGCTCTTCTACTGAAAAGATTTCAGGGCCAAAATTTAAAACAATACCGTAAAAAAAAAAAAGACAAAAGTTTCTGGTCAAAATATCATGCTGGAACTGCAGATATAAGTGAGACTATGTTAGAATTTCTAGTTGTCCTTCAGCTTCCTTAATCACAAGATTATAATATCTTTCTTTGTCCCTTATTTCAGTCTTCACAGATTTCTGATTTCCCACAACAAAGAAGCAAGGATGCTGCAATTTTGCTATGGATTTTCCACTTATTCTGGGGCACAACACAGCCTATATGCAAGTGGAGCAGGAGTCCTATGAAAACTCAATCGTGGCAATAATGATGTGAAAGGATGTCACTACACGTATCAGTTAATTCACAAAACTAAATAAAGTTGCAGGTAACATAATTGATTACACTTTCTCAATTCTGAGTGAGTGATTTTGAAACACTAGTATTCCTTTAGCATTATTTTATGCTTGTGCAATATTTTGCATTGAGGTGCAACTGTGTAAGAAGCATTTGACATACCAGTTCAGATTTCTTCAGTTACATTGTGATTACTTATGAATAAATTATGTGGCCAAAGGTTCTAAACAAAGTATATTAAACATAAACATAGAAACTCATATAAAAATCCAAACAAACAACCCCTAATAACACTAGCGGAAAGTAAAGGAAACCAGGTTATCATGTTGGGATATTGTCTGAACACATAGTGCAGCAGGCAGGTAATGATGCAAAAGTTACTGGAGCAGGGCTATCCCAACTGTACTTCTGACATAATAATAAGTGTGCATTTCATATTTGAACTCTGAAAAGCAGAGTTGATCACACATCCCAAAATATTGCTTCTTATGATTATTCTGAATCTATTTACCAAGACATAACCGTTGCTTATTTTCTTTTGCAAATTTGTTGTAGCACTCAGAAACATCCATTTACTGCTTAGAAAAAAAATCAGATTTGAGAGGCATATGGAGGTTGTTAAAATATTGCTGGGGATTTTTGCAGGATTTTTAAAGCTTTATTTCTATTTATGTGGCTTTTACATTATACTGTCCAAAGGGAAGAAGAGGAGGGAAAGATCTGATGTGAATGAACTTTGCCTGCTGCTAGTGCATGGGAGAGGTCTGAATGCTCCATCTATTTTCAGAACCCAATAAATACAGATTGAGCAAACCAGGATTGGTTTTGTCAGTACAATTTTCTTGTCTGTTTGGGTTTTTTCTTGGTAGAACCAAAATGAAAGGTGACCCAAATTTTTTTATTTTTTTTTATTTTAATTTTTAATTTATTCTAAGCTCCCTGTGTTCTGCAAAGAGGAGATAGTTCCAAGCAGGAAGTGTTTGTTGACAAGTAATCTATCTCAATTTCACATCATCTGCAGACATCTAGCAGGGATCTAATTTTCATATAGGGGATATGGAGAGAGAAGAAACCCTACCTGGAGGCTGCCAGAACCAGTTATCACTCTGTAACACAGAGTGGTTTGCACAGGCACACACGTGAAAAAATCCAGAATCTCAAATGGTTGTGCAATTCTGCCGAAACTATCATCCAAAAAGAAAGATATTGAGTAGCAGGGAGAGATAAAGGGATAGAATCAGCCACTAAGTGTCTGTTCCATGTGGTTTTCCACGTCACATTCTATAGCCTTAAAAAGGAGACCCTAACCATGAAGGAAATATTTGAGACAGGGAATGTCTTATTTTGTTTAACATATGTGCAAGCATACACGCACATATATAAGCAAAATGATTTATACTTGCTATTAAACTGTATCAGAAATACCTGTAATCATCTTGCTTTCTTCATTTTCCTCCTTTTAATTTCTTACATGCTCTCTCTGACATGCATCAGTGAGAGCTTTTCAATCTCATTTCTTCTTCTCAGTTTCCATTCTACTTCTTGCTGTCTTGGATAGGTTTAACTACCTTCCTGCTTCCCAGATTCTCATTATCTTTCCATCTCTCTCCTTTCCACTACAATTCCTCTTCTTTATTCCACTGCTTCTGTCAGGGCTCCCAAAGCCTTTCTCCCCACTCAGTATGCCAGGCTCTCTTCGCCTATCACCTTCCCCAGCCCATCACCCTTTATAGTCTCTTGTCTATTACCAGTTACTACTATACACAGCTGCACATTTATTTCCCATTGTAAATGGCTCTATCCCTTGCTGTTCCCAGTGCCTTACAAAAAAGGGAAAAAAAAATCTCTCCACAAACCCTTAATCCCTTCCCCCTCTCCCCACTCCTGCCTCATCCTGGAGAAGAAATAAATAGCTAGCAGAGTGTTTGTTTTGTTTGTTGCAGGGGTGGGGTTAGCAGTTAGCATGTAAGGGTCTCTGTATGTTTCTCCAGGGAGAGTGATACTGCAAAATATGTTTTGTAGAAACATGTTGTGCTCACTCTGAGAGGAGCCAGCCCCACCCAGCTTGCTCCCTCCTGGGAGCAGGAGCGTATGCCTCTGCCGTGGTGTAAAGCTGCGCCACTACACAAGGCTCTTGTCTGCTTCGTGTTTTAGCACGGGAAACGAGAGATCTCTGCAAGCACCAGAGCAGCCTTGTGGGTTTTCTGGGCAGTTGGCAGTCAGTGCAGCCGCACTGAAAGGCTGAGGCAGAGCTATGTGCTGGTATGATCAGCACAGGCAGGGGCTGCTGACTTCACACGGGTGATACCTGGTTGAGAGCTTCTCTGTTAAGTGGACCCTGATCTTCACTCAGCCTGGCACTCTGGGTTGCTGTTCGTACCAATTCTGCTTGTACTGCATAAATATTTACTGTAAATCCATTAAATTGCTCTACTAAAACTCTTTCTCACTGTGACAAGCTATCCTGTTCATGATATTTGGTGACTGACATATGCAGCTAAATACTGTTCAGCTCTATTTGGCCCCCTGTGTTTTCAGTACTGCAGTTCAGTAAAATGTACTTTATTCCTCATGTTAGGGGACAGGATGAAGAGGCAGGACTGATTAATTTTTACAGGGACCTGATTAATTTTCAATACTCCAGCCAAGACTTTTCTCCCTTTTTCCTTCTCTGGCAGGATAATCTGAGGCTATTTTTCATCTCATGCAAATCCCACCAACTCTCTGGAGACAACTCATGGAAAGCACAACAGCATCACTTTTGTGCTAAGCCAAACCTTTTCCCAGAAGGGCTGAACATATTTTTTGGCAGATCAGCAGTAGCTATTGTGCATTTTTACAGTCTGTTGTCCTGTCCCTCTTCCTTGCCTTTTGGCAGGTTGTCAAACATCATTAAGTTGATCTTAGTGATCTAGCATTGTACATTTAGTTTTGTTTATTCCTTGCTTAAGAATAAAGTTGGGACAGGATATTAAGCTGTGCATGCAAAGGGCTGAAGAGCATGAGATTTTTTTTCTTCTTTGTTCAGTTAAATGATATTTTTATGAGTGTACCTGTGGTATACAAATATTCATGAACAGATGAGCCAGTACCAAAATGGAAAGATCCAGAGAATCTGCAGAGTACCTCCTGAATCCTCAGCTGCTAGTGCTAGGAAGGTCCTAAGAAATCTGCTAGCATATTTTCAAGTAAACTAATCAATATTTTGTGGTACTGTTGCGACAGGAAGGCAACTTCTTCTGTAGGGCATACCTTCTTCAGAAACAGAAATTGATGTAGCTTCCTGTAGCATTAAACATGCATTCTGGCACATTAGTCAACATGACCAGGAGTACTTTAAGTGAGAGCTGTAGCTACTGCCTCCTGTAATTAATTGTGGTAAATACTCTTATTTGAAATTGAAATAATGTTTCTTTCATTTAAATAATTTGCCTGAGTAGGAATCTTACAATTTAAATTCATTTTTGAGCAAACAGAAGAGCTCAACAGTAATGAGATGAAATTAAAATTTTCATTTTGAGAAAATACCTGCAGTCTTGTATATTAATCCGTTTAAAACACACTTGGAAGTTTTCTATTGGAACTGGAGGAAAATATGAAAACCAGCTTTGTAAATATGATACTGTTTGTTCAGAAAGTATCAGAACAAAATGCTCCTTTGTGTTCTGCCATACTTAAAAAGTATTTTTCACCCTATTGAAAAATTAGAAAAACCCCAACCAATATAGCTTTATGCAAGGTTTTAACATCATAAAAGCTGTAAATATTTGTCCCTCTGTAGAATGAACATGATTGCACAGGTCTGCCTTCTACTTGATAGAAGACTTCAGTTCTCTCCTGGGTATATAAATTTCCACTGTAGAGGAGCTCAGACTGTGCAATTTTTCCCTGTTTTTTTTACTTTTTTTTGACTTCTAGTTAACTAGATATAAGTTTACAAACTTTTTGGTTGTCCCTCACATTGCACTACAAGTCCTTTAGAGTGGGTTCAGTACAAGGAGCTGTACTCATTGTCCCCTCATATACAGCACAACATTACTGGGTCCCCCTTAGCCTTCAAATTTGTTGGCAACCCAAGTGACCCTTGCAATTAAACCATGACATTACAAAACTGTATGTCAAAGGGTATTTGTGCTCCCATGAAGGTCAGGCTGTGTTCCATGGGCAGCTTCAAAAATGACCTGAATACAGTTAAAGGACAGTCATTTCTACTGTGTCAAAAGCCTCAGTCATATTCCCAAACCATGTTATAACCTTGAATAAAGAGGCTTTAGCATGGTTGAAGAGAGAATTTAGGTCCCTTCTACATCACAGAAATGGAGACATGCTTTAATTGTATTGCAGGGATAAAGATAGTGCATTTGGGTCCCCTGGAATAATTTTTTTTTCTTAGATATAGCTAAATGCAAGGCCTTAAATCTCTCAAGGACATGAGATGTAATTTTATCTTTTTTGGTATAAGACTAAAGAATTTTGAAAAATTAAGGGGGAAGGCACAAGAATTAATTTAATTTCATAGAAGTCTGTTGATTTATACAAATTGAAAAATTGACCCCAGCATAGATGGGAAAATAATTTTATCTAACTAAACAGAATAAAAGCGGTTTTGATAAAGTAATTTTTCTTCAGTGTTGAGATTTATGTTTTTTCTTTATCTTAAGACAACTCCAGAAACAATTTATTTTATATGAATATATATATGTGTGTGTGTGTGTAAATACATACATGAACACATACAAATACAAGACCTATAACTTAGGCTATATCCTGGCTCAGTTAGTTCCTGGTAGAGAGGATTTGTTCTATCTGAAATCAAAACTTGTTTTAATAAAGGTCTTCTCAGATTCCCATAGTGTCTGCAACTGACCTCTCCACCACAGACACTTTTTTCCCTGGCACAGTGGGACCTGACTCACTTGACCAGCTCTTCCTGGTGCCACTCAACATGAACACCACCCAGAACTTCATGGTGTATACCACCTCAGCATCCAACCTAGCCGAGAAATAGACTCAAAGAGCTTTATTTTTCTCTTGTACAAAATATACTGCAACAAAAATTATGGGACTGTCTATTTCAGATGTCTTCACTCTTTTGTAAGAACCTTTTTTCTGCTCTATACACAACAGAAAAAAAAAAATCCAGGAAGTTGTTAATTGAATTATGCTCTATGCTGCTGGCTAATGATGGGATTTGTCTCACCTTAGTTTAGCCATCCAGCAACTACACATTCAGTTTAATCTAGCTGTCAGACCTCTGATTTTTGCAAGAGGACAGATATAGGCATTTGATGGAAATTAATTAGTCATCTTGCTAACTGAGACAGTTATCTTAGGTGGGAATAAATGCCTTTTGGAGAAATATTTCTCTCTAGAGCAGCCACAGAGAGAGCTTGGATAACCAGCTTATACTAGACACTTTTTTTTTAAGGTGCTTCAGCTAAGCAAGAAGAATCCTGTCCTTAAGACTGCCATCAGGCCTTTACTTTTAAACAAACTTTTCTCAGCCCTATCTCCATTAAAAACTGAGCCCTAGTCAAGAACAAGAGCCTTCTGACAGAAGCCAGAGCTTTTTGTTTTTCATTAGGAATACAGAGCTTAAAATAGGAATGAACTTCCCAGTTCTTTCCTTCATCAGTACAACTATTAACAATATGAGTGGTTAAAAAAAAATAGCTAGAGCTTCAAAGAACCCGATACAGGATCTTCAGGAAGTAATGTTTTCAAAGTTATGTTTTCACTTCTTAATAATAAATGTATACAATCCTTCATTTTTGAATATGTTTTTAAACCCAGTTCTTTGTATTACTTCCTTGCCTTCTGCAATTGTAATGAACTCTCCGTTTTCCTTCCTTTACGTTTTGTTTCTGATTTTTATTTTGTTGTTGTAGACAGATCACTGCTATGTGATTCAATGGGGTAATGAGGTGGCTTTTCATTTCTCCCTTTAGGCAGCAAAATATCTGGTCATTATTTGTGTTCAACTCCAGACTCTGCGAGATGCATAGTTTCCAGCTTGCCTAGAGTATAAACATGAAACCAACCATACTGGAGCCAATGCTGTGAAATAAAATCAGTTGGGTCATAACCAGCTCTGTGCTGCATTTCCTCAGTGGGACCATGGAAAGGCTTGAAATGAAACAAGCGTGGTGGGGACAAATCACTGCTGGCAGTCACATATATGCTACAGTCTGCAGGTGCATTAAAAGAAATACGCTACTGTGTGATATATCCCCCC
>VWZN01016687.1:334303-346827 GCA_013396955.1 Regulus satrapa
TATATATATATATATATATATAATATAGAAGTAATTGCAATAAGCTCTCAAATATAGAGCAGGGTGGAAATGTGCAGTACTGCAAAAGCTATCATAGTGGAGCACTCAGATTGTAAAATTCTTTGGAAAATTTACCATTCCAAGGTTAGAAAGAAAGCAGCATCAAGTCCCTTTTAGGCAATTCCATTTCTGTTTCTTGAATACATAATACAAAGCAAAGGAGCCTCATGTTCATAGACACATTTAAGATAGATCAATGATACATCCTGGTGTTAATAATCTGTGCTCTCTAATCATACAGAGACAACAGTTATGGCTGCACTCTGCAGAATTTTTTTTTTTTTTTTTTCCTGAATAGAAAGGTGATAACTTGTCTGCAGAGCTTTTGAGGATAAGAGCTATGCTTTTGGACATATGACTTTTTTACAACATGCAAGAATAATTTGGAAGTAAGAAAGAATTGCATTTCTTTTCTCTTTTCATCAAGGCTTTGTAGTCATAGCCATGGCCTTGTCTGGCAGAAAGGAGTAAGAGAGCAGGTAGGTCCAGCTCCTCAATGAATGGGACTCAAGTAAACTTCATGCTGGAGTTAAGTCAGCTGGCACCAACCACAGCTGAAGGCCTGCTTTAAGGAATCTTAATGGGCAGCAGAGCAGTGGTCATCCAGTAATGACTCATACATGCAAATCAAAGTCCTGAGGTCTGTTACTGAATAAATAAAGGTTAAATTCACCCAGCTATCTGAGCAAGTTTGCAACCAGAAACAGTCTTCAGGAGAAAGAAAATGAGAGATACTCTAGCAACCCCACTGCAGTACAGGATATGGAGCTTATGTCTTAAGCTCAGTGTTGGAAAGCTCAGATGGCTGAACTCCATGCTGAGCAGCAAGCCCTAAGGCCTTATTAGCCTTTCTATTTAGTACATCTAATTTATGCAGACTGTGAGCTTATTTTTTTTCATGAGCTCTAAGATTATGGCAAGTAAGCAAGATGTCTTAGCTCTTGTGAGCTCACAGAGGGGGTAATCAAGAAAATGGATTTCAATCCTCATTCATTTGCATGACCATAAAATTTCAGTACAATTGTGCCTACTTAAATAGCAAATATAAACCTACCAGCAGCCTCTTTATAAGAGCAGCACAAGTGGGAAACTGGCGAGATAGGTCACATGTCTCCTAAGTTCCTGGATACACTTTGCCTGCTGAAATATTTCCAAGGCAACATGAAGTCTGAAAGCTATGACAGGTTAAATGCCCCCAAGTAAATTTGCGATACTCAAGTAAGCTGGTCATCACAAAAAAGAATGGGCACACAGGGGAGCACAGAAAGACAGTGGCACACATTTAAAAGGTCACCAAGCAGCAGTTCCAGCAGCAGCAGCCGCCCTGTCAGCAGGCTGCTCACACAGTGCTGTTCAGCAGCTTGCTATAGTGTTTATATTTGAAAATACCTGGCAACAAGCAGTGGGCCTAATTTTTTAGTGACAAGGTAAGCATTAGCAAGAGTGGCAGATTGCATCCTAGATACATATAGACATCCTATATATATATATNATGAGATTTTCTATTTAAAAAGTAATCTCTCTTCTGAATCTCCTTCTCCTCCTCTCAAACCTCATTCTCACCATCACAAGAGTCCCAAAAAATTTCATCCTAGCTGACCTCAGGGAGGGTTGTTTTGATACTTGTTCGTTGTTTTTTTTTACTTTCTGGCATGGTGGGAAACACTTTCCTCTCCCTGTGGATAATCTCCTGGGAAGCCCTGGTGTGAAGGATATTTCTCATAGCAGCAGGAGCATGGCAAATTGTCCCAATCTGAGAGATAAATGACTCTTTTGTTTTTCTTTCCCAAAACTCTTGTTTATCTCAGAACCCTCTCTCCCTTTATAGTCAAGGCACAGCTTTCACATCTTAAACACCAGCATTTGTAGGGGAAGCAACGTGACAAAATGAGATCTTCAGATGCTTAATTTAGTTCCAATGTGGTTAAAGTGATCGATTGCTTGAGCTTTCTCACAAGGCTCCTGTTCAGCTGGAATTTTCCCAGAGGAACAGAAATTAAAAGACATTTGCAACCTTAAACAGGTTTTTTTTAGTTCTTCAGAGACATTTATTTAGAATTATGCTGCTCTCTGTAAGAGATTGGGAAGAAGGACTTTTATTTCAGGTCTTGTTAATATTACTTTTCAACTCATACACTTGAGACCAAATTTTACAGTCAAAAAGGCCAATAGCTATAGATCAGGGCTGCCTATAAATCAGGTCTGTATCTTGACTGGAATCAGCAGACTTTACAACAGTTTTCTCTAACTGTAGAATCCAGCCCAAAGTCATAAACTTAGGAAATGCTCATCATCTTCCAAAGGAGAACAATGGCTCTGGGAATATCAAATCAGAGCATGAATGTAGTAAGTGTAGCAAGTCTTCCTCCTGTCTTCAGGGTAAGTTTGCTCTGGTTATATTTATATAATCCACTGACGGCAGGACAAGGCTTAATGGGTTAATTAAGGACAAAATGGGCACACACTCACATAATAGCATTTTGAATTCAAAGCCTTTGTAGAAATCAGCCAAGATAATACAGAGGATTTTAATATCTATTTCTCGACATTAATAAACTATGCTTAGAGTAGTTCTGACCCAAATTTGCTAATGTGGGTTTGGATTTAGGACACTTCATTGAAGCTTGCAGCATGACTATATCAAAGGTTTTTGACTTCCTAGACCTAGCCCATCCTGTGCCAGTTTCTCCAGAAAGTCAGAGCTTCAGTTTCTAAAGCCATCCACTGGTATTTAGAAGATAAGTTTTGAAATTTGGGCACAATTCTAATTAGCTGAGATGGTGCAATGAGCTCAGAGCTTCTTAACCTCTGTATTTTCAGGATTGCAATAATATGTAATAAATGGAAATGATTAAATGGGAAGTGACCATCAACTAATAGCATTGAGATGCAGTAAAAAAAAGGCTACATTTAAATGGGAAAAGGAGCAGGATCCATTAACATAGACATTATTTCCCAGAGGAAATGGTGCAAATTCCATGGCTTGAGAAAGTAAAAACTGAGAATGGGTGAAGTTTAAGAAAAGGTCCCACAGACACCATCCTTCATTGTACTGAGAATGACTGCATACATACAATTTATGTCTACTCTGTAGTACATATACATGAATATTATATTTGTTTTACAAATACACTAAGCAACAGTTCATTTCACACATTTTTCCCCTAAAAGAAGACAGATACTTTTTGCTGGACAGATCACTGTTCACAGATATTTTGGAGGGAGGAGAGGACGGAATAATAGGCCAGCAAGAAATGTTTCATTACTCATGCAATTGAAAGAAATTCAGGAAGGTTTTGCTACCAGCTAGGTAGGGGAAACAGTAGAGAGAAGAACAGAAAACAACACAGCTGGAGATAAAGCTGCCCACTTAATTGATTTTATTATTACACCAGAAGCCCAAAAAGAGATATGGCACTTGTTTATGTTTTTTTTTTTGTTTTTTTTTTTCGGGGTAATGAAACTGTGTTTTTTTTTCAACAGGACTTAAACACAACAAAAATCCCCCCTTTTTTTTTTTTTTTCTTTCCTAACAATACAGATTGTTAGTGTATATAAGTGACATCTAGCAGTTAAAACCCCAGATAAACAAAAATAATGGCAGTTTGTTTTCTTGTGTTGCAATCTAAGCAAGATGAACCTATGAGGAGAGGGTGCAAAATTTTGCTTTGAAATTGTGGAACATGGAAATATTGTTTGCATAAGATTTTATGTCCAGATAGCTAATACAAACTTATTATCTTGGGAAAAGTACTCCCTATTTCTTCCTTTCCTTCTTCTGTCACTGAAGACAAAACTTCAGCCTGACTTGGTCATCAGCCCAAAGAATTCTTGTAGACGTCAGAGTTAAATCCCTGGTTTCACTGCACTTTGCTACCTTGCAGCTCTTCCTCAAACTTGTTCCATCCTCTTCTTTCAACTCCATGTGCTGGACTGAAACATGGGGCATAGCAGCCTCACAAACTCCTGTCCCTTATGTGCATGCCAAGACTGCCTCAAAGCCATTTCCTACACAGCCTTCTGCTGTGCACCATGTCCAGGGAGAAACATGGCTAATACTGTATCTATGCAGCCAGCAGAAAGATGCCCACTGGTGGAAAATTCTGGTTGTTGCAGTGACTCTCTATTTTTAAGCAACCACTCTGTGAAGGCTAGAGAGAAGGCTTGGGTCAGATGTCTGAGAGTAGCTCGGAGACAGAAGAGCAAAGTTCTTGCTTGTGTAAAGTTCTTGCACCAAACCTCATTTCTAGATCACAAAGCCTAACTCACTAGTCATATAATATGACATATGTTACAATTCCTTTACACTGAGCAAAATCCTCTACATGATATTAGTCTAATTCTATTTTGAAGATGAAAAGGTCATGCATATAAAAAGACTATAACTCTAGACTATTATGAATAACTATTTTTTGATTCTCTGCTTTGTAAGGAGAAATGATGCCTTCAAAAGAAATATGTAGATTCCATATGCTAATGCAAAAGCAATATATTATACTTACACACCTAACAAGATGACAATATTGTGATCGTATTTGTGGATCTAACATTTAGTAATTGTACTTCTACTGGCTTATAAACTCTTCTGTGCATCCATGTCTAGAAATATGGGGGTAGCTTTCCAGTTTGCTTATTTGGGCATTACAGAAACAGTTTGGTGTTTGTTGACAAAAGAGGGAAAAATTTCTTCCAGTATTTGGATTCTTTCCATACAAATACAATTCATAAAACAAGAAAGATTAGGAACAGGATTAGAAACAAACAAACAAACAAAAGACAAAACCAAATACCTAACCAGGTAAAACATGCCCAATATCTATATTCGGTAACTAGAGGGTGAGCTTTCATTACATCATTCAAGACAAAAATGATTGGCCTGAATGTTCAAGTTTCTATGTGATCTAGATCATATGAAGAGATGAAAATTCCATTACTTCCTTTATTTATACAGCATTATGCAAGTCACCTCTGTTGTTTGAATTACAACAGTCTTACTTATGTTATAGTGATCAGTCAAGATGCTGTGTGTTTCGAATAAACCTTGGTATTAGACCTATTGTATTAGACCTTATTAGTCTACAGTGAGCAGCTCTGTTTGCACTCTGTGCCAGCAAGAACAGCACAGTATAGGCTCCATGCCAGGCTTGCCAAGCTTTTCTTCCTTTTCTGTCCAGTAAACTATTTTTGACCAGCAATAAAAATATCACGGCGGTTTTGTTTTCCCAGTCCTGAAAGCTTCAGAAAGAGCTGAAGAAAAAAGAACACTACTTTTTCCTGTTGGTCCTGCACAGATTGCTGCAGCTTATGTGGCTTAGAGTTTATTTAGAGGACAGGAATAGGAGCCATTCTGAAATGTTCATTGGATAAAATCAGACAGTCTTGTGCAAATTATGTTCTCATGCTACAGGCTAAGGAGGACCATCAACCGTCCTGTAACATCTTTCTTGCCTTTTTATACACATTTACTTGGCATTTAAAGTTCTTATGGCCACCATAATTAAGCAAAGAGAACACCAGTGTTTTGCTGCCACTTTCTCCTCCTCCTCTGTCTGACTCAGCTGTGGAAAAGCCCATATGCTCTTTGCTCTATGGAAGATACAGGACTCCCCTAGCAGCATGCAGACCAGCAATTGGCTGGAGCCACAGGCAGCTGTGTGGATGGCTTGTGTCCAGTCTGTCCAAAGTGGCTGGCTTGTTCTCTGGGAAGTCATTTCCTCTGGATCCATTTTTAATTTTAGGGAACTGGCACACAAGCCCTCTATTTAAAAGTTAAACTCCAAGTGTTGGTTGTCACACTGTCAGACGCAAGCTCTTTTTCCCACAAATTTTTCTTCCTCCTTCTCCATCTTATCCTTATTAGTGTTACTTTGTTTTGCAAGCATTATTGCAAAATGCTGTCTACAACAGAGCCTCTAAGTCTTTGGGATCAAATTCTTAGTTAAAAAAAAGAAGGGAGTACATTTCATTGGCAAATCCCTCTGTAAAATTAAGGCAGCCTGTTGCTGTTAATAATAATAAAGTCGTCAGGCTTGCTTTCTCTTTAGCTAAGTCAATCTTTAGGCAGGACTTGAATTTTCCTTATGCTACTCTCTACCTTTTCAAAACTGGCCCTTAACGGACCTGCGGAAGCACTAAAATACAGCCTTCTCATTCCAAAACCTCATCAGTTTTTGACAATTTACAAGAATAGCAGTATATGTACAGCTTCATCTGTGAAAAAATGAATGTGAGAGCAAACCACAAGCACAATGACTAAATAAATAATCACTAAATACTAAATAAGACACAGATTTTTTATTGTTAAAGGGGGGAGAACAATTGAATCAATGGGTATTGTGTGCATATATGTTTGTGTGTATCTGTTTGAGGTGGGGAGGTAGGGATGGAAAGAGATGGTGAGAGCTGAGCCCTAGTACCTGTGGCTATTTTCCATTAAGGCTGTTACCTATTAATGCCAGAACCAAGAAAAAAAAAAAGACATTAAAAAAAATCCCCCAAAATAAGAGACTCAGTTTATACATTGATCCATGCCTAGGGCAATGTACTGGATGTAAGTTTATAGGCACGGTGGATTTTTTTTTTCCTATTTATGCACTTTTCCCTTTTCATACCAAAGTAATCCACATAAATCAGATAAAACTTTCCTAATATAAAAGAGAAAGGAAAACTTATATCATTATTCTTTGTGCAACAGCTTGGAAATTGACTTTATTATACATACTCATTAGGTGACTTTTGGGAGACTATAGAGAAATAGAAATCCTGATAAAAACCTTGTCAACATTGACAAGTTTGATTTATATGGCTCTTTCCATAACAATTATATGATTTTTAAATTAAACCACATTTCCCCACCTAGTTGACTGCAATCTTTTTTAGTCTACTTCCATATAATTTTTCTCCAAAGTGTCTGTCTTTCTAATGTGTCGATCATTAGAATAATGAATATTTGATGAAAACTTGCAATAAATAACATTTTGGACACTGTTTCCAGTCACTGATTGATGTGCATATTATTTTGTCTGCTGTATTTAACTGACACATCTCAATTTTTTCCAATATCTGAAGGGCACATACAGTGTAGTAATGGAGAATTTGGATGACCTATTTTCAGTTTCTCTTATGGAAAGAAAAGATTCAGTAAGTTGCAATTCTATAAATGGGAAAACAGTGTCATTCACCCGAAAATCAAATCTTACCAATTTTCACTCTTTCCCACACCATCCAGAAAGTACAGTATATCAAAAAAGTATTTGTCCTTTTTAAAAAAACAATTCTATTTATGGGAACACATAAAAGAAATTGAAAAAAAACCCAACATTTGATTTGCAATGGTAGATGCATAATTGCACATAAAAAACTTTCAGACTTATTGTTCACCAAGAGGTTTCTCGCTATCCTAGAATCATCAGAAAACTCACCAGCAGAATCAGATTTGTTTGTAAACTTCCAGGCTAACGTTAAATGTCCAGGGTGGTTGTTATTATAACTTCCACTGTGCCATTGGGATGATTTTAATTATGATTCCTCCTAAGTCAGTGTGCATGTGGGTCTGGGTCTGAGGATGGTAAACAAGTGGACCCCCCAGTATCGTCTTGTACAAGCTCAGAGTGCCAACTTTGTAGTCAAAGATAAGAGCATCTTTTGCCCATCTTTCTGTGAAAGTCACCTTCTGCAACTCTGATTTTCTTTGAGAGTGCTTATAAGGAGATACGCCTTGAAAAATGACTGTGATGTGTGTAAAATGGGCTCCTCTCTTAAGATACAAAAACATTGTGGGTAGAGCTTTTTTGTTTTGTGGAAGAAAGGTGCAAAGACAGGGAAAAAGAAGAATAGGGGGATGTGAAATGTATGTTTTTGACTTCTACAGATCTACATACTTTGCATCCACTGTCAAGAGAAGCGTAAGGCATATGACTGTTTTCAGTCTCTTCCTAATCCAGGTAATTTCAAAATGGTGACTCTAATTAGGACAGAAACTTTTGTAATTTGGATTAATATGCATAGGAGAAAAGGGATTAATGCATAAAAACCTGTCTGATTTATCCTCCTACCCACTATCTAGAGCAGCAACAGTACCTAATATTGAGATCATTCCTAGATAACCCTTAGAGCAAAAATTAAATTGCAAGCTGCATATTGATTTCTTTTCTCGTCTATATAAAATTTTGCACCTGATCATTTATATATGGGACTTTTGATGCAAGTAAATCAGAACTGACAAACTTTTTGAGAACATGAATTAAAGACCCAGCTGAACACTGAACGTATCAGGTCTTTTTTTTGCTAAAGCTTCTCACACTCAACAGGATGAAGAATGCCTGGATTAAAAGCATGACTAAGTTACACTTATTCTGTTATATCAAGAACCAGCTTTGTAGCACTAACATCAAAGACTTAATGGACATGCTNAAATTTAAGGGAACTTTTCTTTTTTTTTTTTTTTTTTTTTTTTTTTGAGCTTGTATCTCAGAAAATGAAATACTTCTGGATATTACATTATCTTTGCAACAGGCAAAAAACCAGTTGAATACTGATTAAAAAAGTTTGCATCCCTAAAACGTGCCATTTACACAGACACTCTGCAAGTATGAATCACAGCAACTCATCAGGGACAGAACACAGGAGAAAGGAAGGGCAGAGCAATGCTTTCTTTTGAAAGAGAAAAATAGTGTATGTTTTGTCATTAGAAAGAAGTAAAATTTTCTGGTTTGGAATAGAAAATTTCTGTGGTGGGAAGTTCATGCTACAGGTGCTCAGGCTCGTCTCAGGCCTGATCCTACAACTGAGGAACTATAGAATCAGCAGATAATCCTTATACTGTTGAAGTGACAACCTGAGGAGCCTTATTAAAAGTGGCCTTGTTAAAAAGATTATTCCAGTTTTATTTTGTTCTTGGGGTTTTTCTATGTAGATTTCCCCTACCCCCTTCCCCACAGATGAATGTGAAGTATAGAGGGTTAAAAAAGTCAATGCCCAACATGAACTACAGATAAAGTGACAGGAGAAGGGGAAATGGCTTAAAATTGAAGAGTAGGTTTACATTAGATATTAGGAAAAGAAATCTTTACTGTTAAGGTGGTGAGGCTCTTGAACAGGTTATCCAGAGAAGATGGGAAGGCCCTATCCCTGAAAGTGTTCAATGTCATCTTGGATGGGTCTAGTAGAAGGTGTCCCCAGTCATGGCAGGGATGTTGGAACTGGATAATCTTTAAAGTCCCTTCCAACCCAAACCATTATATGATTCTATGACTCTGTGATCAAAACATTATCATGATCTCACAGACCTATTCAATGAAAAAAACAGATTATTTGTCTAGTATTCCCCTGCAAGAAATGCTTGAGAAGACAGGCAGGTTATCTTCATGTCATAGCAACATGATGGATTAACATCATTCTCATGGCCTCTATACCCTTAAATCAATTTTAGTAGGTCACTAATTGGTGACATCTGGGAAGTTTCCAATTTGTTGCCCATTTTAACCAAGACACTGCTAAAATAGAAAGAAAAATCTTCTTTATTTTAGTTTCTTTATTTTCAGTACACGCACATGTGGAATAAGTCCCTAGACCCAGACTACGTAAATAGAGTTGTTGATGTGTATTTACGGGATATTTTGTAGAAGTGATGGTGCTTGTTGTATTTCCAATGTATATACCTGCCCAAAGGGCTGAATCACCGGGGGGAGTATACTGCAAGAAAGAATAATTTTGAACAAATTCACTCACTGCCCCCAGTAACAAAGGTCTTAAAGTGAACCATAACTTTACAGTCTGGCCATAATGGAACATTACACTGCAGGCCATTTGGATCCAAAAAAATCTTGTTTGAAGTTCTGATACTCTAGGTTGTGCCTACAGAGGAGGGATTTATTAACTCATGTTACAATAAGCATTACCAGAAGAGTTTTATTTCTAGTGTGGACAAATTTTATAGAAGATGGAAAAGATAGGTATATATACATTTGTCTGAACAAAAGTGAAAAAAATTAGTTAGCTAAGACTTCCATTGACTAAAGAACATCATAAAGAAACAGATTAATATCCCCTGAGTGTTCTGACAATGGGAAAGTTTGTTTCTTGATTACTGCACCAGAGTGTCTACATTACCCAACTGAAAAAATAGTCCTCAGCCTCTGACTTCAGAAATTTCACAGTAGTAATAACCATTTATGCCAGATATTAATTCCTTGAGTCCGCCAACAAATTATGATTAAATATTTCTTCCAAGTTGTTTTTCAAGTGCCTAATCATCTGAGCAGGGATGAAAGAGAAAGCAAAAAGATAGGGACCTTTCTCAGTGTCCTGAAGGTACATTTTATATGACCTTGCCTCTATCCTGCAAAGCTCAAGTCAAAGCATCAAGTCTAAAACCCTTAAGCAGAACCTATTAAATGAAAGCTGTGTTTCTTTTATTGAACTTCACTGATCACAGCCATCAAGGATATATGAAGGGAAAATCCCGCTTAAGTAACTTAATTTCCTCTTATGACAAGGTCACCCATCTAGTTGACCAAGGGAAACTAGGAGATGTGGTTTTTTTTATTTTTTTATTTTTTTTTAATTTTTTTTTATTCAAGCAAAGCTTTTGATACCCTCACTGTATCCTTTTGGACAAAATATGCAGCACACAGCTGGATAAATACCTCATGCCATGGCTGAGCTACTGGCTCATGGGTTGGGCTCAATGGGAGTTACACCAGGCTAATGGCTAGTCACCAGTGGGAACTCCCAAGGATCACTTTTAGGACCAATGCTCTTTAATGCTTTTGTTATAAATTATCTGTACACAGGAACTGAATGATGATGGTGGAAGCTCTCAAGGGCAAAGCTTATGAGGAGTCTGAGATCACTCGCCTTGTTCAGCTTGCAGAAGAGAATGCTGAGGGGTCATCTTAGCCTACAACTTCCTCACTGGGGACAGTGGAGGATGAGGTGCATCTCTCCTCTCTCTGGTGATCTGTGATGGGGCACAAGGAAATGGAATGAAGCTGTGTCAGGAAAAGTTCAAAAGACTGGACATGAGGAAGAGGTTCTTCACAGAGAAGGTAGTTGCTCACAGGAACAGGCTACCCAGGGAAGAGGACATAGCCCCAGGCCTCTCGGAGTTCAAGGAGGATTTGGATTATGATCTTAATCATATGATTAATTTCAGATAGTCTTGTGAGGAGCAGGGAAATGGAGTCTACCTTTATGGGTCCTTTCCCTTTCCAGGTATTCTATGATTCTGTTGATAAGAATCACAGAATCCATTAGACTGGGAAAGGCCTCTGAGATTGGACATCTAACCTATGCCCAAATGCCACCATGTCACCTAGACTATGGCTCTGAGCCCAGTCTTTCCATACACACCTGCAGGGAAGGTGACTCCACCAGCACCTTGGTCAGCCCATTCCAATGCTCAGTTACTCTTTCTGTGAAGAAATTCTTCCTAACATCCAACCTAAATGTCCCCTGATGCAGCTTGAGACTGTTCTCTTGTCCTGTCACTTGTTGCCTGGGAAAAGCCAACACCCACCTGGTTACACCCTCCTTTCAGGTGATTGTAGAGATTTTCTCCAGACTAAATGCCTCCACCTTCCTCTGCTGCACTTCATAGGACTTGTGTTCCACACCCTTCACTAAGTCCAGTTGTCTCTCTCTTGATACACTCCAGCACCTGTGTCCTCATAATGAGGGGCCCAGAATTGGACACAGAACTCGAGGTGTGGCCTCACCTCACAGGAAGTGTCACTTCCCTAGTCCAGCTGACCACATTATTTCTGATAAGGCAGAACAAGCAAGGGTTTCTTATCTTGAATAACAGAGCTACCTGGGGGAGAGATATGGAAAAAAAGAAGGGCTGGAGAGAGGTTCTCTCACAGAGAAACCACAGAGATGGTTTCCCAGCAAAATCCAGATGGCCTTCTTTAAATGGCTTGTTGTTCCCTGCACTCCAAGTAGGTGCTTTGATTAACTTGCTATTAGTGTTGCTGGGGGCAAGGATAAGGAGGAGGAGATGCAAACAACTTTCCGCCTCTCTCTGTGAGGAGCTTAAGGAAACATTTTTGAAAATCCTTAAAGAGTTTCTCAGGTCAGAGACACTGCTTCCAGCATAGTCTACAGCTCAATTCAACATTTGTTATTTAATCTCACTGCAACCAAGACTCAAGAAAATGAAGCAGGCCTTTTACTTCACAGGCAAAGAAAATTTAGAAATAACTGAGGTTTTTGAATTGCTGTTTGTTGGGAATTTTTTTTGGACTAGTTTAAGTTTGTTTGTATATCTTCAATTTGTCTAATACAATCAAGAGCTATGTGAAAAATTATATTTTTCAGGACAAATATATTTTCCTCTGGGAATTTAGAAGATTTGATACTTAACTTCCTAATGAAAATTTTATAATGATGGATTTTTGCTCAGATTATATAAAAGAAGGAAGAATACTTTTTTTTTTTTTTTTTTTTTTCACATTTCAAAATAT
>VWZN01016687.1:349874-388708 GCA_013396955.1 Regulus satrapa
TTAAATGTGTATGTGTGACATGTAGGTACAGAAGATTACATAAACTTCTCAATGCTGTGTAGTAGCTGATATAAATAAATATCTGTGTAAAAATAACTATAAATTTATTTATAAAGTGTCAGCAGCAAGGGACTCTTAGAAGAGACAGTTCCTCAAAGACACCCAGGTCCTATGTAAGGTCAGTGCCAGCTCAAGTGATGTGAGTGGAAGTCAGTCCACTTCTACTCCTGAACCCTCAAATTATTACAAATTCACGCAAATTCTTTGGCTAGCTGTTTTAAACATAAATCATTATCACTAAATGACTTTGTTACTTTCTTGGTTGTCATAGGTGCAAGAACTAGAGCGAGGAAGAAAAGCATTTCTTCTCAAATTTTCAGCTCTGTCAACACGTCCTTTGTAAGCCTATACTATTGGAACTTTTTTGGTAAGGTTTTATCCCATCACTTATTTTCTCCATCTATTTTGGATTGTTGGTCTATGTCAGGTATCAAATATAAACATTTTCATGTCAAGGCTGACCACCCAAACCTGCATTGCTCAGTTAGAAAACAGGCAGCTTCCTACAGCCCTGTCTACTAAGCTGACTCAAGTGGTAGAAAAAAAGTATGAAAAGCCTGACTTTAGTACACTTTTTTGTAACACACATTTAAATAATGAGAAGGGACAGGATGAGACAACAATTTGCCCAGAACTGTGCAGTTCTTTGCTGATACCTGTATTTTTCAGTGATCTAAGATCTTAATGATATAGGAAAATTTCCTTTAGTGGTTTCAGTTTCCCACTGGCTATTCAAGGCCTGGGTTGATGATACCAACACCATGCATTTTCAGTCTGACAGACAGACCTCAAATTGGAGATTTGGACTAGCATGGGTTCTTCAGTACAGCAATGTTTCTCACTGCCATGGTGCCAGAACCATCCAGAAAAACCTGAAAGGGAGATGTAATTCTCCAACTGTCAAAAACTCTATCTGATGTGACATCTGTGTGTGGATCTGATTTTCTACCTTTAAATCAATGAATCAAGAGCAGTTCAGGAGCTCAAAAAGAGGAAAGATTTAAGGATCAGACACACCAGTACCTTGGGAGCAGTACTGAAACCCTTTAACCTCCTCTTAGGTCTGTGTACTGCTAGTCTGAAAAAAGCTTTATGCATTTTGACTTCACTCAGAACATCAGTTTTGGTTAAACCCACAGCTGAACCTGCTCCTGCCTGGATGATATTTGCACTTTGCGCATTGCTCCAGTGATACATTTGCACATTCTGCCATCTCAGTGCTATGCAAGTTGCTGTACCTTAGCTATCTCTGGCCTATGATAAAGTCACCTCGAAAGATTAATAGGGTTCCATTCTTCAGCCCTGTCATTTCAGCACCTTTTATAAAGGTCATTTGCACGTAAAAATGAGGCATCTGGAAAACAGTTAAGCATCTCTGACAGAATGACTTTTAGGTCATGGAATACAGAGGGCCTCAGCTCCCATGTCCATCACTGGCATAAACCACTTGGTAATTTACTGATAACCAAAACTGGTGTAATAATTCATGTATGCAAATTAAATAGAAACCAGAAGTATTTTAGGAGGCTAACATCCTTTATTACAACACTGTAAATGCCTGAGACAAAGCTGACAAGTTTCATGGCCATTTTGACCAGAGTTATGGTTAAAATATTATGTTTTATGGTTTGTTGCAGATAAATGAGAAAATTCTTTTAAGTGCAGTTTTATAATAAGGAAATTAGAAGAGATTTAACGGTCCTTATTTAGTCAAGTTAAGCAAAAGAAAAAAGCCCTTGGACAACTACAAACACCAGCTTGTGGTCTGTGCCTCATTAATTCCTTTCACACAGCTAGAAAGTGGGTAAGCAAAGGGAACATCCAAAAACAAGTGCTTTTGTGTGAAGATTGATTTTTTTTTCTTTTTTGTTATGTTCTTAAGAACAAAATATGACTAGAATCCACAGAACAAGAATCCCCCAAATTTGAATTGAATCAACCTAGGTTTTATTCTGGAAAAGAAAAAAACCTGCCACCCAAATGCAGTGATGTGATGCAAAGTGTGCAGAAAGCAGACAGCCCCAATTCATTGCGGTAAGTGTTAACACTTTCTCCATCTTCAGAAGATCACGTTGGTATCATTCACAAGGAAACATCAGAAAATTGTTGAGGCGAAATATAAATTTTGCCTCCCTCAATCCTCAAGTGTCATTTACAACTATAAAGTTGACAGTACAGCATTCCTATCTGTCAGCTGAGTTATGCTAAGTCACAGCTTCAGGGTTTAGCTTCACCTACCAACGATTCAGTGAAAATGAACATGTCTCCTTTCCAGAAGGGCTAAGAAAATGTCCTCCATGGAACGTACCTGGAGATTTTCATCTCAAAGGCCGCAGGATTTCTGAAGACAGCCACTTCACTTTGCATGAAGCAGCCATCAAATTTGTGATTGCCTTCACAGTTATCAAATTCAAGATTTCCAGAGATTTGGCAGCTTGGTTTGGAGACATGGGAAGCAGAGCATTGAGGCAGATCCTTTGACCTGCACTGTACCTGTGAGAATGATATAGGATGAGTTGTTTGCAAGTCCTAAATATGCATAGAAACACTCTTGTACCCTTCTCTACAGCTTCTGAAAATGCAACACCTCATAAGTAACATGAATTTACACACTTCTTCAGCCTTATATATTATGAAAATCCCTATGTTTCTGGATAAATGAGGGCAGGAGATTCAGGTATTTGAAATCTGTGCTTTATCCATCCCAGTTATGCCATACCATGCTAAGTTCTACCTTCAACATGTATTTTAAAGCTGCTTCTTTTGATTCAGCACCAAAGAAATGCTTGATGGCAATCCAATTCTTCCATCACTAGAAAATATTGATTCACTGTGGAAGGAGGAAGATGAAGAAGGCATTTCCCTTGAACTGGACTTCCAAGAAGGAGTAACCTACCGTGGAAGGTACCTTGAGGATCCCAAAAAGGTTCCTCCTGTAGGTGGATATTTACAGTGAAGGTGTTGAGGCAAAACAACCAGTTTGACATATTCCAAGGGTCTAAACCCAATCTGCCCTCCACAAACTTACTGCCTACTTTAGTAGGAGCATCTCGATTGCTTATGTAGTAATTTGTAGAGAGAAGTGCAGCAGTCAAGCAGTTCCACATCCATCTGGGTTACAAGGCAGTGACCAAAGATGGGTTTATTCATCCCAGAAGATTATCACAACCCATACTCTTAACAGCTATTCTAGCACTGCTCTTCTCTGTGTCCCCTGTGCCTATTTTACAGGCTTTAAGGTTTTAGGAATTCTGGTCATGGGAGCCAGTTTTGATGTAACAATTAAAAATTCTAACCAATTATTTGCATGTATGTGTTGCCACTACAACATGGAAGTGATTAATATGAATACTTACATGCCTGGCTATTGTAGTGTGCATCCCTCATAAGGTGCTTTCACACTGCCTAAGCACTCTGGTTGAGACTGAATCTAGCAGGACACACTATAATTAAACAACTCTATCAGTTTTGCAGCTATATTCTTAACCTACATTGAAATACAGTGCAATGCATTCTTATTATGTTCATCACTGGTTTGAAGTACAGCCAGGTTAACTCCCTGTTGCTATCCTTTTCCACATCATTGATTTTAAATTTTTTTTCTTTTATTCCTGGAGAAGAGAGAAACTGTAAAAATAAAGTACTTGAATAGATCTCTTAGTCTGAGTGAGCACATGGAAGGTGCTGGATTGAGGGAAGGAAAAGACAGGATGAAAATTAAGGAACAGAAGCATGCAACAAGTAACAATAATAAAAAACATATTATTTGTTATATACTGATTCAGTCCATGCTAAAGAAGCTCTTCCAGTCCTGAAATTCACTTCTTAGGTACAGCACTACTATCAAATGCAATATTTCAATTGTCAAAAAATGGTCATGCAAAGGATTGAAGACATCAGCAGTCATAAATCCAGCTATACTAATGCACAAGAAAGAATATCTCCTCTGCACACACAGTTTGCTCACCCCAGACAGGAATGTGACACCTGCTCTGTGACAAAGCTCTCCACCAGTCCCTTTATTTCAAGGCAAATGCTGCAGGTCAGCCAGTGAGCAGTTACAGTACTATAAATCTTCCTATGAGTTCATAATAATTTATCTCCTCTCTTCATGTAGAGGATGGTTCAGAAATTCCTAAGATTAAAGGTGAAGGTTTCAAAAGCTATCCTATTTGATTTTTTAAAAAACAAAAAGAAAGGGCAAAACACCCATCCCACAAACTGAAGAGCCAAATTGATACACTAAAAATTGAAACTCACTCTTCAGAGTCTGAATGCTCAGTACCTTTGGAAGATTTAGCCCACTTATGAGAATCTGGCTGCATGTTTTGAAGCAGTTAACATCACTGCTGTAGTGATTTTGGAATATTTCTACCAGCATGCTGTAATCAGCATGGTTGTGCCACAGACTCCTGAGTCTGATTGAATCAGATCAGCACAGTCATAGCTGTTCTTGAACTGCCCATTACAGCTTGTTCTTAAGACCCCCTATACCAAGACACTGCTTTCAAGAAACCCTGCTACCCAAAAGCCATCTGTATTCTACCCTTGCTCCCTCCTCAGTCCTACAATGACTGTGTCCATCACTGCAGGAAGGCTTTCCACCTCCAAAACATAGAATCATAGAATGGTTTGGATTGGAAGGGGCCTTTGAAGGTCTTCTAGTCCAATCTCCTGCAATGAGCAGGGGCATCTTCAACTAGATCAGATTGCTCAGAGTCCTATCCAACCCTGCCTTGAATGTTACAAGGGATGGGACATCCAAAGCTTCTCTGGGTAACCCTCACAGTATCTCACCCTCTACATCATAAAAAAGTCTTCCTTCTATCTAGAATTAATCTACCCCGCTTAGTTTAAAACCATTATCCCTTGTCCTATTGCAACAGGCCCCACAAAATGTTGGTTCCCTTTTATCATATAAGTCTCCCTTCAGTACTGAATGAATGTAATAAGGTCTTCCCAGAGCCTTGTCCAGGATAAAAAACCTCAACTCTCTAAGCCTATCTTTAATAGGAGAGGTGCTCCTTCCCCTGATAATTTGTGGCCCACCCCTGGACCCAATCCTGCAGTTGCATGTCTTTCCTTTGCTGGGGACCCCAGAGCTGGATGCAGTCAGCCCTCCAGGTAGGGTCTCATCAGAGCAGAGGGGTAGAATCCCCTCCCTGGCACTGCTGGCCACACTGCCTTTGATACAGCCCAGGGCACGTTTGACTCTTTGGGCTGGGAGTACTTGTGGCTGGGTCATGTCCAGTCTCTCATTCACAAGCACCCCCATGTCCTTCTTGGCAGGGCTGCTCTGATCTGTGCATCACCCAGCCTGTATTGATACTGGGGTTTGCCTCAGCCCAGGTGTAGCACCTTTCACTTGGCCAACCTGAGCCTTATGAAATTCACGTGGGCAAAATTCTTGAGCTTTTCCAGGTCCCTCTGGATGGCATCCCATCCCTCAGGCATATCAACTGCACCAGTCAGCTTGGTGTCATCTGCAAATGTGCTGAGGGTGCACTCGATCTCACTGTGTCATTGATGAAGACATTAAACAGGACTGACCCAAATAAAGACCCCGTGCATCAGTCATTAATGATCTCCATCTGGACATTGAGCCATTGACCACTACTGTCTGCATGCAAGTACCTAACCAATTCCTCATCCATCAAACCCTCCACCTATCAAATTGATTCAGCTTCAGACATAGCAGTCTGCATGCAGACTTCATGCCCCTTTTTTTTTTTCTTCCCTGCTCCTAAATTGGAGGATTTTCAAAGGATTAGACAGCCCTGCATCTCACAGACATTGGAAAAATTAAGAAATACTACCAAAGTATTGGAAATTCTCTATGAATGTCTTTATAAGCATAACATTCTGAGGTGAAAACAAATGCCCTGGTAACACCAAGAGAGGTAACACCACCAGTTGCAGAAATGCTGTGGCACCATATTATTTAGCTTACATAAATTATGATTTGATTGAATCAAATTTTACAATCATTAAAAAGAAAAAGGAAAAAAAATAACAACAGAGTTTCCACATTTCACTTAACAGATAATCAGTTTTTATAGCTTTTTATGCAGTTTGTTCTCCCAAAAGACCAAGTAGAACAGGTTATCAGATTCAGCTTCAGCTTTCTCTGTCAGATTTTAGTAGCTCACGGAGACTTTTGTGTGCAGAACTTTGCTAGGAGCTGCAGGGGATTTTACATGGAACAAGTTTAATGTATCCATGTGCTGCGGGTATCAAAAATTCCTTTACCTATCCCTCATTCATCAGGAAATACCAGAGGATTTGGTAAATGAACCACTAGGGCAAAGAATGCCCCACATTTATCAGGCACTTGCTAAGATCTCTTTTCAAAAACAGTACTGGGGAGGGGGGTCTTTCACCATAGACCTAGATCAGCTACTGAAATGTAGTATCCATCCATGAAACTGATGCAGAGTTAGTGTTACATGCATCCTCTTCTGAGAAAAGTGCTCTTTTTTCTCTCTTGCCTCTTCTTCAAGACAGAGGAAAGATGAGAGGGAAGTCTTAGTCAACAGTCTGAGTCCTTTTCACCTGTCCTTTTTCTCCTTAACAAGTCTCTCACATATACTTTCAGTTAAATGACAGGATACATTACTCTTTAAAAAGCCCCAGAGTTCTAGCTCATTCAGCAGAAAACATTACCATGTAAGAAAGAAATTATCAGTTATGAAAAAAAAAAAAAAAAAAAAAAAGCAAAAGGCAAAGCACTTTGAACCACTTACCTGAAACATGAAGAATCCCAGACTGCTGGGTTTTGCTGCTTTCCTCAAAAGTGCTACTACTTCTTGACACTCACAGTAGGTCTACAACACCTCTGTCAGTCCTTCTTAGCATCTTGTGCATCAGGAATGATGCAGCATAGGAGCAGGTGACTGGTTCAGTTGTGGTTATAAACAGCTGTCCATATCTGAGAGGTGTGGCAAAACACCAGCTTTCTGGAATTAAGGGGCACAACCATACCATGTCAGTGTATGTTTTGCATTGGTAAACACAAAGCAACCTGGTTTTGGGATAAGGAGATAAATATGATGTCCCTTTTATGCACAGAAAACAAAAGGCTGGCTCAAATGTAGCATATCTTTTCTCTTCCATAGTGTCAAGAGGCAGGGCATGGAAGCTCTGTCAAGCTTCTTCAGGATTTTACAGGTACAACAACTCAAGCATAACAGCTTTATCAAACAATCCTAGCATTATGAATCCAAAATTAGGTATTTGAGCTACCAGGGTAACACATTTTTGCCTTAGATCTTGATCTTGTAAAGACTTATGCAGGTACTTGGTTTTAAGCACAGACAAAGTGTCACTGCTTTCAATAGTGCTATTCATGTGTTTAAAGGCCTGGAGCTTTAGAGTGCTGATTCCTTGGGTTTGGAATTAGCCAAAATTTATAGCACCAGTAAGTCTCAAGAAAGGCACAATCACTTGTCTGGTCTTATTTATACCAACATTTCCTCCAGGTAGAGGGAATTCCTTTAGAACAGAAATTACCTCTACTGAAGAGCCAATTGATCTTTTTCTAATACTGTGGTAGCCTGCAACCTAAATAAGTCTCTTAAAATGACAAAAGATCAGGACCACTGACATAAAATTGAATTAACATGAAAGAATATTGACTTGGTTTCATTTCCCCATTTCTCCCCACAATGCTCCCTAATGACTGACCATTCAAAAGAATGCTTAACATTCCATAATGCTAACAGAAAAAAAAAATTACAGCAAATAAAATTTAGAAACATTATTTTAAAGCATGGTAAGAAGGACTCAAATGACAAGACTACTTCAGTAGTTTTCTGCTGTATAATGTTGCCTACATCTTCACTGACAGTTGTTGCTGGGGTCCTAGGAAGTAAGAGGATACAATCAGTCTACTTTTGCCTTTCTATTTCACTTTACTGAGTTTAATATTCAAGCAAAATTCTTTCACCTATTTGTTTTACTTGAAAAAGATCAAGGGCTTTTAAATGCAAGCTCCTATAATTTTTTTTAAACAATCTGAAATTCAACGACAGCAAACAGAGTTCTACACCTGTGGAAGAATAACTCCACTCACCAGGATAGGCCAGGGTCTAACTACTGCAAAACAGTGCTGCAGAGAAGGTCCTGGCATTCCTGATGGAGAACAACCTGGCCATGAGCCAGCAGAGTGTCCCTGTGGCCAAGAAGGACAAAGGTATCCTGGGGTGCATTAGGAAGAGCATTGCTGCCAGCAGATCAAGGGAGGCGATGCTGCCCCTCTGCTCAGCCCTGGTGAGGCCCCATCTGAGAGCTGTGTCCTGCTCTGGGCTCCTCAGTAAATGAGAGTCAGGGAGCTCCTGGAGCAGGTCCAGCAAACAGCTGCAAAGATGATTTAGGGACTGAAGTATCTCACTTGCAAGAGAAGGCTGATGGAGCTGGTCCTCCTCTTCAGCCTTGAGAAGAGAGGACGGAGAGGAGATCTCAGCAGCATCTGTAAGTGTCTGAAGGGAGGGTGTAAAGAGGATGGATGCAGGCTCTTCTTGGCAAGCACTGGGCCAAGGGGCACTACCCTTGTGCCCACCACACAAGTTCCACCTGAATGTGAAGAAGTACTTATTTACTGTGCAGGTTACCAAGCACTGAACACATTGCCCCGGGAGGCTGTGGAGTCTCCACCTCATTTTCCTTCTACTTTCAGGTTGTAATAATTTCAGGGGTGGATTATAAGAGGTGGATGGTGCAACTGTGCTTTTACTCTATCCTGACAGCTAAAAGTGATTAATTACTTCAGCCACCTCCAGGCTGAGACAAGCAACTCCATATCCAACAGAAGCTGCCTTCTCAAACTTCATGGTCTAAATAAGACTGTGGCAGCATGTATCTTATAGTGTATCACACCACATTTTACTCTTTCAGGATTGACTGCATGAATTGCTGAATCTAGTAAAAATTTTGTCTGTGTAAGGTCTCCTGTATTCCTGTCTCAGACTCATATGCACCAATTAGTGTGGATGTATGAGAAAATGTGTCAACTAGTATTTTACCTCTACTGCAGGAGAAAATCAAATTGCCTTAACAATTTCTATGGATAATTCATTTTTTAATATTTTTTCTAGTAGAAAAATAAGTGATAACTAGGTAGAAGACAATCTTCTGCCCACTGTACTTTCCAGTAACATATGTGTTTCTATTAAAAAGAAACCTGAGGTATGAATTACTTTATAAGCAAATGCCAAGTCACACAAACCAACTATACTACACAATTTGTGCTGATACAGTCTTGCTGTAGGTTATGGACTCCAGAAGGCTTCATCATGAAACTTAGCGTTTAATTCTCAGAGGAAAAAGGTATTTTTCGTTTCTCAAAATATCTCCTCTTGCTCTTTAACTTGAAGAAACTGATCCTCAAACTCTATTCTCAGCAACTTTTGTGTCAGAGACAGAGTGATAGCCACTGAAAGCTCCATTCCTTGCTCTAACAAGGTTAATCACTTTAACAACTTCCATGACATTTTCCAGTTCTAGTACCTTCCTGCATGAGGCTTTTTGGTACCTCATTCATTGAAAAGGTAGGAAGTTCACTCCATATTTCTTTTTAAGTAAACCAATAAAACTGTTGACTCCCCCCACAGCTGGCGAACCGTCAGTCACCACAGCTGTTATTTTGTCAAAGCCACCAAAGCAATTCACAGTGCCCTTCACAGGATTAAAAATAAAATCCTTTTTATAGTGTCATGCAGGGATAACAGCCTCAGCCATTCCTCATGAACCTTAAAATCCTTGTTAATCATATAAAATATATCAACAGTTGATTTAAAGTACAGGAGTTACTTCTGCACTTTTCACCAAGTGCCAAAGAATAAACAACTCCATTACCCATTTCCAGTTTCATATTTTCAGCCAAAATCACATAAATAGCTAACTCAGGTGTCATTTGTCACAAAAGGGACACAGATTCAATTTCTGTTGTTGTTACTAGTACTTTCTCATCTTCAGGCACTGTGAAAGATGCTACAGCATTGCTATATGACAAATTCTGCGCCAGCTAACCCTATTTTTTGGCTCTGTGACTGATATATTTTGCAACCTTGGACACAGTAGATTTCTGTTATGACATCCTGGCTTCATGGTAGCCAAAGAAGAAAGTCCCACATCTTTCATGTCTTGAAAACAGCCAGGATTTTGCCTCTAGTTTATGCCATCCCCATATTGTTGAAAACCCCACTCTGGAACAAGAGCATCTCTTTGTCACTATTGAACAATCTCCTCCTGCATTAATTTCATTTTTTTCCACTCTTTATGAAAATAACCTTGCACAGTGTGCTGGGGAACCTCTATCTCTGAGTAGCAGGTCTCCAGTAGACCTGTGTTACAACAGTTCAAGATATATGTTTTTTCCCTCTCTTGGTACTAGAGCTGTCTGAAAGCTCTTATTTTACTTTCTGCTTTTGATATCTGTGACTCACTCCACCCTGCCTATTACAACTTTGCTCTCTCATAAAGCAATGATAGCCATTCGGCTGTTAAATGACCTTGCCCACAGCTAGTCTCTATTGGATTATTAGAAGCCAGCCTTAGGAGCAAACCCACATTTCCCTCAGATCTGACTGGGAGAATGATGGCTGAGTTATCAGACTGTCTTATTGCAACCCAGAAAATGCCTTCTTAGCGTATATCATAACCATATATGTCTTAGTGACCAAAGAAATGATCTCTAGAGTAAACACTCTTGCTGAAGTTTGCCCACCCTGTCAACATTTGTTTAAAAATATGTCAACATTTTGGACAAGGTTATAAAAATTTCCCCCATGAACAGAAAAAAAATGTACTGGATGAAACTGTGAATGCCAATTCTGTTTCCGTTTTCATTTCCCCCCATTTTATTGCCTGTGGCTCACTTCTGAGAAAGCTGGAGAGGGAAAGGAAAGGTTACCAAAAAGGCAATAGGTTACAAAAAAGAAAGAAGCAGTGGATGCACTTCACACCAGCATTGAGGAGAGGACTTAAGAGCGAATACCTTATTTGAGACTGGACCTGCACTATAAATCCCTTGTCTGAGGAATGTCCAGGCAGTGCAACTTAGAGAAAGAGTGGGGACAAAGCTGTCGGCCCTCTTCAAAGAATTCAGTATGCTTTTGTAACTTAAGCACAATGCTTGATGAAATATAAATATCTAACTGCAGCCCTTTTTATTATTATTTCAATGGTGATTAAAGTGAATAAACAAACATGCTTCACCCTTGCCCAAAGCACTTAAAATTCAAATCCTGCCAGTATATGAAACCTGGAGATAGAAGTGATAGAGAATAATATGTAGTAAATTCATCAATCTTGGTTGTCCAGCATAATGCAAAGAAAAATGAGTGAGCATGAAAAAACCAGAAATAATTTAAATTGTTTCTTATAATTACCTAAACAATTTAAGTTTTCAAAGTAACATAAATAAAACTTTTTCTTTTTTTTTTTTTTTTTCTTAACACAGCACTCTAAGTCTATTTCCACAGAACAGTACTTTAAATTGCAAAAGATGAGAGGGACACCTTTCAGCATTAATAAATTGAGGAATATTTATGAGAATTAGCCTGGCATCTTCTTTGAAGCACCAGACCCCTGAGATGAATACGATGGGTACAAGGCAGTCCTATTAGCAGTGTGAGAGATGCTTCAGAATTTGTGATGTGGCATTGCTTCAAGGGCACAGGGACTCACAAGAACACAACCACATACTGTGGTTCAAGACATGCCTTACATTAAACCTCTTGGCAAGGGGAACCCACAAGAGAATTTCAAAGTCAGGACAGGCTTCTGGTGTGGGTGCCTGTGTCTGAGCAGGCACATCATCTTTGGAAGCCACATTTTATTTGATGGCTTCATAATGCACCAACAAAAGAAGCAGAATGAGACAGAAACTCACCTTTTTAGCAAGAGCAAGAGATAAAGCCTGAGAATAAAGTGTATAATTAAACCTGATTAAAAATGATTACATTTCCACTGCATTATCCATGATAATAAGAAAGAGAACAGAAAATAGAGGAAATGCTATGAATACTGCCTGCAATTAAAAAGAAAAATGGACTATCCTTCTCTGACTTTCATTTAGTATGAGAGATGAGCTCTTTGGCTGGTAGTTTATTGGGCTCTTTTTCTGTACCACACCGCAGAGAGCTGAGTACACCAAGAAGAAATCTTAATAACCTGTTTATAAGAAATCTCATACAAAATGCTGATGACCTTTTAGTATTTGAGGGAAAAAACCATAAGCAGCAATTTGGAGATGAAAAGTAATTGGCATTGCACCTTCTTAATTATTTTTCCGGTTTCAGACCTTTAATATAGTTCTGGCTCATGCTGACACACCTAAATGAGGTTTACAGAACCCAGAGCATGAATTTTGTGCTCATTAATGGAGAGGCAGCAGGACAAATGTTGCAGGTATTGTTTTCTTCTTTCACCTACTTTAAATCACCGTCCACTATTCAGACTTCACGCATATTTGTGGGCCACTGAAAAAGAGAGGAAGTCTTTAATGCAGCTCCCGTCAAACATGACACTGGCAGAAAGAAGGCAAGTTAGATAATCCCACTGAAAAATCTTGATCAACTAATATGTAAATAGTGGTAGTCTCGACATCCATGGCAGCATGATAAATTTAAAGAATGAAACCAGGCCTGAGCCTGGTTACCATCTTCTGAGCACTGTATTCACAGACCTGCAACATCTTTTCATGTACAACAGAGAAAAGATATCTTGTCTAAAAAACCCAACTGCTGTAAATCAAACTGGCTTATTTAGGGCTGAAATGGCAATGACACAGAGGGGAAGAGTGGAATGACTCATGCTTCTCTGTGTTATGGAAAGATGTTAGAGGTCAAGAATCGCCTTCTGCATTTCTGATGTGCCAGAGAGTCCTTAGAATGAAAGATAACCTCCAATGAAGCTCCTGATGCTTCCTCTACTGGAACCCATTGGCTCTAGAAGGTAATTGTACTGCCTCAGGATGGCAGAATGTCATAGGTCTTGCAATATCAGCCTGTTGGCTTTGAGATTTTCCTGCCTAGAAGTACCATCAAGCTGGAACTTCTCTCCATAAGCTACATAGGGGATCTGGGGGAATTATCATCAACTTGGTGACTAAAGGTGACTAAATGATCTCCTTTACTTTGGCTGAGTGTCTAAAATTATACTGTGCAAGTACCAATCTCCTCCTCTCCCTGTTGTATGTAGCTATAGATGCTATTGCAGTATGTGCAGTCATGTCAAAATTTTTGTCAGTTTATTTGGTTTGAATGACAGTGGCAATATAGCTCATGTAGAGACCTGAGCACTGGCAGTTGAAAGCAACAGTGAAACCCCTGGTATATATTCCAGTGGTCAGCTTGAGACAGGGCTTGACTGACCTGGTTTCACTCCACTTGTGCTGGAGGCAGCTGGACTGCACCTTGGTGAACTGTGCTGGAGTATGAGGCCCTCATATCTTCCTTTACAGTGTAAATGAACCATTTTTGCCTTTCAATAATTGCATGGCTCAGTAATGGGCTGAAAGGGGACCTGAGCCCACCCAGAAGCAGCCACAAGCTGGTAGTGATAAAGTGTGGAGGAGAGCAGGCTGGGGCTGTCAGCGGTGCCAGCAGGAACGGATAGAGTATCTTGATGCAGCAAGTGTGTGGGGATTACACCTAGGAGGCAGTGTCCAGCTTTTCCCACCTTTATCAAACTTCTGAATTTTCTTTTCTTTTCTGAGAAAGCAAGAGATGAAGACTCAGTTTCATTCACTCACTAGGGAGGTCTGGGCAGACTATAACCTTCCTTGATGGAGCACCCAGTGCAGGTGAGGAAGAGCAGCAAGGAAGACACATCTAATCAGGTATCTCATAAAAAATCAAACAGGGCTAAGGTATGTCACTCCTACATTAATTAAAATTTAAGAACTTAAGACCAATTTTTTATAATTTCTCCAATTACTGGGATGACATATAAGAAGTGCCTGGAAAAATAGTAATACATTACTGTAACAACATACAACACAACTCTACAAGATGAAACATCAGGAGAAATAACATAGGTGGGAGATTTAGAAAAGAAAAAAATTGGTTTCATATTGCCTGCCTTTTCTGAGGGACAACATAGATTTGAATACCTTTCAATTTTTCTTCTACTATTTGAAAATGGGGACAGGGAGTCGGGAGAAGGCAAGAATACCATATGGAGCAGGTAACCTTCAAAAGTTTCTCACATTTTGAATACCTGCTGTTTTAGAAGATGTTAGGAAGGAAACTAATGACCATGATCAACTGAACTCTTTTCATCATGCTTGTACAAAATATAGAGTATGTACCAAAAGGAAATAATGCTGAATACACTCTGCTTGGTTGAATGCTGCAGCATATTCTTGTTCACAGAAAATGACTGGGAACAACTGGTGTCTCAATACATCTTGCCAAAGGCCTGAAGGGAACTTCTATAATGAACTCCCTACCTTTTGCTTTGCTCAACATCAAAATGTCAGTGCTGAACATGCCGCTCTGAACAGCATGCATAGGAACAGCATCACTGAAGATAATGGCAAACATTATTTGGAAGGAGATTATGTCATATTAAAAAAATAAACCTAAACAAATAGCCAGTCTGTTGATGACTGAACATTCCTGTGCTTGGAAACACAAATATGTCACTGCCCAAATCTGTTTGGACTAAATGAAAAACAATCCTACCTCTGAGCCAAAGCAGTTTTGTTGGATAAGATGGTGCAATGGAGATTCATTCTATTATCTCTCTTCATCTATGGAAAACTAGAGAAAAGACAGAGCAAAAGGGAATGGAAGATAAATGCCAGATTTTTTGCTTGTTATTCCTTCTTTGGATACATGAATGTAGTATGATCCACAGTTGTGAGAGGCCAGTAGAGCCAACCATGTGTTTGGATTCCAGGAGCTGGCTGTTCATGGTCGGCTTTTGGGTCCTTGGTTCTCAATGGAGCTGCAACAGAGAAAAGATGATGTCCATGTTGCACACAATACAGAGCACTGCAGCAGTGCTGAGGGGCAGACTGTAGATTTGAAACAGGAGATCCTTCTGGACCTATGAATGAACAGTTGTCAGTGGGAGGCACAGAAAGGATGAGGATGCAGTGTGGCAGCCTGGTAAGGGAAGAGGGCTGGGGACTGTAAATACTCTTCAATGAACTTGAGTCCAAGAAAATATATATTTAGTCTAAAAATCCAAATCTAACTTAGTTGTTGAAGGACGTCTTTAGTCACCTTCCTTATACTATTTTTTTTTTTTTTAGAAATTACTGCCAGGAAGAATTAAACTGAATTAAATAGATTGTTGTGACACCTTCCAGGGTGTCATCCCTGGAAGGAAAAAATCTCATACTGTTGCAGAGTCCATACATTTATTTTTCTTGTTTTTAATATCTACTGTAGTGCTACATCTTAAAAAGCATGCTGTTAAACTGTGCAGCCAGTAAAACAGGCATCAGGAGGTATGTGCATTGTGTGAAATATCCCATGATTTAACTTGAATTTGCACCATTACTGAGACACTTGTGCAATTATGTGCTGCATTGCATTTCCAGCTGGAGACCAGAGATAAGGTGTTTCAGGAATACCTATAGACCAATCACAGTCTTTAAAAATGGATTAGCAATTGGAGGTCCTGTACTTCAGAGCCTCTGTTTAAGGGGAGGCAAAGAAAGAGGGGAAAAGGAAAGGTGTTCAGCACCTTCTGATACCCAGATCTTCTAACTTCTGCCAAGCTGGGCATCCTGATGTAACAGACAGCTCTGAGAATTTAGGCACACAGAAAGAAAGTAGACCTCAGCCTGCCTGGAGATTTTGCAAAAGTGCCAGAGGAAGGGGCAGTGTGTGCCTGCACTTCTGCCAGAGCTTCCCATAAAACAACCTCAGATCCACCTACAATCCTGCCCAGCTCTCTGGGAGGGCAGGAGACACGGGGAACAGAGGGAAGCTGCTATCCTGCTCAGGCTGCTGTCTAGCATTTCCACAGGTGACACAGGAACAAGAAGAGGATATGACTTTTTGTCTCCTGTATCCCCTTGCAAACCATGTTGCAAACTGATCTTTACTTTGAGGTTGTCCTCTTTTTGCAGTTTCCTGTTTTCCTTCAGTAACATACAATAGCAAGCAGGTTTTTAAAAATAAATATTACAGGGACTGCATAATTTACCTTGTGTGGAAACAAGAAAGGTTTAGGTACAGAGGAAAGGCATTTAGTAACTCCCGTGACCTGAACAGCCTCATCTATTATGACGTTATGTTATTTGAACTGTGAGACCAGAGAGCAGCAAGAAGATGTCTGCTGTTTGACTGACAAACGGCTGGCATAACAAACATCCAATGAGATGTGAACGATCATTACTTCTAAGGGCAGTGTGGACTCTTTCTCTCTGACTCGGTTTTATCTCTGAAGGTGAATGCTTCCTCACCTGCAATATATTCTGCCTGCAAATTGGCAAATGCCATTGTAATGCTTCTCATTTTATCTTTATCTATTTAGCCTGAGGAATGAAGTCATGAGGAAGAGAGAGAGATATTTTTGTTTTCTCTTCAAAATCTTCTATATAAGCAAAACTTAATCAAAGGGAACTGTTTATCATTTGTTTTTGAAATAATTTTGCCTTTCAACATTCCCTTCATATTTCAAGAGGAATAGATACTTGCAGAAAAGGCAGATGAAATATCCTGGTTTTATTTATTGATTTTGTACAACTCAGCATGGAAGTTTCATATAACAAAACCACCAGCTTAAGAAAGATGCCTAAGTCATCAAGAACCACTTAGACAGTGGGTGAAACTAGACACCACACCAGGTTACTGCCTGTAAGAGGAATATGTACACAAAACCCCTTGTATATACATATGTACTTCTGTGGAAGAGGTCATGTTTCCTTGGGGAGCTAAAATTTACCTTTGTGATGTGCCACACAGCTAGGCAGTGTGTGGGGGCTTTTCCTAGGCCTCAGCAGTGGCAGAAATTACAGATACACATCCCAAAATAAAAAAGAGTCAGTGTTGTCTCCTGCAGCTGATACACAGATGACCATTAACTCTTGGATAAATGCACATTCAAGTACTTAAAAACTCCCTACAAACCATGCCATAAACAAAAATAATTTCTACAAAAAGCACATACAAAAAATGGTGATAGTACCATTGTGCTATTTTATTCTGCAATAATACAGTTTTCTCATCAAGGTGAACTATTCAGCCTTCAGCCTCATAGTTTGTCTGCTCAGGATCTGGATTACTGCCTCATAAAACAGTGCAATGGTGCAATTATCACTTTGGTATTAGGTAGGTACTGCAAGGTGGTCTCGTTCTGTGTTAGGTGGGATATTTTATGGTGGCCATAAAACTGATGTGGCTTCAAGTACTTGTTACAATGATAAATTAATGAATCATACTGTGGGTTGTGTCTTTAACAAAATGTAATAGATTCTTTTATTGCAACATGTACTGGAGTTAGGTGAGATTGTATGCAAGTGGTGTGATGTCAGATTGGAGGGGGAGGGCAGAGATGAAACTGAGACAGAAACATGTTAGAGACTTCACTAATGTGTATTTCTTAACTCTGCTTCTCATTTTCACTATATTTTCCATACCCCATCATTTGGAAATGATCAGGCAACAATTTTTGTACAAAGCCATGGGGGACTCTTTGGACAAGGGAGAGCTTACCAATTTTGTTCACTTGTCAAGCTCACAGACAAAGAAGAGATCTTTGAGGAGACTGAGTGAGTATTCCACATTCTAAGACATAGGTAGTTTAGGAACAAACACCAACATGTACCAGGATTGCTTCTGGATAAAAAAGAGTCATATTCAATGTAAAAAAAACCCAAAACCAAATAACCCCCCCGCCAAAAAAAAAAACAAACCCAAAACTAAACAAAACAATTTCTCATTCCTAGCAGACTGGGTAGTTGCATAGGGATGGGGATGCACAAGGAAAGTGTCACACAATATACAATATTTGCAAAGTCTGGAAAGAGTAGTGTTAGAGACATTTTGTGTACATAAGCTGACTAGTTGCTGCAGTGGAAAGAATTCCTGTACTGAAAGTGTGTTTGGATTGAAAAGTAACCATATTCCATGCTGAAGGAGAGGTAAAATACAGCTGAAACAGATAAAAGGAAAACAAAAGTGAGCTGGAATCTTCCCTATCATGTTTGGCTATCAAGGATGTTAGTTACTTTCACAGACTTGCAGAAAGAGGTTATTTGTGGTCTTTCCCCATATTCTCCTCCCACACAGTTTTAAAAAATTATAGAGGAAATTTTCAATCTTCCTCCCCTTCTCCCCCAATATCAGATTCAAATATTGTCACAATCACAAATTTAGGAATTTTCTTAAGCTTAGTTTTTAATTGCACACTCTCTGAATGGGCAGTGAAACACCATTTATCAAAACCGGACATTGGTTTCAGGGTAAATAGAAAACAAAATCAAATAGAATGGGAATAATTTTTTTAAAAAAATCACTGATTAAAAAACCCTCAAGATTTTAAAGCAAACATAAAAGGGTTAATTTTAAGAGTCTAAAGCAAGAAAATAAAATATGCCTTATGCTTTCAAAAAATTTCTCTTTTCTATTTTAATAAATCAAAACAAGTCAGAGAGTAAAAGTGCAGGTGTTTCAGATGAACGAGTAACTAAACCATCTTTGAGATCTGACCTTCACATCCATAGTTTAAAATGAATGCTTGTCAACTTTATATGCTTGCTTAACTTGTGACTCATTCAAACACTCCCAATCTCTTAGCTACAACGTGCATAAAGGTTTTAATGGCAATTATTGATCCTGGATGCATTACACCTGGAGATGTCACTACTTATAAGGAAAGTAACAAGTTACAGTAAATATGCAAAGCACATGTTTATGAGACAGGGCTGGCTCAAAGCTCCTAAGAAATGTAAGCAGATGCTGTTTTGCTGCCAAAGGATAAAGAAGAGATGGTGCCAGACTGAAAACAGACTTCCCCTGCTAAATGGGAGAGAAGAAGACAAAAGCATGCACCTGGGATGTCCAGGTGCCTGAAAATCTGGAGCTGCCATGCCAGCCACTGCTTGACAAGTGATGTGGAAGCAGTAGCTAATATTTTGGGAGAATTGCTCTCCTTCCACACCCATGTATTCCCCTTATGTCCTCCCTGCTGCATTTGTAACCCCAGTGCCAGGATCTCAACCTGCATTTGAGTCCAGCCTGCCTAGAACATGGCAGGACAGGGATAACACCAACTAATCTAAGGCCTTGGACTGATCCCAGAGTGAAACACAGATAATACATAGAATTTCCTGTAGCAGATTGACTGGGTTAGTGTTTTGAAAGATGGGAGAATCCTATATAGCATTTCAGGACAAACAAATGTTTCACAATCTGCTTTCCAGATTTCTGCTTTTCTTTTTTAAGACACAGGTAAGTGACCTCTCAAGCTGTCTTAATACCCTGTTACCCACAAGCACTATACTCAGTCTTTAGACAGACCTCCCATTAGTTTAAACACTGTATAAGCCTCTCTTTACTCCATAGTTCTTATTTACAAATCCTCTGAGAGGAAACATGCTGCTCAGGCATTTGAAAAACCATAGTAAATTTGACACCACAATCTGATTTTGTGCTTTCCACTACATGCAAGTGCTTGCAGGACTCAGACCTCATTTTTTAATCACTTAAAACATGACCTAAAGTAAAGCAATAGAAGGTAATCATCTATTACATTCAGACATAAGCTTCCATTTGCATGAGGATTTCTGCTTCCAACATGGTGCTCAGTTCTCAGGTGGTCTTGAAGACTACTGCAGAGGGAAGGCTGTCTGGTCACCAGGCTTCTACATTTCTTTGTGACCCCAAACAACACCACTGAGAAATTGAGCTGACATGCAGCATGGGAAAACTTGTACAACAAGAAGGACCCATTGGGCTGTGGAAATTACAGTCCTGCATAGGGTGAGTGGAGAAGCTGCATCCATGGAGCCTCTTCTTGATGATTTCTTTGTTTTTGTTTTTCCAGGAGCAGAAAGTCACTGTAGAAATTGGTGAGTGGTTCATTCTTTTAAATTCAAATTTTAAAGAAAAACTGGTGGCCCTCTCTGCATTCATAATTTCCAAGAAATGGGCTTATATGATGATACCAAACTAAGCTTCAACTATGCAATTACCTCCTTCACTAATCAGTGACTGGAAATACAAACTCATATGGTCAATTTACCTGACTTTCTCACCTTCTTGCCCATCTTTCTTTTTCATTCCTACTAACCCCACATTCTTCTTGGCAATCACTCCCTGTGGGTGCCCTTGCCGTATGCATGCTTTCTCTGCCTCAGAAAACAATAGCATAAGAAAACCCTATCACAAATTAAGCCCAGATCTTCTGAGAGGAGCTAAATTTGGTAAGTGCTGAATAAACAGCAGACAAGTCTTTATTTTTTTGCCTCTGTGATTATTATCATATTGATTATTATCATGTCTGATTAAAAGAAAAATATACATCATGAACCTGAAAATGACCTTTTTGATCCCTTCCCACGGGCACGAATCTTTGCATGTTTTCTTTCTCCATCTCTTTGCTGTCAAACTCATGGTTGAGGAATAGGTACTAATACAGCTCACCTCACTCCTCTGTTCTGACCTTTGGGCAGTTACTATCTGTGCATGCAAATTGGGAACGGGACATTAATCAGCTGAAGGCATTGAGGTTTACTCTTTGCCATAAAATCGATACTTAGAGACTAGGGGTAAATCTGATGGGAATAACAATCTAATGTAACTTTTCATTTATTTCATTTCCACTCCTAATGTTGCCATTGAGCAAACTGAAAGACATTCCATTCAGAAATTCAGTTGCATTGTTGATCAAAATGGAGCAACAAAAATTGTTATCTCTTTCATGCAGTATTTATGGTTGGAAACAAAAAATATTCACAGTCACACATGTATATGCCAAATTTTACAAAGCCAAAATATGCTATGAAAACTGACAAGCCACATAGAAATTATTTACCATTAAAACAAAACTAGGAGTAAGTAGGAAGAAGAAGCAAAGGCCCAAAGCAATACAAATACTTAAAAGTATTAAGTAAAGCACCAAACAGGTTCACAAGCCTGTTCTAGTTGTTCTAAGCTTTTTCAATGTGCAAAGCAGCTGGGGATGGAGTTGAAACTGCAGACATCTGCGCAGTTGTGCTTTCTCTCATCTACTTCCAATTTGGACCATGAAACTGATGTCAAATATTGGTGCTAGAAATTATTTTCCTATCTGATGCATTAAAATCCTGCTCCTTTTATAAATTTCCAAGTGCAATCTACTTTCAGCCTAGATGTATCTGCAGCTACCATCAGTAACCCCACCTCTGATTCACACAAGCTCACTAAATGGCTAAATGTAAATCCCCTGAGGGTAGAAACAAACTTGTATTTGTAAAGTGCCAAGCACATAATGGACAATGGAAAAGTAACTCTCCTAATCATACCCTACAGGCTAGAGGGGAACAAAACCTGAGCAGCACCCTTCACATATAATTTTCTTAAGATCCCACCACCAACCTTTGTAAAGCTGTATATACTGATCTTCCCCCTTTACTCTTCAAAGTGTTAATTTTTTATCAGCCCATCTCTTGAAAAAAGAGATTTCAAATCACCTGTATTTGATGTTATATTATATTGCATGCAGTGGAAGCTGTGAAAAACTCCTTTGCAAGAGCTTCAAGTTGGCTGCAGATGTTATACACAGCCCTCCCTCTCTCCTCTCATATCAATGCAGTTTATTTACACAACACACAATAAATCATACATCAGCAAGTAGGTTTTTTAATGAATAGAACAGCTTTAGAAATTGCATTTCTAGAATTATTTGTATGTTTTCCGTTTACTTTCTAATACCTCTCAACCTACCTCATTCCATTTCTAATCTCACAAATGTTGTTATCAATGTATTATAATTGAGGTTATGAAACTCTGCTTCTAACCTATTCAGAACAGTCAATCTGCCTTAAAATATTTCTGTTTGGAAACAGGCAAAATCTCTTTCAAGAGGTGACATTCCTTTCATTGCCTTCTTTATGTAGAAACATGCCCCATTTGAGGTCCAAGATAAATGACAGATAAAAGGGAGAAATATAATTATACATATACTTCCTATCAAATTAAAGCAAAGCAAAACAAATAAGTGGAGATGGTTTCCATTGTGTGAAAACTGCTATCATATTCATATGTTTTAAAAAAGCAATAAAAATGTCTTCAAAGATATAATATGTAATTTGATTTAGACTCAAAGCTTGAAAAATTGAATAATTTATAATGCCACTTTATTACTGAAGAGTGTGCACTACAAAGTGATACGATGTGCTGAATTAAATGGCACAATTCACTCATTAAATTAATTAGGAACATAAATTCAAAAGCTCAGAAAAATGGAGAGGAGAGGTGAGTGAGAAGAGAAAGGCTAACCACAACATTTTCTTACAGAAGATTGGAAAAATTTTCATGGGCAGAATATCCCCCTGGACACTGCAGCAGCCCTGTGTGGTCCACTTCCATCCTCCATGAGAGATATTTAATGAAACAAGCATGTGAGGCATTTGTGTCCAGACTGTGATAGTTATGGCTCAGGCCTCTTTCCTCAACAACAGGAGAAAATGCGAATAATTGAATTAACATATTTCTGTGAATTAATGCTATTTATCAGAAAAGGTCCAAGTGATAATCACACTGCTTGAGAGCTAATTGAATGCAGAAATCTTGAGTACAAGCTCGATGTGAACTCAGACATCTGGGAACAGCATGGGGGAACCCAGAAATGTGCCAGGAGTAAGGAGATGCCTTGTTCCTGCTGAGAGGACTGAAAAGAAGGACTCCTGTGGGTATGAATGGCATTGCAACTGCATTTGTGGGACCCAGCACAAGGTTATCCCAGCTGAATCTTTTCAGGCTGTTCCTCTGAAAGGATTGTGGGATCCTCTGCATTTTCCCTTCTCCTAAATCCTACCCTGTCATTGCTATGAATCTGGGAAGCCAGACCTTTTGGGTGCCAGTAACACAGTACAGTTTTGTTTTCTCACAGGGAACTGCTGGTTTCTCAGCAGTATACATCTAGGCAGACACAGTGCACTAAGGAAGAGCTTTTCAAGGGGAGTAGATGAGTGGATGCCACANGGCTGGCCGTAAAAATAGGCTGGCCGTATCTGTGTGCTGGTGTGCATTGCCTATGAGCAGCTGGTGTCAGTCGGAGAAACTACACCTTCTGTAGCAAAAATGTACAAACCGGCATTTATGTCTTTCACTTTTTCTCTACCTCCTGCTGCCCAGTGCAGAAGGCATTAATGAAGACCCCAGGAGCTGGATGATATCCTTCACACTGGCTGATAGAAATACGAGCTAGGAAACAGGAACCTATGGATGCCACAGCATGCCAATGCTCCTCTTCACCTCCAGGTACTTAAATACCAGGTCTCATGGCATTTGTTCATTTGTCATCTGTGCCTGTGAAGCAAGACATATTCTGAACAGAAGCAGGTGTAAAGATACATTTTGGCAGAATATATTCCTGGTCATGTTTTCTTGGATGGAAAGTGAGAGAAATATACCCAGAAACATGGTAATCACCAATATGTTTGCTTCTCTTTGGCCCAAAGGCAATCTGGAAGTCAGGGTTTCCTGGCTGCTCCTGGTTAACAAAGATGTTTAAAATGTTAATGAATGTCTGTGTGGTTAAATAAGCATGGCCTCCAACAACTGCTGCCCTGGATCAAGTGCAAAGTTTATTGGAAAGAGGTGCTTTACTTAAAACTTATGAACAGTGCAGCTGCAGACCCTTGCTTTGGTGCATCTGACATCATGTCCTAGCCTGAGAGACCTCCTTTCAGGAGAATAAAATTCCCTTGACTGCTACACCCCATTGCAGCTCATCTTTATATTCACAGAAGGAAAAGTTCATTTTATAAGACGTGGATCTTCTGGGGAAGTCCTAAAACAAGACAGCACTCCAGCCTTTTGAAAAAGGAAACATTTCTAGCTTTCAAACATTAAGCATATATCCAAGGGCATATATTGCCCACTTTTAACATGCCAAGGGAAACACTGGGCATTATATCTGCAGAGCCTAAGCCTGATTAAAGACTTCCCTGAAAGAGCCTATAGGAAACAGCCAGATTCTCATATGCTTTATTGTCTCAATGTTTGTCTGCAACAGACTGTTTCCCTCTCATCAAAGTGTTGTTCTGCACTGCCAGAAAAACAAATCGGGACTTCTCAGATTTGACTTTAGAGAGAGAGAATCTGGGAGAAGGGAGTGAGTCACTTTTCTACATTACTTCTTTAAGGGTTGTTTTATGCACATTGTATCACTTCCTCTAACCTTTGAAATAACATCTCTTATGAAAAGTGAGGAACTAAAAGTTTTTGTCTATCTGGAAATACAGCCTTTAGGCATCAAGGATGATAAGGCAGAAGGACTACCAACAAATGAGGTAGTGGAAAGAGTCACTTACTTCTTCCTCTCTTTTATAAGGTACATTTTTAACTGGAGAAGGCTATTAGGTCACTCATCTAAAACTGTGCTCCTTGTTTAACGATTAGATATGACACAGGCAGAAAATGTGGTGCTGAAGCCACTCAGAGAAATGTGTTCTCTGTAATTATTTGTGTTAGTAATGTCTCTTTATCTTGTCTTTGGCATTTTCTTTAAACTCACACTGTAAGAATACAATGCATAATTGTTCCGAGCCACTAAATACGATTAATGGTGGAGAAACAGGTGCTGGAGAAACAGGTGCAAGGATGCATTTCTCCCACTCTTTTGGAATTTATCTCAATCTGTGTCCACTGAAGTGTCTTCAAAGCCTAAGAAACAGCTTTTCATGAAAAGAAATGTTCATAAACACAATAAATGGAGGTAATTATATCCTGCAGTCAGCCAGATTCAATGTGATTCACATATCATAGTCACTTGACTTCTCTCTGGATTTGCTCTGAATGACACCTCTGACTTGTAACAATTTCTGTTCCAAGCTGTTATGAAGCCATTTACATTAAATGATGGCAGCACTTAGAAGGGTGGCTGAGTGAGTTTCTACAGCAAATAGTGCTCAAATTAAGCAAAATCATGGCTTGTAGTATGTACATGGAAGAGCTTTTATATTTCTTTTCTATTTCTTTAGGTTGTGGGTTTGACTTTTTTTTTTTTAATTTTTTATTTAATGTTCTGTAGGGAAAAGGGTTCATCAGTACAGATACCATTGTGGAAAGCATACAGTTTCCTAGGAAGTCACTGTCATGTCAGTATTTGACCTCAAATTACCTTCTTCTGAAAGTACATTTTTAAATCCCCCACCCTCAAGGAGCAGCAATGAATTACTTGACAGACATCCAAGGCCTGCAAACCACCTCTAACATCTAGTGCAGCTTTGGGATCCACTCCACATATGTTCAACCCTTCACATACACAGCTTAAGACCCCACTGTTTTGCATTTCCCCCCAGCCCTACCTGTTTTCCAGCCTGCACACCTGTGTGGGGGTAGCAATCCATTCGAGTCCCATCCTCCCAGCTCCTTCAGCCTTTACCCTGATCCTCCTGCAGCTCTGAGGTGCTTCCTCCCCGGGGCAGAGCTCAGTTGCCCAGAGCCTGGCACAGCAGCACCCTGCACTGCCTGCCTAGCGAGTATTTGCCTGAGCAATGGTCTCAGCACTTCGCACAAGCTGAGCCACAGGAGATGCTGGGGAGCATCACAACACCTGAGGCTTGTTCCTGGACACAAATAAAATGCAGAATGATTTCACAAATTCTTTGTGCATCCAGATGAGTATAAGAGAACTGCAGAAAGATTTTGACTAGAGATATACTTGATTTAGTCTTGTTATGCTTTCCCTTTTATTCCAAAATGAATTCACAGAGAAAAAAATGGGCAAGCTGAATATTCATCAACTACCATTTGTAATACTTCAAGTGCATCAATGCCTGTTTACAGAAATAGAACTTGCCCTCCAGTACTAGTTTATCAGATGATAAACAAATGATAAGCATTTACTTTAATTTCTAAATTAAAAATATATAAGCTAGCCAACAGTTATGATAAAGCACAATGTAGCACTAAAAAAAATTTGTTGTGACTCTCCCTCCCCCTTCAAGAGTGTGAAGTTTCTGGTATACTGAAAGTTGTTTTTGGGATTGTCTTTAAAGATTGAATGAGCCTATAAATTTTCATGAGCAGTGGTCTATATTGCAGTTACAGCAAGAACTGTACGTGCACTGTATGTATGTTAAAGGCATCTGAATGCTCAAGCAATAATTAGAATACAAACTACCTATGTAGAACATTCTTTTCCCTTACACCTATATTGTTATCAGTAAGATATTGAGGACTATACGTAATTTAAAAAAAAAAAAATAAAAAAAATAGAAAGAGATCAAAAGACACAAGGAAGAGTTCAAGAGGATTCTTCTGAAGTTGGCACCAGCAGCTGAGGGGGACTGTCTGACTCTGATCTTCTAAGACTGATGGCCACACTATGCTCTCTGCTCTTCAAAGTAATGGTGAGCAGCTTGGCATAACTCCAGCTGAGCGCGGCAAAGAAGTAAGAGCCCTCCTTAAAGCCTTTTCCCTGCTCCTGCTAACACCAGTGGGACTCTGCATAAACCCATCCTTGCTGGGATGTCCTCAGTTAGTTTGGGGGCTCAAGTGGGGCCTGTGGGTCAATGCTAAAATGGAACACTGACAGAGGGCACAAGAGAGTTTTCAGCCCCAACAGGATCAGTCAGAAACACATACAAATTCTGTGGAGAATATTTCAAGAGAAGAGGATCCATGCATAACTCACTGAAAACACATATAACACTGATTTTAAACTTCATGTAAAAAAAAAATCAAAATCATAACACACAAGCATTTTATCCTGCATTGCTTTTGACTGCCACCTGTGTCTTCTCTGAAATGGTACGAGTCCTTGGGACATGAACACAATTAAACAATGAACTGATAATTATAGACTAATTTCTGCTAAGATGTATGTTCATTTCAGCTGTGCTGTTGGATATTTATTACGGTGTTAAAGATGTTCTCATGCTGGCTCCATACAGGAAATGTACAGTGGATTATTTTTAACCTTTTTTTTTTAAGGAGGAGGTGTGTAACTCCTCTTCCTTAGGGACATGCAGTGCCCAAGTAGCATCCACTGTTTTCTTGTAACATTAAAGCAGTGTTGGTATGGGAGTGAGATGATCAAATAAGTCTTCCTTCCCCCATGGATTCTAATACCTCCTTAATATTAAGGATTCAAACTGTCCCACTGAAGTCAGTACTATTCTCTGCATGCATAAAAGTATAGAAAGTCTATTGATTCAAATTAAGGTGACCTGGTTTTATACCAGGATATCTCAGTGCTGAGCATGACTGAATTCTAACACAGGTCTCTGTGCATATTCATAGTCCTTTGCCTCTAGGTCTTACACTGTCTCCTAAACAAGATAACACAATGAGAGCATCCTAAAACATGTCTGTTTCTTAAAAGCAGAAACTCTGACCAAAGAATGCCAAGGAGCCTGACAGACAGTTGCCCTTTAAGAGATGGTGACTCTGTCTGGCCTTTTCTTCTGAGCTTCCTCTTTGAAGGTGTTTGCTTCACAAAGCTCAGCCCAGAATTGGGCAGTACCTCCATTACAGTGCCAAATGAGGAATACACAGGGCAGCTGCAATCCCACTGTGAGTTTCATCTCAGTTGGCCTAAGACATGACTACATCTCCTCTTTGGGATCTTGTCTGTGTGGAGCTTGTTGCAAAAAAAGGGCATCAAAGAATTTCAAATACCCACCTTAGCAAGTTAGTATCACAATACTGATGGTGGAGTCCCATGGGCTTTGCCCAAAGGATTCATCAGATCACAGCAAAGAAAAAGCTATGACACAGGAGGGTAAGCCCTGGTTGCAATCCCAGTTGAACATCTTAGACACTTCAGAGTTATCTGGGCTGATCTCTGCCAGATGCCCAGTCTCTCTTGGGAAATGATTGCTTTCCTTCCTTCTCCTGAAAACCCTGGCTTCAACAAAGGCTGAATTGTAATGAGAGAGAGTTTTGCACCTAAACTCTGGGAGAGGATGGATACAATTCAGCTGTCTGAGTAAAAAAAAATACACCCAAATTAATGTTCCCAGTGATTCCCTTTAAAATGGCTAAAGAGGTGTCACTGTTTCTCAGATGGAAATATATATTAAATATAAGACTATAACATTTTTGCCATAAAAGGTTTTTGTCTTTTTACCATTAAAAAGTAAATCTATTAAAAGGATGGTGAAAACTCCATAAGTTAAACTCAGCTTTCAGGGCTCTGATGGAACACCAACACAGGCCACCAAAGGGCTTGTGTCTGCTGTGGGAGTAGTTTGGTTAGGTTTTGTTTTACCTTAAGTCAACATCAAGACTTTTTATGTTCCTTCTCCTACAAAGCACATTACTTTCAGCTATCCCTAGATGCATATTTATCTCCTTTTACATGGTCAGTAAGGATTTTTAGGAACACTGTGAAAATATATAAAAATGGCATAGTTAAAGTAGTCCCCCCTCCCTAAACTGTCATAGTCTTTAGGCTTCAAACCAACATATCATGCCTATCATTATCTTTGCCTTGTAAGCAAAGCCTTGGCAGACTTATTAGAGCTCTTAGATTAATAAAAGTCACCCAAGCCACCCAAGTTAGAAGTACATATCTCACTGGAGCGGTGCCATTTAACTAGTTAATGTTTAGAAAGCCTTTTGATATCCACAGATGAAAGACACGGTAACGGTACAAGGAATTATTGTTAATACTTGCAGATGGTAAGAAATTCTCCCACAGTTACTGTGTGTATATCATGAAAAATATGAAGGCTGGCATATTTCCTGTAACATCACAAAAGAAGCTGCAATGGTTTTCTACTTATTCTGGCTTTATACAGGCAGAGTTTTAAAGGGCCTGGAAAAACTGCAATAAGCAGCAGTTTCCCAGTAGATCCAGAGAAATCTACATAATCTATCTTGATTTGTTAATTGCCTTAGTGTCAGACCTTCAGCTAGTGGTTTAAAAACCTCTGTTCTGCTAAGTATCCTCTTCTCACGCTCCAAATACTTCACAACTACTGTGAAAAAAAAACCCTCTGATCTTTCTGTTTGTCATGCTATTGGCACCCCAAATCTCTCCATGCAGCGTGGCCCTCAAAACTCATCCCATGGATGCCACAGTAAGGGAAGATTGTGCTTGGATTGGGATGGATGCACAGCCCCAGCAGAGCATGGCATGGGTATTTTTGCCAGCACAAGGCCTTGGTGGTGTTGTGCTGCCTGCTGCAGCACAGCTGCAAGACCACTCTTTTGCAGTCAGTGAGTCCTGCAGCAGACTGACAAACTATGTGCAATGTGTTCTGTCCTGAGCTTAGGAGGAGCTGGAATAAGTGGGGAAGGAAGAAGAAGCAATCAAATTCTGGAGTCAGACCTTAAGGAGCATGATGCAGCCAGGAACACAGGCACCATCTGTTTTGCATAGCCCTTGAGACAAGGAGATAAGACAAAATACAAACTCTGGATAATATGTTTTATGGTCCAGGGATAACTGAAATGATAATGAAAAAGGTGTTAATCCTTTAATTGAGTTTGAGTCTTTTATCCTGAATTTGTATGTATTTCTTGCTACTGTGAATGCCACCCACATCCCTTCTGGAGTTGACCAAGTGGCAAAAGACAGTCCTGTTTATAGCTAAAGACGGAGGAATGAGAGCACAAAGTGGACCATTATCCCTGGAGCTTTAAGTGTCTCAGGATTTTTTTTTTCCCTAAAATTTAGAGCACAGGTATGATTTAATTTTGTCTCACAAAAAAATTAAAACAAAAAGAGGAAAAGCCAGTTATGCCCTCTATTGGTACAGAAAAGCATTGTTTGGGTTTCTCAGGCAGTTAGGATACACATGTTTTTTAAAGATCAACCCCATATAGAAAGCGATCAGACTGATCTGATCTGGCCTGGAGAGCTCTGACGGCAGCATGAGAGGCAGCTTGGTCTAGTGGACTGAAAGGCAACAATTCCTGAGGTCTAATCCTGGCTGACACAGAGCCACTGCGTGGCCTTGGGCAAGCTCCTTAAAAAGACATGTCAGGTTAACTTAGGCCTAAAATTAAAGTTTTACAAATATACGCATTTGCAAATACTTGCATCAGTAGAAATGAATGTCACATGTTTTTAATCTAATTCCAGTGGGGAAAAGAAGCAATATTTCCAGTTAGAAGACTTGGAGAACATTTTTTTTCTGTACTGGAGCCTCAGTGCTCAGCTAGAGATGGTTTCTGAAAACAAAACTGGTCAAAAATTGCTTCTTGTGCCTGTAAGACAAAACAGCTTTGATTTAGAGAACTCTGGAGCAGTGGGTTCTTGTAAGTGTTAAAAGCTCATTCTCATTCAAGGAATACTAAGTATTAATTAAGGATATACTAAGCAATAACTGCTTAGCTCAAGAACCAGACTCTACTCTCTGGTGAGTACTTTCCATCACCCTTGCCAGCCTGAATTAGAAATGAACTTTCAGACCTGTGCAGCTACATCCAAGGGCAGGCACAGGCAGTGCTTTAGAGATTATAGAGGATTTTAAGATGATTTACACCGGATGTGATACTAACTTGTTAATATTCATCAAGTTGCTACATCTTCCTATGATTCTGTTTATACCCAACCTGCTTCATTATAATGACCACTACTGCTAGACCAGCCAGTGCTGAATTATGGATGATCCTTATTTAGCGAGAGTTTGGACCTGTGAGATATCTCAGTTTCTGTGGCAATATTACTTCAATGTTACTGCATTCCCTTATGTGACGAGACTGTCTCAGATAATGCTGCTTTGTTCCGTTGATTTTGGGCTGCTCTGGAGTGGAATTTTCCTCACTTACTGGGAAGGGCAGCCTTTTGATATTGTTTGTATGACTTTTAGTAACTCTTGGTCTTTCTAGAGGACACTGGCAACCTGGTGGGGTGGGAAAGGATTTGCCTTGGGAATGAGGCCAAGCCCACTGCCTTGCAGGAACAGCTGTGGGTGGCCTGGTATCCATAGCTAGTATGACAGGAGAAAAATATACTGCCAGACAGGGAGGCATTTAAGGAATTAATACTTTTCTATGGATTACAGGTACAGTAGAAAACACAAAACCAAAGCTAAAGTCCCATCATTGAATAGAAACTGGCTGCAAGACAGAAATTAAATAGGAGAAATAATGGTCAAATTTAAATGTGCCAGAAGTTGTCAGTGACTGCACAAAGTCCTGCAGTGAGGCAGGTTTGTTCACATTGTTCATGGGATATCTAAACATGATTTTCAAGGTGAAAAAAACCTGCAGGTGCTAGAGTTTCACAGAATAATCAGGACTAGAGGCTGTATGGCCCTCCAGTGACATGCAATAAAGCTGAGTGAACTGAGAGCACAACACATAAAACACAAGGTAACACAAACTGGGAAAAAAGCATTTGACCTACTTGGGTACATTGTTGACTTTTAAATAAATGGTGGTAATTCTGGATGATGATTCAGTCATCACAGGTAGTCCACTGTTCTGTTCAGCGTCATGACCATTATGTCAAGAAAACTCTTTAGAAAAAGTTCTTTAGAACTGGGGACATGGGTACCAACAGCTCAAAAGAAAAAAAAAAAAAGCAGCTTTTGGAGGAGGAGAAAAAGATTATATATTTAACAGAAAAAAGGTAACAATGTAATATGTGATGATTAATGGCTTACAGAAATCAAATCAGTTAAACCCTCTATTCTTAGACAAGAGAACCTGGCACTGAAGCTGAAAACAATGCAACAATTTGATGTCTTCAATGAAGATTTCATTGCTGGAAAAAATAATTGAGTCAAAGTACTGTTTGGGACTTCATTTATTCTGTACTTGAGTCCATAGCCTTTTGCAATTGTATTAACTCCTCTATTGAGGAGATACAAGCATTGATACCATGGATCCTAGCCTAACAACTAAAATGTTCAATGTTAGGAGAGACTTTCCCAATGAACAAGTGGTTCCTAAGCTGTTCATTGCTCTCTTTCTTGCATTCCCCTTTGGAATATAATCTGGTGGCCATTTCTTGTTATGTGGATGATGAGGATTGCTATACTGTGTAAGAACATGTCTTGCTGATTTAATGCCTGAAAGCTGTTAAAAACACAACAGAATCACATTAAAATGCACTAATTTATAGGCATCTCTCTTTAGCCAATTATAATTTTGCACCAAAGAGCAGTTGTTAAATATCAATAGAAATTTCGATTTTTTTTTTTTTTTTTTTTCCAGGAAAAGACACAGGAATGCTATTATGAGACTTTAAAATGCACTAGAAGAGCTGGGGACAGGTGTTCAGCCCAATAAAAAAAAAAAAAAAAAGCAGCTAAAGAGTGTTGCTCTAGGAATAGTTTCATCTATCTGACTCAGCACAAATGCCAAAGTATGATGGAGAAATGAAATAGAAGAATCCGCTCTGTGCTGCCTGGGGTCTGTTCACAGGGCATAAGCATTAGGTTGCCTCTTCTTTTAATTAATGTTTTCCCTTCTGACATTACACTGGAGACTGCGACTGAACTTTATTCCTCAACAGCAGCCTATGGCAATCAACAGAGTTCTCTGGGAAAATAGTCTGCCCAGAAGTGCTTAGCAGAAACTAGGAGAAAAACGGATGGAGAAGAAAAGCTTCTACAGTAACACATTTATTTACTGCAGACTATTTGTTGGAATTAGCCCCTTCTTCTGACTGTGGGTAGCCCACGGGAGGTGATGTGATATGTATGAACTGATCTGTCATTCAAGGAGTGCCCTACGGATGCTTGGTTTGGAACATAATTCATCTGGCCATTATTTTGTCAGCTAAACCTATAAGGTTTAGTTAAACATGCCTGAGCATTTGAGGTTCATTCGTGAAGTGACTCTGTCAGTCATTGCAACCATGTGGAGGCATTTTGTCTCCTTGACTGGCTCATCTATATAACCAAGGCAAGGAAGTCTCTTGGAAAGCCAACAGACAGCAGTGAAACTCTGCTGGGGCTTTTATTTTCTTCAGAAAGAGGGGGCTTAGAAGAACAAAAGGGACATGCCAGGGAAGCAATGAAAACAAAATGTTAGCACAAGTTGATTGAGATCTTGTCTTGTTCCCTTATGTAAGAGGATCTCACCAAACTGGAGTACAGGCATACAATATTAAGTGCCTCTCCATGTTTTACATGCTTTTGGGATAGTGTCTATCTGCTATTCCTGTATGCTCTGATGACCACAATTTGATTTACATTCTTGACATCTATAGTATCATTTTGATTGGAGGGTTTGTCCACCAAGAGCAGCAAAAGGAGTGTCACATGAGTGCCATCTGCCCTCCTAACTGGAAAGTGAGAGCCAGCTCAAGTCTGGAAGATATTTAACTTAAGGTCAGAGTGAACACAATTAAAACTGGTGCACTGAATCACAGAGATGTGTCCTGATGGATGGAAGTGCTGGGTTAGTGGTTGGACTCAAGGAACTTAGGAGTCTTTTCCAACCTTAATGGTTCTATGATTCTGTTTTAAACATTTTGGATCTCTATCATTTTAGCAAAATCACTCAGGCACTCTTGTGTCTGAAGCAGCCTGGAAAAACATTAAAAAGAAAAGAAAACAAAACAGAGGGAGTGCTCCTGAGAAATAATTTACCTTTTATTGGCAAAATCAGTTTACAATTAGTGTCGTTCTGCATTATATCCCTTTTTCCTTCTGGTCATGGTCTTGGTGATGGGAGTGGTAGTGAATGTGACATCCTTTTCAGCAGACTTCCAGATTTTTAATTGCTCTGATCTTTCATGTTAGAAATCCCTTATCCTGCCAGAATTTAAAAAGAAAAGATCTTGCTCATTCTGAAGATCTGGTTTTCTGTTTTGTGTCTCACAGAAAAGTGTCCTTTGGTCACACAGCCCACAGATGTTCCAGTGCATAGCTGTCCTTTTTGTCCTAGTTTTGTCTTGACACTTCCTTTGTACTACAAGCTCTGAATACAGCTTTAAGCATAAATACTGGACATTCATCTCACTGAATTCATACAACTGCAGAACCTGAGAGCAGCTTATCTCTTAAAGACCAAGGAGCCCCTTACTGTAGCATTTCCCAGCAGAACCCCAAAGGAAAACAGTGTTGTGTCCCTCATGAGGCAAGTTGAATCTGTTCTGCTACCTACAACAGAATGTAGCTCAAGACACCCATCATTTTTCTTGTTTAAAATGTGATGTAAGATTGAAAAGTAGAAATAATTTTAAAATCAGTCCTAAACTTAGGGCTATGTACTTTGTTTTAGAGGCATTGCTTTGATATCTGAGGAACTTTTGAAGCAATAATGAAGTTTCACATGAAAAAATACCAATTTCAACTCTAAATTAGATATAAAAGTAAGAGATTTGAATCTCTCTTGTCTCCACTATTCAACCTTGTCTTCAAAACCAGCAAAATATTACAAGTCAGATAAAAATTAACCAGGTTAATGTGACCTATGCTATGATTATCTAACAATTGTGTTGAATTCAGTCTCAAACATTCTGAAAGGATAAGAATTTTTTTATTTGTATCTCTTTATGTTATCTTTGTATATCTTTATGTCTATGTTATATGTGAATCACAACATGGTGTTTTGCACCCTTTTCACTCTTCTTCTCAGCAAACACAGATGAATTGTTTGGCTTCCAACTTTAATCCCAGTCTGGGTGTTCATAAACTAGATATTGGTTCTGACCTCATCCTTATTTGCTACATTATCATGTATGGTCTGCTCTCTCTTGCTATTTCCTTTAACTTTACAGTTCTGTCCTTGCTCATTTTCCTATTCCCATCTAAGAGTGATGCATTTGTGTGCATGGGAAGAACATCAGCTGAAGCCTTGGGGTGACACCTAAAAATTGAGTTGAAATAACTGCAAATTCCCCAAGCAAAGCACTTAGAAATGCAGCAAAATTTTAGCCTGAGCCTCTTTCCATTAAAACAAAAGAAAAAATTCATGAAGGAATAGCAGGATAAAGAGAAGGGGAAAGGCCAAAACAGACAAATCACAGATTAAAATATTTTGGTTTTTTATAATTTCAGTTACATTGTGCCATAATCCATTAATTGTAATCAATACAATGTGTTTACATGCACTAAAATTGGACCAGAATCACATTGTAACCTTCACCCCGCAGTCTTACATTTAGGTTTGAGACATCTCTTGCACTTGCACCTGGATCTAACTAAAAGACATTGACATTTCTTGAGGGAACAAGCACCAAGGTAATGAACTGGGTTGCTGTTAAATGAGCATCTACCTTTTGCACACAGGATTGTGAATTTCACCCCCAGGTGTTCTCTCAGTGAGTCAATGTTACAAGCAAGCTGCAGCTAAATGCATCTGTGTTCATCTGGCTGAACACTGCTAATTTTATATTACCTATTTATGGAGTTACTTTTCATTTTCAGCAGTATTGTGGTTGTGTAGTCCCCTCTATCACAGTGAATAGCTCACTAAACCACCAAGAGCCAAGAAATGGCTGTCAGCTATTTTTTTTTAGTTCACTAACAGCAGGGTTCTTTTTTTATTTTTCAGATAAAGTTAATAGATGCAGTTTTTCCACTGCCACATTTATAAACAATTTGCTTTAGGGGCTGCTAAAAAATACTTGCAAAACATCATTTAGGGAGCAAAAGTAGGGTATTTATGCAATATAGTGTTTATACCTTGTGAAATGACAGATATGCTGTTTAAGGAGATGTTGCTTTTCTCTTAGAATAAGCACTTCGTTATACTCTATTGTTATTCATTCACTCGGTGGTAGTTGTTACTTAAATACCTCCTGTCTAATCTCTGTGCTCAGACTTGTGGGCTTGGCAACCAGCAGAGATGCCTGGTATCATTTGTTGAGAAGCAACAGCAGTTCCTGGCTCGCTCCATTGCTGCATGGGGCAATGCAAATATTGCATTGAAGTGGTGCTTTTTTTCATATTTAAGTAATCAGCCCTCTTTCCTTTAGTTATTCCTTCCCTATCGAATTATTCTGTCAGTTTTGGTTTATGTCTTGTTCATTTAGTTTTACAATCGCATGTGTATACCTATTCACCTCTATTAGAACACATTTTCCAAACATATATAATTAATGGTAGGGAAGTAATAAATGTCCATTGGGCTTTTACAAATTTTCTGCAAAGTTGCACCTGCCAAAGTTTGTCTCATTATACTCAAGAAGTCATTAATCTAGTGTAAATAAAGAGGCGTTTTATTGCCTTTAATCCATGAATAACTAGGGTGGAAGTGGAATTTGTGAAAAGGCTGTTGTTTAAAAAGAATACAGTTGCACTTCTGATAAAGTCTTCCATAATGCCTAAGTAAGGCTCCAGTTAACCACATCAAAGATTGCAGGGAAAGAGAGATGGGGGTAGAAAAGCAAATGGGGAAAGTTTGGAGTATAGGGTTGGATCACCTGAGCATGTGTCTCTGCACAGCTGCTGAGATACAGCTTGTTTTCATTGATTTTAATCATTAAGTCAAAGGGTTCCTGAAAATACAAAAATTTATTCTGAGAAATAATCTCCTCTTACTAAGGAGACAAATCAAATCCCTGAGTATTGAATCATTTAACAGAACATCATGATTTCCATGGGTTGTTCAGAGGATAGTTCAGCATTTGAAAACAGATCAAGTTGTTCTTAGTTTACAAGCTGTCAGTCCAGATCCACATTCTTTTTAATAACAATAAAAAACATGTTCAGTTTGTCTGGCTTTTACTTTTTTTTTTTTTTTTTTTTTTTTTGTTGTTGTTGTTGTTGTTGTTGTGTCATAAAGACACAATTTGGACTGGATTTTGGATGTTTTCTTTCCCCTTAAGTGCTTCTATAGGAAAAAAAATGGTTTAGATTTAGCAACAGCATGTTATTATGTGCAGTTTGCCTGCTGTCCGTACAACAGCTTTAATGCATAGCTGCAGAGGTTCTCTAAGTTAGAAACTTAGAAACTATGAGGCACCCAAGATCCTCCTATGGTTCAAATTAGCACCCAAAGACAATGCTGATTCACACAGTTTTTTTCTTCCTCAATCCTGCGTGTTAGAAAGGAATTCAAATGAATGGATCTGAATTTTCATACCTCCCTCATTTACCTGTTAGCTACTTAAGTATCAATTAAGTGTGTAGAGAAATAGAAATGGTAGTGATCTGTAATGTATGGAAGCATTGGAGCAGAAAGTAAATCCCATGAAATTCTAATGATCTTTAATGCTGGAGGTTATCACTTCTCGCTGCCTGTACCTAATGCTTTTGCTGATGTAGAACACCAAGGGGAAGTCATGAAGTAATACAATACTCCGTGGCCTGGAGAGGATAAAAGCAATAGCAGAATAGAGAAGAGCTCCTAGGGAAGGAAATTTTTATTGTTGTTAGCTTTGCTAATGAAACTAATTGTGAAATAGCAAATGCGAAACCTTTATTCAGCATTTATACCGCTAAGAAGAAGAAAATTGTAAAGAAAAGTAAAAGCAGGGGTTATCTGCTTTTCAAGGAATCTCCTCTTGCTTAGAACAAATCAACTGGGAACAGGGATTTCACTGTAAACAGCTGTTCTCAGCGTCTGCATTTCAATCACTCTCCTGTTGGGAGTACAATACATTCATATGCCAGCTGCAAAAATCAACTGATATTACGGAGTGCTTCAGTGTGTTTGCAAAATGGAAACAAGTACTGCAAAATACATGTTCTAAGGTCCCTGCAGGAACCCAAATACTAGAGCAGACATACCAGAGAGGAATATCAAGAGAACGGGATCTTGCAGTGAAAGCTAATATTAGAAATGCAAATCAGAGGTATGTGGCAAAACACCAAACAGACGTTTTTCAATAACAGTGAGGATGGCTTTTGTCTCCAAAATGCAGCTAAAATTAAGTGAGTCTGAAAGAAAGATTCCCACCATTCCAGCTCTCCACCCTCCATCTCTGTCATTTATACTTGCTAAAATAAAGTTTGTAGAAAGTTAGTGTTCATCAAAAATTTGATTCTCACACATCTAGCCCCAAGTATGCACAACCATGCTGACTGAATACTTGTCTGTTTTAATGTTGTAGGAGATCAAATTTTCTAGGAAAACGCAAACAACTTTAGCAGCAGGTGGCTGAAGCATAGCCTTCAGAAAGCTGTTAAGAACCATTTTTGTCTGGGAAATAAAACATGGTTGCAAGCTATGTTATTTGCACTTATTGATTCAGTGAAAGCAGTTGCCTTATGTTTAATTCAAATTATAGTCGTGGCTTGGACAGGCTTAGAACAATCAAATTTTACAAATCCATGTATTTAAGGGACTCTAGTGGTGGTTGTTCACACTGTCCCCCATGTTGTTTTTAGATTATGTCTCCTCTTATGGGCAGAGGCAGGAGCTGAAACAGATGAAGGGTTATGTGAGGGAGGGAGAGAGAGAGAGAAAGGTACTGGTATCCACAGGAGGGGGCCGAATATGACAGCAGGGTGTAGAGCTATGGATTAGTGGCAGATCAAGCAAATGGTGCCTCAAAAGGACTGAGAGGCAGCACCATTCTTTTTGTTACTACCAACCTCCACTTACTGGTACATTTAGCATCACACATAAAATCAATACTCTAATTGCAGGCTGTATTACATCTCAATAAAGATTTATTTTTGCCTCATTGGTGAAAGAATTTAAAAAAAACCAAAAAACAAAACAAAAAAAAACCAAAAAACCATTCTTATATATTTTCTAGTCCCCGAATCTTTTATTTTAAATTTTTTTTCTTTTTTTTTT
>VWZN01016687.1:394973-421923 GCA_013396955.1 Regulus satrapa
CCTGGTTTTAATTACTATGCTGTAGAACTAATGCTTGCAATGAACTCGCACTCACTTGGGACTCTCCGAATACTGTTTTCTCTATCACTGTCCTCGGTATTGATTTTTTAAAAGTTATTTTAAAAAATTGGCATTTGCATATCTAGATACTAGAGCATGAGTGGCATTTGTTCTCTAATATCTGTGAAATTTCTCCTCAACAGCCGCAAAGGTTTATGGCAATATCTCCATTTACTAGTAGTGAAATCTTTGTCTGCATCTATTTTTATGTAAGAGATGAATGATCAAGATTAATTTTTGTGCTAAAGACAAAAGGGAGGATATTATGGCTTGGCATACTCTTGGCATAAATGCTACAATCTTTTAAAATACAAACCATCCCCTAAAATACTCCAAACATTTTAATGCTGAGCTGATATCACTGTTCTAAATAAAAGAAGCTTTACTCTTGTTACAGTCTCTCTTTACTTCAATTGAACTCCAACCATGGAGAAGTCACTGTATGAGAAGTCACATAGGGGATTGCATCTCATTGATGCACTGTAAGGGAAAAGACTATTAAATGAGACAAATTCAGCTGCCAACATTGAGAATATCAAAGTATTTAAATGACAGCAGAGCTGGAGTTAAAATAGCTGAGACACAAGAGTTTAAGGGATGACCTTCTCTTGAATGGTGACATGATTTGCCAATTATCCATCAAGCTCTCTGTGGGTATTTGATACGTTTATCAAATATAAAACCATTCATTTTAATATAGTGGAGAGCAAGGTTTTATTCATTGTGAGGCAGCCTCATTATCCCATTGTGCTCTATCGCAGAGACAGCACAGCCACCTTTTAATGTTTCACATCTAATGGCCTTTAAGAGAGAGAGATGCTCACCTGTCCTAGCTAACGCTTTCATAAAAAGAGATCCCCATTTATAGCAGAGAATTAACTGCATAATGCAATGAATATACTATTACACAGTAGGACTACTACACCCATCCCAATCACATTTCACTTTTGGACACAGCACACATCTCTGTCTTAGTACCAAGGGATATTACTACTCTTGTATGGATTCTCTGGGTGACCACCAGCCTCTGAGATTTCCTTCTGTCTGCAGAAATTATGATTCTTTTTCTTGCCTTCAGTGAGGAGACAGACTGCATTTTTTTGTAAATGTGTCTATAAGAGCCAGGACACATGCAGGAAATAAGTTACAAGGAACTTGTGTCAAGGAGACAGACTGACCTGTGCAGGTGGAACAGAAAGAGCAGAAAAGAAAGGACAATCAGTGATTACTTTTGGCAACAGGACATGAGTTTCAGCTCCTTGTTTTATAATAATTGAGTGTTCTTAAAAACTGAAAGATACATGTTTGCTTCTTAAATTTCTCTAAAGAATAACTATTTATATATGACTGATAAGCAAAAATGAGATAATTCAGACTAACAGAACTGCTGAACACTGGCTAGATAACAATTGCCTTATGTAAACTCAGTCTGACTATAATCAATACAAACACTGAAGGGCTCTTCTGAAGGTGATGGAGATGAGGGGAGGGAAAATGTTCCATGTTAAAGGAAGAGAAGATACAAGAAACATTGTTAAAATGTGAGACCAAATGTCAGGAAGATGTGGATGGTCATTGGAGCTTAGAAGGAGAGCAAAGATGAGTTCAAACAGGTAAAATGAGATAATGTGGTAGTTAGAAACGAAACAAACAGCTATAGTCCCACCCTGTTGGACCCATGTAGTACGTGTATATTCTCTGATTAAAAAAAACCCAACCAAAGCCAAAACTTGTCCAAGCACCTGTAGTCTCTATAGGAAAGTAAGAACTTGCATAAGAGAAGAAAGGCCAAAAATCTCTATTAAGTAATTAAACAATATTAACAGATGAAAATCACTGCATAAATTTGACTTCATTGCTTGCTTACAATCTCAGTTTAATGTTAGTATCCTGATTTTTGCATGTTGCCTTAGGAAATTGTGTAGGAAAATAAGGTTTTCCAAGGGAAAATGAGATGAAACAGAGAATGTGTAAGGCCCAAAATACAGAATATTTGCCTAAAAGAAGAGTAAATGCTACAAAAATGGAGAAAAAGAACAAGGTATATCTCACACTGTAGACTGAAACAGAGGCGTAGAAGGCAGTGAGGGGAAAATTGCATGCTGTAAAGTCCGAAGTTAAATATTGTGCTATAGTGTAAAAACACAAACCTATTACAAGGTTGGAGAGGAAATTATCTTCTCCTTTATTGTGAATACACAGTTTTCCCCATTCACTTTAATGTTATTAACTCAATAGATGGAGAAAACCCAACCAGATTGATCAAATTATTACATTGCTTAGCACAAGATGGTCCACTGATGCTTGCTTTCCTGACTTTGTTATTACTCTTGTTCTAGTAGTAAAGTTCAGTGGCTTGGAGAAAATCCCCTTTCTCCACTTGGCAACATTTCTTTACCGAAACTGAAATAAGTTTTTAAAAAAAACAACAGACCCAACAACAAAGAAAACAACAACAAAAAAATACATCTAGTAGAATATCACATGAGAATTTCTGAGTTGCAGTCTGATATATGAAAGCCTGATGAAAATCGAATGCTTAAAAAGAGTAAAGGAAAGCAAGAGGAAAGAGTCAGAATAATAATGAGGACCATTAAAAAGAAATGCAGAGTCCCTCTCTTTTCTCCTCACAGAACTGTAGTCACACAATTGAAGACAATTAAAGGCTTCAGTTCAGATAAAAATCTCCATCACTATATGTTATAAACACACTCAGAGAGGATAAGAAATGATTGCTGCCTCAAGCATTGACGGTCTAAGAGGAAAGGATAAAGGATAGAAGATGAAATAGGGGCACAGAGGACTTCTTGAAAGATGCTGTATTTTTTAGGTACTGAATCAACAGAAATCTTATATATGCACAGTCTTTCTTTGAAGATATAGTTAAAGGTGACTGCTTCAAGGTAAGTATGTGCTTAAGTGTCTTGGTGGACTGGAGCCAGGTGTCTTGACAACTGACTGAGCCCCAAAGATGTCTCATCTGTGGTTGTGTTGAGGATGGGCAAAGGAATAATTACAGCCTGTTGATTATACTGATGTGAGCCTTGGTATCTCTGATAAACTCTTGTCAGAGCCACTCATAGGCACATGAAGAGTGTCAGGCCCACACAGGGCCACTCCTTTTAATAAAAGTAGGAAATGGACAAAAATATGGAATTACATTTTGAAATATGAAAAACTTCACATTCCAGTCACACTTCTATGTTGTGGATGAAATAAAGCACAGAAAAATAGCTCAAATGTATATAATTTCCCTTAGAGAAATTTGGAATACTTGAAAACCTAAATTGTTAGGTTCCATCATCCAATCTTACATAGTTTCATGTTTGCAACAGGAAAGATGGCAGAGAGACAAGCTGTCCAGTGGGTGGTATAAATTAGCAAAGAAACATTTCAAAGAGACATAAATATAGAAAACATCCAACAGTTTTCTTGCTTAATTCAAAACTGCCACAAATTCGGTTGTATAATTGCATATTTTCTCAGCTGCATCAGCTGAGTTGGAAGACTTTAGATTGCATCTGGGATTCTGTATATACCTGGATTAAACAGCACACACTCCCCAGAGACAAAAGAGTTAGATTTGGTGAGCAAGGATTTCCTTAACAAAGACACAAAATGCACAGAATAAGGTGCCATAAGAAGACCTGCCCTGTAACATCCGTATTCCATCACTGGGGAAAACAAGGGTAAGGCAGAGGGCATGGGGAGAGAGAGGGGGAAAGGTGCAGGAAGAGAAATTAATTGCTTGAAAATCAGCTCACAGTCACAGAGAAAAGACTGAATTTTCTTCTACAGAAGGCAGATAAAAATCAGTAATCGTTAATGGCTGGGGATGACACTTTACCGGCAAAGTTCTCATTTCGTCATGTAAGAAAAATCCCCAAAGTAATCAACAAAACCCCCACAAGTTCTGTGTTCCTTGGCTCTGTTGGACATTTTTATTTTGTTGTCAACTGAGCCTTTAGAACCATATTTTTCACAAGTCACTAAGTTTTATGTTTGCATGAAATAACTACTGCGGACCCTTAATGAAATTTATAAAATGGCTTCTGCTACAACATATCAAAGAAGGGGTGAGTAGTGCACCTCTGTGTCCCTCTTCCATACTGATTGTTCTTTCTTGAGGCATCTGTAGGCACAGTTGTCTTCCAATTAGATGGTTGCTGATAGGAGCTTTCAAAAGCTCCTAACTCCAACAGAAGGCAACCCCTCCTAGAAGCTGGTCAGCAGCATCTCTCATGCTATGAAGCATTTCTCTAGAAAAAGTTTCACCAGATCTGGAAGTGTTTAAAAGATGCATAGATTTGTTTGGGACATGGCACACAAATGGAACGTAGCTTAGTGATGAACATAGCAGTGATGGGTTAATGCTGTACCCAACCATCTTAGAGGTTTTCCCTAACTTACAGGATTCTATGATTCCATAATTTTTAAAAGTTCTTTGGTGACAGTCTGCTGAAGTAGAACCAGCCACTTTTGCTATTGACAGAAAATATTTAGAAAGAACTGTGAAAGGAATGGAAGGAATTGCAGTGGTTCCTTATTACTTAAAAGAATTGCATGATTACATGAGAAAATGGAAAAATGAGCATAAAGAAGACAAATAGCTGACAGGAAACATATATCAAAAGAAAACAAAGTCTTAACAATAATTTCACCTGAATACTATTGCCCCTGCAGTTTTTAGATAACATCTTTTCCTTTTCTGTTTTCTGAATAACAGTGATGCCAAAAAACAGCAATAATGAACTCAGAGGACTGAAATATCTTCCTTTATAGTTCTTTCCTGGGACACTTCAGGATTTGCATTGCTTCTAGTTTTTAAGAGGGACTTTATTTGACTATGAGTTTGCAAGAAGCTCTCTTTTCTTCACCACCCTGCACATTTCAAATTGGGACAGGAAAATAAATCAATGAAAAGCGTTGTGACACTCACAAGCACTAAGAATGGAGAGGTGAAAGAAATAATATATATGTCCCTGAAGGAGAGAACCATGTTAGAAATAAAGATGAAAACCAGAGTAGATTTAAAAACTACTCAAACATACAAGACTGCTTGTATTAAAAATGAGAAGGAACACATTCTTAAGTTTTCAAATTTCATTTTACTTTCTCTTTCAACTTTGCAAAAGGTTCTCTGCTACTAGAAGTATACATTTCTAATAAAATAATTGCATTTAATATTTATAAGGTGCCATGTCACCTTCAGGTTGCTTCACAAAATGTGGTTTTCACAGTTTTTCATAGTCAGATGAACAGAGCAGTTTAATTAGGTCCATCTCACTCTAGTAAAAAAAGAGGAAGAGAAGCTGAACTACTCATATTCCAAACACCTGTGTTGAGTGTTTACTCTGAACTCACTACTACACATGCATACATTGGTGCAGTTCAAATTACTGGTGCAAGAATTTCAACCACAAATGGAAAAATGAATAAACACTGATTCATGTTGAGACATCAGACTTGAGAAAACCAAATTCAGTCTATTATTTTGCAGTAGAGGTTAAAGTTTCTCAATCAAGGTACTCTCTGTGCTTGCAGCTGTCATGCGTCTGGTATCATTATGAGTATAATTATATCAAACATGGGCTCTTTAGATGCTACTAGAAATCTAGGAATCTAGGCTCATTTAAAGGGACTTTGAGAGTAGTGGCTCTCTGACAATCCTCACTAATGTCATGGTGACAAAGAAGTTAACATGCAAGCCTTTTGACCCATGGTCCTTTGCTTTACATGAGGCAACCTTTCAATAATTGCTTTTTCTAAACTTCTGACCTCCTTTTAATCCCACATGCCAAAGGAATGATCAGCCTGAGATAATTTAGGTCACCAGGCTCACACTATTACTGCCAACTCCCATTTCTCAGGACTACAGCCCTCATGCTGACACCCCCCTGTTGCTGTTACCTGTAGGCAATGCAATGGAGTTTCAGTATCACCATGCTTCTGTTGTAGCCTTCTCTTCTGACTGTTAGTATAGTTTCTGTTCTGAAGTGCTCCTGCCCCACTGTGCCTGCCCTGGTCACGGAAGAGCAAGCCAAGAGTTCTTGGATAAAACCTTCATTCTTGGGGCAATGATATTCCATTCACCAAAGCTGTTTGAGCTGGGAAAGGCAATAGTAAGAGCACAAAGGGTATCTGTTTTTCCCATGCACTGTTTTAGTCCAGTATGTTTAAGATGAACACAAGTCTTAAACTTACCTCTCTGACAAATCTTCAGCAGCTTCCACAGGCTTCAGAAGAAGCTTCAGAGGCTATCCTGAAACTCATGAAGTAGTGCAAAACAACCCCCAAATATCTCAAAAGACAGAAAACCAAAGCTCTGTAGCACTTCTCTTCAGTTACACATTATTATATAATTTTTTTACTCTTTAATGATTGTCAATAAAGGTACCTAGGAAAAATCTCCCAAGAAAGACCATAAAAATTTGGACATGGTCTCTTTATGCTAGGACAGGTTTATTGAAAAAAAAAAAAAAAAAAAAAAAAAAAGAATTATATTTGTCCTGTTAAATCTGACTAGGCATTACTTATACAAGTACTGAATGAGAGATGTGATTATGACTTTGGTCCTATCCTCTAAAAAAGATATTTTGATTTTTATTGTCATGACTAGTTACATAGACAGAGGAAGAAGAGGCAGGGTGAGAATTTCAGTGTACAAATATTTATATTCACAAGTTAAAAACTGATATAGTCATCTACTGTAGAAGGCAGTATCTTACACTGCATTTCATTGCCTAAACAGCTAGAAATTGAGATCTGACTTCCCATAGGATTAAAATTATATACTGAATTTGCCCATGTTTAAAGTATCAGACGAGCAGATAAAAGTTTGAATGTCATGAGACTATAAAGAAAAAAGAAAATCAGAGAAAGGTCATTGGAGGCCAGCAAGTGAGAGACTAAAGACAGCTTGTAGAACAAGAAGTTCATTTAAACACAGTAATTTGAAAACAGGCACAACAGGAGACAATCTATATTATCTTTTATTTGCTGAATCTTTTTGCTTTTACTACTGCCAATTCCTCCCCTGCAGTTTAGACCTGGCAGCTAAATCTCTTCTGCTTTCCAGCAGCTTTCAGAAAACAGATAAGAAACCAAGCTAGCAAAGAAATAGGCTAAAGTACTCACTCACATTCTGTTCAAGTACAGCAAGTGAATCTTTCTTTACAGCATCATCTAGGGGCTTGGAAACTCTTGACGGCAGAAGTCTTATACTGACCTAGAAGCATTCAAGTCTATGACTACCATAAACTTCTTGGTAATGGTTTCCTAAGTTATTATATACTTTTTAGCTCTATTGTGTATATCTTGGCAAAATAATGGGACTTAGTTCATGGTCAGGCCCCACAAAGATGATACTCTCTTGATATGTAAGGCTCTGGAGTGGTTTGGATCCTGCAGAGAGAAAAAGGAGAAAAACCTGCAGCTATTATCTCGATGGCAGAATCATTCTGCAGAGAAAAACTCATCATATTTTACAAGAGAAATTGTACACAAAAGATGCTTTTAAAAAAAGGCAGCACATAGACTAGTTTGTTTTTGTATATTTGTTGACAGACTTTTATTTTTCACAGAAATAAATATCTACTTGGTCCAAATGTTTTCATGATATTAAGAAACATTTCCCTCACATCCTTTTTATAAACAGCTGCTGCATTCTATGTGGACTACAAAACCAGATTTTTTTAAGCTATCAGTGTTTGTGCTTGAATCCAGTTACTTTTGCACTTTGTTGACTCTGCTTTCAAGTCTTAAAAATAAATCAGCAATTAATTCTGCAGATATTTACACCTTATAAAATTGCTGATATGCTATAATGAGAAGACAGAATTGGAGAACATGTACTGTATTAAATGTGCTTGTGATCACTGACTACAGTGGGAGTGCTATGCATTGTCCTTGCTATATAAAAAATAAAACTTTGAGCCTGAATCCTGCTGTCTATCATGATGCAACACTGCAAACCATAACCTAGCTTAGAAGTCTAGAACCTGTCCCCTTTTTTCCTCAAATGGTAAGTTACACTCTGTTGCTAAAACTACTAAACTTTATATTCCTTACAAAGTCCAAAAAGAGATCCAGCTTTGATTCTCTCACTAACATTTCTTTATGATGATGCTTCACAGCTGAAATTCTCTAATTTCAAGAATTCTGGTCTCAGACTCTGGCAGTTTTAGTCCTGCTTGCTTCCTTTCCCTTAGTAATTTCTTCCTATACCTTCATTACTATGCCTATGGATACATTATACATTTATATCAATGGAAAGACAGAGAGAGAGAGAGAGAGAGAGAGAGAGAGAGAGAGAGAGTCCTTATACACCTATGACTTTCTGTTCAAATGCTACTCTTTGTTGTCAAGGTTGTTCTACCCAACTATCAAAAAAAAAGTTTGCAGGCAGCTTTTCAGGTCTTGTGATCAGAGCTGAAAATATTAATTTCAGACTAGACTTTCATATTTCTCCTTGGATCCTCTCAGCACTGAGAAAAATAAGGTTTTCTAGCATGTCTTTGTAATCACTGCTTACTATTCTGCCATCCTTGAAAAGGAGGGCTTAACATTCCTCATTCTCATGTGCAGTCCTCTGTGTGTATTTACTCTGAAGCACAAGGTGTTTTCCAAATTGACTAATTTTGCTTGCTATCTTTACACAGTCCATCCCACAATTCACCTATTATTTTGGTAGAAATGTGGGATAGGACTCATTCTCTGATCTACAGATCTGATCACCTATTTGTGTCAGAAGAGGCCTAGAACTGGAGATTATCAAACATTTGTCAAATAAAGTTTAATTCAGTATGAGAAAATTTCTCAGGAACAAAAAACTTAAGTTTTTCTCTCAAATAGGATAGGCTAGAAAATAAATAAATGCCATTTGGCATACTTAAAAAACAAATCTTGAAAATTTTCTATGTGATCCAAAAACACTTAATCAAAGCTTGCAAACATTTCTTCACATTCAAAGTATCTAATCATGATCCCATTAAGAGAAAACTTCCAGAAGCTTAATGAGTGAGATTTGGATGTTTGTTTCAGCATGGCTGGAATGAGTATGCAATCAACTTCAAACCAGATTTAATTCAAAGACTAATTCTGAAAGGATATTGATACAAAGGGACCACTGCAAAAACTTACTGAAGTCTGTAGGAGCCTTTCAATTACACAGAGACCACAACTAGAAGTGAATTCATTGCAGGCTTAGGTCTTAGGAAAAACTTAATGAAATTATAGAACAGCATAATTTTATAGACACATAAAATCTGAATGAGACCTGAGACGGCCCAAGTCTTCCACTGTCTATGTATTCATAATCCAAAGAAAACTGATGACAATACTGGCATTAGTCCAGGAGGGAATTTGTACAAGTATAACCAAAGCATTAAAAAATCATTATGCAATATTGAAATTTAAAAGGCTGATTTTACTTGATTCACTGAAATATAAGAAGACTCAAAATGTTTTACATGTTTGCTATGATAGAACATGCAAAGTTTTTCTTTTGCTTGCACATATTTTCCTAAACTCTAAAAATTAACTGGGTACATTTAAATCAATCAGTTACTTTACTTCAGTGTGGAGAAGAAATAAGTAGCAATAATTAGCAATAATTCCTTTTTTTAAAATTTTTTATTTTTTTTTTATTGCAATGGCTATAAATCCCAGAAAAGCATTTTGTGAATGGGTCAATACATTAGGTCTACAAGCTCAATTAGTTACTCTATCATCAGGCTGTAAAAATCTACAACAAAAATAAAATACCTCTAGCCCATAAGATTAAAAGGAACTATAAATAATAAGTATTGTTGTAAATGAAACCAACTTTTGAATAAATCAGCTGATTTTTGAAGCCTTGTTTAAGATTGACCTCTTCAAGGGCATCAGCATATTTTCTTGTTATAGAGTACTAATACCTCATGAAAAAGCATTTAAAACATGAATTAAGGTAGCATCTACTAGTAATAAAATGCAGCTTTGTTCACACACTATTTGCATTTCTAAAATTTAATTTTTCTTTGTATTTTTCAAAAGCTTACTTCTTTTGAAAAAGAAAACAGTCAGACTTGGGAAGTAATAGATACAATTTCAGCAACCATATGCAGCATCTTAAAGAGGTTGCTTATAAAGCAAACGTAGACCCACATAAGTTTTAATAATATGATTAATGCATCACCTTTTTCAAACTCATCCTTCATGTCTGATTGCAAGGTATTAGTGCATAATAAAACAAAAAAAACCAAAACAAAATTGTTTCCTTCCCCCATTCCCACACTGTCAGTGATTCTGCAGTTCTGGGATTTGTTGCCTTTGCAGAAAACTCTTAGGAAAGCAATGGTATTAATGAACATGAACAAACTTCTCAGAGAGGTTCTGGGGAGGCTCAAAGATGGGGAACTCATCTTTATGATTTTATTAGTCATAAAGACCCAATGTATCTGAAATCCCACTGCTCTAATGCCATTTATGAGGCTGCAAACTTCCGTCTCAGGAGTTTACTAAAACACAGAAAAGCCATCCTGCTACATTTTCTGTATTTTCCCATGAACACAAAGATCATATTTATCCATACCTACGTGGAAGACCTACCTGAAGAAATGGATATAATTAATGCAAAGTTTGACCCTGTTTAAAGGACTTATTAAGGAAATCCTCAGTATGTAATACAAGTACTTACCTGTGGGCAGAGGTGGGAAGAAGACACCCAGACAAATTTGAAAGCATTCATGGTCCATGACAGTGCAATGCAAGCCAGATTTGGTCCAGCTGTGGCCCAGGCTTGTTAACAAAGAGGAACATTTAGCAGGGACAATGATTTTTGCAACTATATACTTGTCACACACCAATCAGCTCCCGTACAAATGTTTCATATGGAAAGTCTGTGCCTGCTCTGACGTGCCCTTTGTCAGTGTCAGGGACTCATTAGTACTGCTTCCTTGTTTGTCTAAATCCTTGTACTGTGCCCATCATGTAGGTGGCAAAGCATACTCCCCTGCTACAGACAGTTATTCCATGGCACTGTGGGTTTAATTTGTCTATTTTGTACAAGCTGCATGGTATTTAAACAGCCCTGTCTCAAAGCTTCAAAACTTGCATGTACATTCCTTTAAGTCATGTTACCGAGGACGAGCTGGTAAAGATTCTGTTTCTCTCTCTGTTATTCTCCCTTGATTAATAGTGACAGCTGAAAGAAAATGGCAGAAGGCCAAACAATCAAAGGGCATAGCAATAACAGTTCTGTTGCCCTGCAATTCACAAATTATTTCATTATTTTTCAACATTACAATCAGGCAAATCCAATGGTGTGCCAGCTGCCTGGGTTGCAGGCATTCAGGTAGGTTTGATCTGATTAATGTCCACACTCCAGAAAAATTTGCTAGTTCTAAGAGTAGACAAACCACTGGAAAATTTGATTTTTTTTTCTTCAAATACCATGTCAATATGCTTGACTGCAAAGGAATAATTTCTGTGCAGGCATTGCAGTCTGGTGGGTTTGAAAAATCTGAGTGCTCATGTTTTGCATCCGTTAAAAAATGGAATGCATTTTTCTACCTACTTTTATAAGCTGATTGTCAATGTACTTCAAAAAAGACTAGTGGAAAAATATATTTCATGATGTTTTTAAGTCATCTTCTTATGGGCTTGCTGAGATTGACAGCTCTGAAGAAAAAGAAACATTCTTCATTTGAAATTAAATAGAATAACTTGGAATATCTGAAATTGTCAGGAGGCTTTTTGAAAGGATGTCCTTATGCACGTAACTGCAAGTCCATCTGTTGTTTTAATTTGACTCTCTAATAATTCCCTGGAGTTCCACTTGGTTTGAACATTAGAACAAACAGAAAGAAATCAAACCACATATTCTTTAAACAAAATATTTCCAAAAATACAGTTCTGTGCATTAACTCTTGCCTGTGTCAGCTTAATTTAAAGTCTCACTGTTTTCATTAACATTTACTGAGCATCTATTTAAAAAAATGTATTCATTCTGAGAGTCAATGTGCCTTAAACAGAATTTCATACAGTTAAGAACTAAAAATAATTGAAGTATGCTTTTACAAACAGATAGTTGTATAAACCATTTCACCTATTTGTACTTCCAGATGTTCCTAAATTGTCAAATTTTCACTAAACATTTATTTCAACTTTCCAAATAGTTGGAAAAATAAAAAATTAAAGAAAATTAGTTTACCATATTTCAAGTAATTTTTATGTGAATAAACAAAAAATAATACACTGCATATTACAGTATTTCTAGCATGAATCATTTTGCTGTGTACAAATTGATGAAGTTTGAAACTTACTACATTTTTTTCAAAGTCTAAGAAAATATTACTAACTCTGCCTCAGTGCTGGAAACACTGAGGATCCAGGCCACTTCTGGACTGATTTAAAGGAAGGTTTTCAATTACATTTAAACAGAAATTAAAAGGAGAGTATAAACATGAACTGATGGTTTACATTATTTTTCAGCTAGAAATAAAATCAAATATTTTCTTTTAAACTATGAATGGCATAACAGCCTAAAAAGGCAGTCTCCAAAATTTTTCAAGTTTTTCCTCAAGCATGAATTTTATTATTTGTGTAGATTAATTGAATATTTTAAACCAAAGCCAAATCCTTGGATCTTAGGAATTGAAAGAAATGCATTTGAGCCAATAGCCTGAGACATATTATTTGCATTACGTATGCAAACTGTATCTTGTATTGAGTATCATCTCCCTCTCTTAAAATTGATATTTGGAGTGAATATTTTGGAACTGGTCTCTAAAATTGTACTAAAATACAACTTACCATTTTTTCACATATTAAAGTCAATTATTTTTGTAACTGCCTAGAAGAATCCTACAGAATCAATGAAGAAGACTTCACTCTCACTCATATGTCATTTATATACTATTACATACAGATACAAAATTTGAAGTCTTAAAATGACTAAAAAAGAATAAGTATAGTAAACTAGGCACCTTTATTTATGTTTATTTTGATGTCCATTTAAAACCTGTAATTCAATTAAGATTAATTTCTGAGCAGTCATTCTAGATTTTATCTGCCCACTTCCACAACTGATGCTACATTTAGGTGAATTTGAATTAGCACCCCCAGAGGGATCTGTATATACTGTTCTGTGTCACCTGAACATGGACATGCATTCCTGGACAGGTAAAGCATTCTTTAGGAAACTCAGAACATGTTACAGATCCTTAGGGGTGCCTTTGCTCTGGCTGTTTCCATGATCTATTTCATAGTCAAACCTTCTCCTGGGATAAACTGGCGCAATCTTGGCATAAACTGCAGACGAAAAGATTGGAGACCACAGAAAGGAGGTGAGAAAAAAGAAGTCTCAGAGGTTCTATTAAATCTCAGTTGCCTGAGAAGTGTCTCCTCAGACACTTCTCTGGAGGCCCTGGATAAACTGATTATCCAGTCTTCACCACTGCTTGCTAAAAAGCTTTCACATCTGTCTCTCCACCCCAATACTCATGGCAGGCTGCTAGGGCCCACTGACAACCCTGAAAATGTTAACTACCAAAACGTATGCAAAAGCCATGACAAACTAAAGTGGTCTAGTAACTAAACCCCTACAGTGGTCTCCAATGTCTAAAAGTGGTTTTAGTAGCTCAGACTCTTTTAGCCCACAAGTTAGAAGGAGACAGCTCAGTTGGTACATGAGCAGTGCTGGTAATGTCTCACAGATGTCCCACAAGACTAAGACAAAGGGTCACAGAAGCTGTATGAGACCAGCAGCTTCTTTAGATGATGCAGCTATTTGGGAAGGTAATCCTAGGGAGTATCTCAGTATGAAATGCAAGCCAGGGAGAGATTGTTACTATTTTTGCTTTNCCACCAATGCATACAGTCGTGTGATTTCTGGTATCTGTCTACTGAAGCCTTCCTATTCAATACCATTATGACTAAAACACATCATTTCATACAGTTTTTACAATACTTGGCAGCCTAAGCATCTCACTCTCGAGCAGTTTTGTTCCTAACTGCATTAGTTTTACCATCCAGTATCACCACATTCCACTGACTCTGCTTAAATCAGCAGCTTATAAATGGATAATGTCCCTCTCTCAACTTCCATGAGGTAAAACTGTTATAAAAGCGGTGAACAGTGAAGTATGTCAAAACTGCAGGCAGTCCAGCATGGCGTGCTTACTCCAGCAGAGATGCCAGAGCGAAGTCAGGCTGAATTCTGCTTTGCAAGGCACAGACAGCCTCTGCCAAGAGATGCCAAAAACTGCATACTGAAATTCAAACACAAAATTTCATTCTATCTGCCTCCATCAGCCCTTGGTCACCTGTGGGCCTGCTTCACTTGCAGCTATTAAAGACATAAAGCTTTAAAATGATACTTGAAGTAGTATATTACACACCACTAGGTGCCCAAACAAATACAGAGAATTAACATTCAGCTTCCCAAGAGGGGTAATAATGATTTCTGAAAGCAAAAGTACACTAATTGTGACTGTGACCAACACGGCTGCTTCAGCTGGTCTGAGAAAATAAAAGAGGCTAATAGAAATGTGGAAAAGACAACATGTAAAGCTGAATTAGTGAGGCAAAGAAAGAAGAATTACACTTTTTCCATCAGAAGGGGCTGTTCAACTGTAGTCTGTATGAGGTTTCACTGAACTAGACCATCTCCTTAAAATAAACATGTTGCTTCTTGCTATAGAGAAATAATCAGGGAGACCAAGAGGGGTAGGCTGAATTTAAGTTCTACATTTTCCCTGCTTCCTTCTGAAGCTGCATACTTATTTAATGCCTCTTATGGGCTGCTGTGACTAATGCCACAGTCAAGTATGCAAAGTTATTCGAAGACCTAATACAAGCATGGGTCTTCTAAAAACACATAGATCTTTCCCTCTCTGGGAATATGCAACATTCAGAACATCCCTAAGGCAAATACTCAGATTTTAACAGCGTCAACGTATTAATTTTAAAAATCGCTGAAGTGTCTTTGGCTAGAGGGAGCCCAGCCTAATCACTAATGCTTATCGCCTCAGGGAGGTCTGAAGATTCTAGTTCCCCTATATTTCAGTATTAAGTCTTTAAAAAATATATAAGCCCTAACCAAGAGCAAAACAAAGATCTCTAAGTCTCTAAAATATTCTCCCAGCGATCCAAAATCCCTGCAGCCAGAAATATCCTTTAGTTGTTAGTTATGCTGCTATTAACTATGAAAACACCCTCTGAATAAGCAGTAGGTGGCAGACAGTTCTGACAGAAGAGACAAAAGCTTGCTATACATAGGCACTGCCATGTAAAAATCTTCAGCATGGTGCACGGACATTAAACTCCACCCCATTCCCCCGCTGAAAATGCTTCTCTTTTGTTTTATTGGTTTCATTCATCAAGAATATTTTGCCAGACTTTCATGTTCTTTTGGGACAAATTCTAGGACTCTTTCTGCTGCTGTGCTGGTAGGGGCCCAGCAGACCAGTAAGTTATGCTGCGTCATGCACAGAGGGTACTTAAAGGAAGTTTAAGATCAAATAAACTTTGCAAATATCATCACTGAGTTTAAATTACATGCTTTTTGAATTCAGTTATTTTTTGCTGGATCTAATCTAAAGAGGATAATTTTTTTTTTCACTCTCCTTCCTGAAGGATTCATTTGCCCCTGCTGCTTATTACTCATCAAAAGTCATCATTTTCTATCTGTGACATCCGGATAGGCTGTTGCCGTGGAAAAGATTATGAAGCTGAAAACAAGCAAGCTGATTTGCATTAAGAAGTGAGTTTCAAAGAATGCAACTTCTGTTCACAGAGGAACTTAAGACACATTTGATCAGGCAGTGATAAGGTTACAGGAGAAAAAGAAAATGTTTACTTGAGAGACACCTATGTTTTTTTAAATAGGGTGATTATTGATATCACAGAGAAAATTATAAAATAAAATAATTAAAACTATTCTTTCCAAACACTCCTTTCCCAAATCTTCTTTTCCAGTTTTTTTTCTCTTCTACTGATTTCTGAAATAAGAAATTTCTACTGGTCACATATCCGACTTCTGTGGCTCTGCATAGTTCCATTAACTTCAGGGAAGATGTACTACTTCATCACGCAAAGGATCCGAATCTCTCCTTCAGGACAGAAATAACATGGCACATCCAGAAAAGGAATCTCAGCGCAAAAAGGATCACTTGAAGGAAATCAACCCTTGGTGTACTAAGTGCAGCTGAGTGTAGCTAACTACTGCACTGCTTCGTGGCATTTACAGCTACCAAATAACAACTGTTAATTGATTGGAGCAGGAGATAAAAGTGTTTATAATTAGGCCTAACAACATTCACACACCTTGATTTGAGATGAAAGCATTGTCTTACCTCTGAGCTCTCTTTTGCTCTTTTTTGGCTATATACAGCACTCCAGATGTCAGGCTTAGCAATAGAAAATTCTGCTGGGGTTAGGAAGGGAACAATTTATCACCCCTTAATATTAGAATTGCATGGGGATGCTTTGCTGTGCTTTTAATGCTTTTTTGTGCTTTTCTTAGTTGAGGGAAAAAAAAAAAGAAAAACTAATTACCTTTGAAGTCTATCTGTAGAGCTGGATTTCTCTGTTCTTTGATCTACCACAGGTTTTTCTTTCTGATATTTTAGTATATCACTTTGGCCCAGAAAATCCAAAGATGCCTCCAGAAGTCAAAAGGAGTGTGCTGGATCCTTCTGCCTGTAGAGTTTACAGTTTTTCTGCAGGATTATTCTGGGTAACTGTCTGTGTGTTAGGCAGTGGTGCATGCATAGAGGAGTGACTGCACCCAACTATATGTTCGATTGATAGGAGTTCTGCACTTTTGTGGTGAAGAGTGGTCTCTAGCAGCATAGGTTGCTGCCTTAGCTGAAATCCTCCTTCTGGGCAGATATTACCTGCCAGTTAGTTCATGAAGGGTGAAGTCCAGGAAGATGCAGGTAGCTCTGCTAATACGCCTTTTCTGGCATGTGACTCTCTGAGGCTTCAGAAGGAGTTTGCAGAATTTCTTAATTCAGCTTTCATTTTTGTTTGACTTTAGATCATACAGCAGAGCAGTAATCAACTCTACCACTGATTTATTCATTTACAGAGGACTAAAAAGTGATAAATTTCAAAACCAGGTGTCTTAATTATTTTATTTTCTCCCCCCTTTCTTTCATTAACTTTGTTCAATAAATCTAATATTCCTTGATGATAATATTAGAGCATGACACAACATTAACTTTTACAGCAGTTTCCCTATGAATATAATAAATTAGCTTATAATAGACTCAGATCATTCTCATTTTAAATAGCATATTACTACACATCTTACTGAATTCATAATTATACTGCAGTTATTCAGTTAACATAGTGTTGAATTTGCTTGTTAAGCTTAAAAAATAACCTTTATCTATACTCTTGACCTTATATTTTAATGTCCTATAATATTGCATTTGTTTTAGCATTTGGGAGGATCTTTCCAGAATGCTGCCCTGAGAGGTCAGAGGCTGTGTTTCTTCAGGAGATTTTAATCTATGCTCTGAAATTCTTTATTGATTATAGAGGAGATATATAGAAAAATAAATCCCAATATATTTATTGTTTCAATATACAGAATAGTTTTGTGATTTAATTAAATGGTGGAAAAGCTTTAGATTCTGGGCCTATAGGTTTTGCCACTCAATTCAAAGTCAAGCAAATCAAAACAGCATTACATCCATGAGCAAAGGGACTGAAACTCAAGAGCAGAAATTCCCCTTTGCCTTGAACAAGTACAAATGCACATCTGTTGGCAGTTCCTCATTACCTGTGAGAGTTGCCTGACTCCTCAACTCTTTTGTGTCCACTCCCTGCTCAGAGCTAGAAAGCAGAGCATCGCCTGCTTCCAGTGAATTATGCTGCAGGCTGTGCCATGGCTGCATGTCCCAGTGTGTCTATTGGCACATAAAAACTGCATTAGAAAATGGCTATTTAGCATGTCTAAAATTAATTTCCCTGCTTTGCATCAGTCAAGAGGAGCATGGTCTTCAGTGCAGTCACATGGTTGCAAAACCACTCGTTACATGTTTGGCTCAGTTTGGCTGGCATCAATAAATATTTACATTTGTAAGGATTTGCAGTAGTAGAAAAGACATTTTCAGAACTAAATGCTTTTTACTATAGGAAACATTTTACCTCTATGCAAGCCCATCCTAGTGCTGAAAGCTAACCACCATCCAACATGACCCATAACGAAAAGGGAAAAAAATTTCTTCAAGTTGAAGTAAGGTGGCAAAGAGCAAGGTAGGAAGGGAAGTTAAGACTCAGAAGGTGTATTTTTCTTCCTCCATTTTGCTTACAATATTCTAGTAAAAGTGTGATAGAATGGCAGAACAAGATCTGTAATAAAATTCAAAGTGCTTATTTGATCTGCTAATCACCTACTTAATGATTGCTCCCATCTTGCCAAAGCAAAGAAATACAACCTTCATTATGCAAGATCTTAATTCCTCGACTGCCTGCAATGTCAATGCTGCTATTGCATTCCCTACCCCTAAGAGTGTGAATACATGATCTACCCTACTTCTATTAAAATGAGTGCAAGTAGGGATTTGACCTGCTCACTTTTTAGCCTCTCATCTCCACAGAGAGAAATAGATAACCACAAATCTAAAAGTTGGATTGCTGCCATAATATTTTTGCTATGCTTTATTTAAAGGTGCTTTAAGCGTATTTTGCTGCTTAGTCCTTGCATAAAGGTTTAATATTTGCCTGAATAGTATATTTATTTATATTCTATTTTTCAATTACAAGTGCTCCAACAAGAATTTAGCTCAATTTTTCTAGCTATTCATTTCATGAAGCATTAAAATTGCTAATGGTCTCTGTGTGCAGTCTATATCCACATCACTTACTTAATTTAAGCTGGAGCAGCTGCAGATTGTTTTGGTTTGGTGGTAGTGTTTGCCAAAAAAAATGTGAGCATCATTAAAAGAAAAAAGATGAATCACATGAGAAAATTTTCAAAATACTTTCTTCCCTATATTTTAAAACTTAAGTCAGTTTTCCAATAAGAAACAAAAACAATTTTTAATAAAAAAATACTCTGAATCAAAGATGTTGTCCTAAACATTTCACTCATTTGGGTTAAATGTATTTGATTAATATGATGTGAGCTCAGGGAATTTTTACCATCTTGAAACAACATTTTAAATAAATAAAATTCAATCATTTTAACTTTAGTTATATAAAACTGTAGAAATTAGTTCTAAGTTGTTGGTCTTTTAGGAAACAGAGGGCTAGAGGGTAGGACCCAGAAAATAATTCTACCTTTGCATATTTCTTTAGTGAGACCTATTAAAAAAAAAGCTTTAAATTGTTCTGGCATTCTTAGAAGTTGTTGATAAATTGAAGGACTTTTGCAAAGAAGCCAGACAGTTTAGTTTAGATTTGGAGAAAGTGTCTTACATTGAGAAACATAAATATCTCAGTTTTCTTAGCTTACTGGAAAGATTATAAGGTGATTTAATTATGATTTACAAATGTTTTAAATCAGGGGGAAAAATGGTTGGACAAAGCTGTCTAATCTAGTAGGAAAAGGCAAAACCAAAGCCAAGAGCTGGAATTTAAAACCAAATTGAAATGAAATTAAATAAAATTAAATGAAAAGAGAAAAAAACCTATTATAGTAAAAATAGAAAAAGATTACTTGGATTCTCTATCTCTTAACTCTATATCAAAAAAGGACACTGTTTCAGAAGACAAGCTTTAACTAAAAAACATTATTTTAAATTCCAAGTAGTTAGTCCAGTATTGGGTTAACTGACTGAAAGTTTAAAGGCCAGCAGTATTCAGGAAATCAAACTTGTAGAAAGTGTGTTGGTTCTCATCTAATGAAGTGTGTCTTACTAGCAGAGCAGAGAGCAAGACTAGACTGAAAAGTCCACTGAGGGCATTAGCCTGGGCTCTGTGCCAGTATGAGAGAGGCAGTGACAGGGATGGAGAAAGCAAAGGGCTTACAAAGTACTGGGTTGCAGCTTGCTCCACGATCCTTGGTCTGAGAGTCTCTTGGCCTCAATCTCTACAGAAGACAGGCTGATACTGCTAATTTGTGAAGGCCGTGTGTAGTAGCTTTGGCTGTAGTAAAAGTGTTTAATAACATCAACATTCAGCACTTAGAATGAATTTCATCAGCATCTCTGTGGATAACCCAAGGTTAAGTGCAGCAAGAAGTGGCACGTAAATTAAACTGCAATGTCACCAAAAATCTACTGTTGACTTCTGTTCCTCCAGGAATATCAGCTATCTGAAGTGAAGGCCTCTCCAAGCTCTTTGCAGATACCAACACTGAGTAAATATGTAAATAGATAAAAGGCTAGATAAAGACTTCTTGTTTATCCTTTTACCACCTTCCCCTCCAACCCTGCCAGCCAAGAGAGAACCAGCAACACCCGTGTGATATGCTGTGTGCAGAATTTTATGCAGCTCATTCCCAAAGAAGAACATCAGGGCTGGCAGATCATGGAGATAATGGATACTTTGAATGGATGGAGGCAGGCCCTAAACAATACTGAGGTAGAATGAATTATTTTGTGAAGTTTACCAAGGGAATAAAGTCCTTCAAAGATCCCATCTATGCCTAGCTGCCTATGAACCAGAGAAAGGGGAGACATTGAAGGCAAGGTTACTGAATTCACCTTTATGGGGAATTAGTTTAGATTTTATGTACACAGACACACACTGACAAAACACACACCTTTACAGAAAAAGAATTTTTCAGCATCTAGTAAGAATTAATCACTCCCAAAATTTTCAAACAGAGGACTTTGATTAGAATGAAGGAAAAATAAAATGTAAATGATCAGAATGATGTCATTCAAATCCAGATTCCCAACACTGAAGTGAACTTTCAGTAATTTCATACAATCTAGTTGACAAACTGCAGAAATTACTAAGCTCATACAAATCTTTTTACATTGGTAAAAAAGTCTTTTAGCACTTTGAAAGAAACCTGAATATTTTTTCTCTCTAACTAAAAAACTCTGAGTCTCATGAGCATAGAAAATGGGAAACAACTGTCCACTGATCTTCTCTTCCCTGTTTGCACCCCTTCCACAGGATCATTTAAGCCTTTCAGTGGTAAAAGTTATCACTGAAAGACAGAACATGAGATCATGTTTCCCAATCCTTCAGAAACTAGAGACCCAGAGTCAAAACTATCATATATTATGTTAATGGCATCGATTAAAAGGGCCTCATTGACCCTGATATATAGAGAGGGCAGAAAAAAACCCAAGAAAAAGACATAACAATATACAAGGACCTTTTTGGTACGTGAACATATAAGTTCAAAGTATCAAAATAAGAGTTATAAGCCCTAGGTATCGGTACTTATATTAAGCATTTCTAAGACTTGAAAAATAGAATGAACTGCAAAAATGACAAAAAGGACTTTTCCTTTTCTGAGCAAAGCTCAGAGGTTGTGTGACACAGAAACCTTTATCTATGTATTCTAAAAAAGAAAAAAATAAATAAAAATTGCACTTTCTACATGCCTTCTTGTGATGAACAATGTTGTTATTATGCCAAAACATTAAAAATAGTTGTGATGGTTTGGCTGTGGCTGTATACCAAGTGCCCATCAAGGCTTCTATTCCTCCCCTCCAAAGCTGAACAGATGAGAGAAAATATAATGAAAGGCTCCTGGGCTGAGACAGAAACAGGTAGAGATCACTCACTGATTACTGTTGTGGAAAAACCAGAGAATTTTTCCTTAATTTTATTGCTAACCAAATTAGAGTAGAGTAATGAAAACTAAAAAACCCAAGACATAAAAGTCCCATCCCTTACTCCTGCTTGGGCCCAACTTCACTCCCAATTTCCTCTACCCCCTCCCCACTCCCTGCACAGGGGGGCAAGAGAAGTGGGGTGTAGTTGGTTCATCACATATTTTTCCAATGCTTCTTCCTCCTCAAGGGGTGGGTTCATCTCACTCTTCCCTTGCTCCACCTTGGGGCCCTCCCAGAGACAGTCCTCTATAAATTTCTCCAACATGAGCTCCTTCCCACAGGCTTCCAAAAAAAAGGGCTTTCTAATGTACGTGTTTACATGTACATACAAATAGTATCTATAGTATTTATATAAAACACTACATATATTAAAAAATACATTTTTATGCATACAGTGGGTGCATTACATTTATATTAGTGAAGAGGAAACCACTCATTACTATATACAGGTTTTTGAATGTGCTAAATACGGCACAGCTTGTTGAGCCCACTTTAATTTTGGATAAGGATTATCTCAGTTTTTGAAAGTAACTTAAACATGTGTCTTACTGTTGACACAAAATCAGAGTTTTGCAAAAAATTAGATACAGTCTAGCGTCTTATCTGATGTGCCGCAGCTGACGATCTTGCCAATTCTCTTTAGACTGTAGTTCATTCATGTATGAATATGTTTAATTTTAATTCTTCTGATTAGAGCTAATTGCTTAGCATGCCTTCACTCATCAAACTCTTATCAGATATCAAATATCTCAATGACGTCCTATCTTTTGTAGAGAGATCAGATATATCATCTATATCTACATCTACATCTACATCTACATCTACATCTATCTATATCTATATCTATATATCTCTATCTCTATCTCTATCTCTATCTCTATCTCTATCTCTATCTCTATCTATATCTATATCTATATCTATATCTATATAATCTATATCTATATCTATATCTATCTATATAATCTATATCTATATATATCTGTAGCTTTTTCCCTTCCTCTCCCTTAGTCCTTGACAGAAGTCTTATGTTTGCTGAGGACCTATTAGAACTACTTTTCCCACTGAAATAGAAATAGCAGTGAGTCTTCAGAGAGCGACAACAAAAGAACAACAAAGGAAAATGTTTTTCAAGATGCAGTGTATTTCCAAGTGGAAGACCCAGGATCTGTACCTGTATTTTCATTTCTTAGGGAGAGATATTCAAACCCTGTTACTATTTCACTGTTGTTTTTCAAATGCAAATTTGACAGAAACTTTTCATTTCTCAGACAGAAGAGAAACCTTTGCTTTTCAGTTACATTTTAGAAGAACTTGATTTTGATAAGTTTGTTTTATTGTTTTCCCACAGGTTTTAGGTAAACTGTTTTTCATTTTGCTGTTTGATGTATCTAGGATGTGACAATGTCATTTCTGGACAATATTACTGAAAAAAAGAAAAATACTTTAGAGAAAATTCTTAGTAGTCCCACTTTTTGGAGAGTTTTGGCCCAGTTTTGGCTGTGCCATATCACAAGCAGCTAAATTTCACTACTGGGACATTAAAGAAAAAAAATCAGCAGCTGTATTCATACAATGTCTATCACTACCACAGCAATTAAAAGTTATAATTCAGCCACATGGGGTTTTTTTGACTGACAAATAAGTTGTTTTTATAATAAATCAAATACGTCCCACGTCCCATAACTGCTGGAGCTGAAAATATAGGGAGAGAAGACTACTTTTTCAGTAAGGCCTTCAGTACTCTTGCTTTGACTTAAAGTAAAATCAGGAATAAGTTATAAAAAAATAGATTATCTGAAGACAGAATCACCTGAACTTACGCTGTCTTTAGAGTCAATAACATGCCCTTAAGATGTCCATTTCTCTTCTGCCTTGCACCACTGCAATTCTGTGCACACAGAATCGGCTTAGACATAGAAGGTACACGAGCTACAGAAACACTATCATCTATGGGTTGCAGGCTTCTCTACCGCCATTGTATCACCTTCCTGTGCACAAGCTTTCTGAGACTTGTGCAATTGGTGTTAAAATAGCCTAGAAAAGGTACAAATTGTTTAAGCCCTATAGTGATTATTTATCATTTATCTATGAAGTCAGTTCATAAGAGTCAAAACTTTCACAGCATCCAGATATTTCTTCATACTTTTCTTATCAGACTTTTCAGAACAAAATTTTACAAATCATCTTGAGTACATACATGCATCTATGACTCTTAAAAGCAAGAAAAAATTAATAGTCTTAATAAATGTTACACGTGACTTACTAATGACGCTATCTTCAAGAAAACAAATACTGTAATCAGTTCTCCTAAGGAAGAATGTCTAAGTTAGTGTTGCATGAAATAAGACTTGCTTATATTGTAATAAATAAAGCTATGAAAAATATTCCCCTTAATTTAAAATCAGGCATAACGGTTTTATAAAAACATTTTTAGCACTAAACTTTGCACATTCAAAGAATTTAAATCTATCATCTAATTTTTAATTTGTTTTTTATTTAATGACAGAGGGAAACTGGAATTCAGGCAAAACACTGATTCTCTTGAGTTGATACTATAGTTCTGTTTGAATACAACAAACTGTAGTGCATAATTTAGACAAACCTCTCAGATCAAGAATCCAATTTCACTTCTTGTGTGGAGAATCATTGTAATTACTCAAATTATTAAAGCTACACATGACTTCAAAGACTTTGCTAAATAAGGGATTTAATAGTTTAAAATCCCAGAATCAAATCAGGCAGCACAAATATGGTCATGATTAAGAGAGAAGGTATTTTCCTTGTGTCCTGTTTTCGTCTCACCTATAAGGTGACATTGCATCAGGTGGTTCTGCCTGGTGAACTTAGAATTGCAGCACTAGAACATGAATTCAGTTTATTGGAATTTGTGGAGCATCTGTGAAAGACTAAACAATACCAAATCAACTTCAAAATCTCAGTGGTCTATGGATCAATCTCCTGGCTAAAGAAATTAAGGCAGTGAAAAAACCCACCCTGTAACCAGTGTTCTGAAATGACCAATAACTTCTCCATAAATCCAGGCTCACATTTCATAATATAATAGCTTAAAAAAACCCCCCTGATTAATTTTATGAAACACACTCCTTATGTCTCTAGCAGTGCAAGTAACACTTGTTATAAGTATTATTGGCAAAATCAAGCAGGTAAGTCTAAGACTTTTGTATTAGAAGGCATTATTGGTATTTGACACTTAAAATGAGCTTTACAGTGAAAGCCAAGAAAAAAATCTGATTATAAGCCCGAAACATAGGCAGACAGAGAAACTCTATCCATAAAGATCTTTTGAGCAGAAAAAACACTCTCTAAATAAACAAACAATAACTCAGTACTGGCAGACAACATAACAAAGGACAACAGCTATAAATTGCAACTTGGAAGGTTCAGATTGAACAACAGCAAAAACTATTCCACCATGACACTAGTAATTACTGGAACAGGTTGTCCTAGAAGACAGGCTTTTTTTGTCTTGGTCATGTATTTAATGATGTCCTGTGGAATATATTGTTCATCTCTGGAGGTTAGCAAACGTAGAGAAAGGCGAGGTTAGAAAAAATCTGGTAAAGTGTAATAAAGAAAAAGGATGACTCAGTCTTGATTCCAATTTCCATTCAAATTATTTAAAAACACCTGGGGAAAAAAACCCCAAAAACAACAAAACAAGCAAACAAACAAACAAACCTCAACAACAACAACAAATTTAAAAACAAAACAAAACAAAAAAAACCCAAAAAAACCCTCAGTGACATGAGTGAAATGCTTGCAGTGCATAAATAAGCAGATTAGATCAACCTAATTTATTTTCCTTCTATTTCAGATAAATAAGTTTTGTGGATATATGAAGTGATCTTTTACACATCTTAGATTTAGAAGAGGATTTACCTCAAATGCCATTTTTTTGGCTAACTCAGGAATTACTAAAAGGTCTAGAGAGGCTGCAGAGATGTTTAGAAAGTCTTTCTCAAAATAGTTATCTACAACTTAATGCTAAAACTGAGGACATAATTACAGGACTCTTCCATAGCTATAGCATCAATCTATGGATTAAAAATGTTCATCTTTGAATATTTATTTGATATTCACCAAAAATGTGATGAATGAACATAGCATATGCTTATTAAACACTATTTGTGGCACCAGAACAAGAGGGACACAATATACAATGAAAATACAAAATTCAAAAGGATCCTTGCAAATCTGATATCTGATTTTTAGGGTAAAATGAGATTACCATTCAAGAAGCAAGCAGAAATGAATTGTAATATAATTATAGAAGGATTATTACAGCAGAATTATAAAAATTACAAACTGCCTACCTATCAACAGTGTCATGCTATTGCAGCTCTGGGTAAAGACCTCATGTACTAGGAGGCATTAAAGGGCATGCAGCCTGTCAGATACAGAATATCTGTATCTGCCCCTCAGTCTTACCCACCCTTGGAATGGCCTCCAGCTATTCTGTCCACAAATATAGTTCAGTGAAAGCTATAACCAATTGGAAAGGTCAGGAGGTTGACCAGGAGACTCAAATGGATAAGAATAAGAATTTAAAGGCAGGTTAAAGAAAGTAGTATTTGGGGGGGGGGATGAAATGATGAAATACAAGAGCTTGCCTGCAGAAACTATGGAGTCTCCATCATTAGGAAACATTTGAGGGCAAAACAGGCAAGCATCCATCAGGACTGACACAGAATAAGAAGATGAACTTATTTTGCCTTTTGAGTCCTCTGATGACACAAACAATCAAACAGTTAAGAAGACATCCAAGGAATAGATGTCAAAACTGGAGCCCTGGAGAAATTACTTTGGAGAACAAACTATGGAAGGCACAAGGTTGCTTGGAATGTCAGAGTAACCAGGTTCTATCTGAGTGTTCCTAGGGATGAATGGGCAGGCACAGGGAATTAAACTTAGGGGAAAATACATAGGACAACAGATGGGGGAGAAAATTTGCACTGAAGTAGAAAATGCCTGATACAGGTTTAAGAATAGATTCTGGTCTATTCTTTCACATGAAGTATAAACTCAACAGAAAAACAGAGGACTGAAAAATATGAGAAAATTTTCTAAATATGTTTTATCCAAACAGACTAATGAAAAAGATAGCTACAACATTATATTATATATAATATATTATA
>VWZN01016688.1:0-52338 GCA_013396955.1 Regulus satrapa
TCCAGATACAGAGGAGAAGCAATACTTGAAACTTCAAAATTAAATGCATGTGATGGCCAATACTGTATCATTACAATCTATCAATATGAAACTGGGAGTGACCAGATACAAAAAAGGAAGACAAGGGGAAAACAGCTGCTCATTTTTCTTGCTACTTCAGTAGAGAAGTTTCTTTTTTACCTCCTCTCTTATTTAATAAAACGTGATCCACATTCAAGAGTGATGATCTGTTTCAGTTTCAAGCAAGACCACAGTTCCAGAACTAAGGAGTTAGATTACTACTAATCTAACTTTTAAAGTTAGATCTGTCTTTTTTCAGTCCATTGCTACCCTACTGTTTTGCTTCAGTTCTTTGAGTCAGGTGAAGTGGGAATGTAACTCTGAATCCAGATTCACAGATTTAATATCAGACTACCTGTATTTTGACACTTTCTGAAGTTACCACACCCACTTAAAAAACCCCCCCAAAACCACAAATAGCGAAATTTTTACCATGCTGAAGTTGATACTTAAACTCTCACAGATTTTGGTGGACCCTGAACTTAATTTAAAATACTTATTTCCTGGCAATCAACCAAAACATGTTCCCAGTAGCTTGAGAAATCATGTCCCACTCTATCTCAGTTAGTCTTTGCATTGATGTTTTGCCAGTAACACATCTCACCCTGACATTGCGTGCAACTTCTGTTAATGTTATATTTCTCACTCTTGTCAGTCATCCACTAGTGACTGCAGTTTCCATTGCCTCCTCCCACAAACAATTTCTGCCTTCCTTCCTCCTATGGCATTTCCTGTGCCAGAAAAGGACACATCAGACTCAGTCTCCTCTTCCAAACCTCTCCACACGACTCCTCTTCTTTGGTCTGCTGTCTCCTGAAATTAATTTTATGTCCTCATTTAGAATATTGCTCATAAAATTTAATTACTAAAACATCTTCATGAATAACAAAAAAAAAAATCATTCAAAGTACAGTAAGGAAGTTTCAGGTTAGACGCTAGGGAAAAATAGTAATCTGGAAAATGCTGACATATCTCATAAATATTTGGGAGGCATTTTCTACTTCCAGATGTCATTGTCTGCACTGAGAAAGCTCTGGGCTAAGCTGTATATCTCAAGATGAGCCTCAGTCACACAAAAAATAAGCAGGGCAGGCACATGCAAAGTTTGAAGCAGGGACAACATTATCCCATCTGTGCCAACTCACAAAGCCCCACAGGAGGGAATGTGTGCCCTGAGGGTGTGCAGGAATGTCATGCTGCCATCATATCCCTGGGAGAACGAGGATCTTCCAGGAGCATGATCAACTCTGCACAGATGCATTTCTTCAAATTCCTGCTGATCTTAAGGCAACACTTATAACTTATTAACTTATGGTGTATTTCCTAAACATTTTTTTAGGATTGGCATAGGAGGTTTGCATGTGTTTCATGGAAGGTTTATGTACGAATCTGGGAGACCAGGCACCAGCTGAGGCAGGAATTTCCACTCAGCCCTGCAATCTTGTGACTTTTTGTAACTTATGCATTGACTGTCTTCAGCCAGCTGGACGACAGTCCTGGCTCCTTGGCACTTATGGCACATTTTTCCAGTAAGCTCTAATAAAATGCTTCCTATCATCCCATTTCATTGGAATGAAGAGGGTTCCCACAGAAAGTGTGCAAACTTGGCAAAACACAGTAGATCCAATGTTATCCCAGAGCAGCAAACACAAAGTAAATGTTTCTTATCATGTAATAATCAAAGGGCTCTTCAGATGACTCTGACACTCCTTTTAGGTACTGAGGGATAATGTGTTAGGTGCTAGACTGACACATTTATCCTTAGTTCTCCTCTGAACTGAAAATAAGGATAAAAACTTCGGTGACACTGTCCTGTAGACATGGCTTCACAATATGCTACATGTCTAGACTGCTGTAAAATCGGGAGGATTTTGTTTGAATGACTTGTTTATATGATTCCCATAATAAATAGCCTGAGTCTTGAGTTGTATTAAAACCACATTGGAGCAAATTCTATGCCTCATTACACCACTGCAAGTCTACCATCAGCTATCAGGAGTTTCTGCTTGACACCAGAGTTTGTTTTGCCATGTTTGTAACCATTGCACTGGTGAGAAGTATGACACCATTATGTTGTATGCATTCAAGCATTAAGGGGTGTAAGCTGGAGGCTTTAAAACTGAGGTAATTAAATCAGCTTTTGACTTTATATTATCCCATTCTTCATCTGGTATTGAGGCAATGCACAGGACATGCAGAATATTAAAAAGATTCAGCAAACAGTGCCTGGCCTAAAGGAGAGCTAAGGGAAGTGTCATTCTCCAAAACTGGAGTGATTGAGACTTCATGCTAAGGAGAAGCAGGCCTTGCAGAAGACCTGTGTCATCCTGAGGAAAATGGACGATTCACCAGAGAAAACCCAGTCCTTGGATGGGAGGGTAGATGAAGGTCTCAGCTACACAAGTCACAGGCCAAGAAGATACAGATGAAGAGTCGGTGGCTGAGTGTGAAAGAGCTGAGGGACTGTTTGGCCTCACTGTCCCATCATCCTGGTTTAAGCAGACAGATAACTCCTACTTTAATGTTTATTTCCATGTGGGGGAATTTTCCCTGAAACTGTGTATTCATAGCTGTAGGGTCTGTGCCCCTGTGTACCATTCCAGGCCCTGTGCATGAGAGAGCTCAGGAGAGAGCTCTGAGAGACCTTCCACTTTGTACAAGGGGATGGTGAGAAGAATTTACCTCTAAATCACTACCTTTCACAATCTGAGGCCAAAATCTCAGGATTCTTCTTTTCCTGAACTTCCAAGATCAAGTTCATTTGGACTAGCTGACTCCAATACCTGAGGCTGTCATAGGCTGAAGGGTTTCTGCCCTTGAGGCTCATCTCCAGGGCTCCAGAGGAGGTACTGGGGAGCTGATGGAGAGATTGTCTTCAGATAGTAAAGACAATCTTGCGCCAGTATAACCCAAGCTGTGATTGTGGGTTTCCAGCAGCTGCTGTCATCCCAGCTTTGCCTTCAGCTGCAGAGAACAGCTGCAGAAACTCCAGACAATGAGGAGTAAAGAAGGTTGAGGAAGACAACTAGTCTGAGAACCTGCTTCAAATAGGGATTTTTCCTGAGCTTTAAAAACATAGCTTGCTGAGACTGACATGGATGCACTCTGGGTTGAGGAAAGAAAGCCCTGTCAGTGGCAAAACAATTGAGTTCCAGATGCAAGATAATGAACCATTACTGTGGAGGGTCAGGATGACACAGAACACCTTCCAGGAAATCTGCAGGAAGCACAGCACCATTCTGCCAAGGCAAAGCAGAAGGGGCAGTACAGTAATAGAAAATCTCTCTTATCTCTTCACAATCATGAAGCTGTCACCATCCTGCTTCCTGCTAACCAGGTCAAGTTGGGTAGGTTGCCTGTGGCGCCGTCAGGATAAAAGCATACCAAGGGAGGTCTCCTGTCAGTAGAAATGCAGGAGCAGCAGCCATGAGGGCACTGTCTTGAACATGGAATGGTGCAGGCCCTTGGTAGGAGCCCAGTGCTGCCTGTGAGCCTGTCCTAGACCCAAAGTCAACATCCTGGCTGTGTATCCAAGTGATACAGCAACTGTGTCGCTGCCCCTAAGGAACACTGGCACATCTGTCTGCCAGTATGCCAAATTGAGCATGGGAGTGCATATTAAGCCCATCTGCATGGTGTCAGTCAGGTTTCTCTCTCAGTGAGGGACTATCAGTGAGGGACTATCTCTCAGTGAGTTAACTATCCTTTAAGTGTTCACATGGAGCAGTTTTCCTAAATAGTCCTCTCCTAGTCAGTCACTGAAGTCGGGAGTTGGTAGAAAAAGCCACCATTGCTCCAGTGCTGTTGACCATCACCCAGCTCAGGCATTTCAGGGGAATGTTTGAGTGAGTCACCTTCACTTTTACTGCTTAACTTTGCCTTGAAGAAGCTAGAGGAGCTTCTATCTGGTACATCAAGCAGAATGGATGGCCTGTTTGGGTGGCAGGGAGGAGTGTGCTCACTCCACTTCAGTGACCACGCTCCTGTTAAGGCACCCATCTTTGGCTTTGCATGCGAGAGTATGAGTCAGAAAGCTGACATGAGCTGGAGAATTTTAAAAAGTGCCCTTGTAGGTGCACCATTGTAGTCTCAGTACAGCCAGAGAGTAGCCAAACAGCACAGCATTTAGCATAGATATCTATCTGGAGCCATGTAGGACACCTCAAATCTTTTCATCGTGGGATCTACAAGCAACTATTTTTCCAAATCCAGCATGCTGTAATGTTTCAATGAGGATATCAAGAACATGGAAGGGGTGAAATGTTAAAAAGAAAGAGAAAATTGTCTAATGATAGTAAAGGCCTGGGAGCAGATTACAGCCATGAGGGTATCTGGTATATAACAGTGACACCCAAGGTTTTTGGTATCCACGTGTGGATACTCCAGGGCATTTTCTCTCCATCAGATTTTGCACATCTAATTTATACACCAACATGACAATTCTGTTTCCCCAAACTCTCATTACCACTAACAGAGAGACAGACAGGTTCTAGAACAATTTATAGCATGAATTTGCCTTTGATACTTGGATCTGGTTGTGTCCGTGGTACCTCCAAACTTCAGATGAAGCCTGTTGCATCATACATTAGGGATTTGAGTCAGTGTCTAAATTTACATGCTGTAAATAAGCACAGTTTCAAACCCATTTCATAGATTTCACTGGAGTTACTCTGTATTTACATCACTCCTTCTGAGATCTGAAATTGACATAGTTCTCCTCTTCACCCTGGCACCTCTCTGTCTTCATCAGGAGGTGCTGGTGGGTTTAGGTTTTGTTTTACTGTCAGTGCACTCATTTGCTGGTTTTCGGTTTGAATAGATGTGAGCGTTGGCTTCTCTGAGATATCTGAGAAGCTTCTCCATCAGTGGGGGCAGCCTCAGAAGGCTGCACTTTGCTTTCAGCTCCCATCCCTGCGCCTCAGTGCAGCACCAAGAAGCCAATTATATCAATTCATCACATCACATTTACTGAGGCAACTGCACAGCACTTACACTAATCTGAAATCCCCTCAGAGGTAAAAATATGTTTAAAGTGCATTTATGCTGAGCAATGTGGCTCTTTGTATAGTCTTTAATCCTCCCAGTCTGCTTACATGAGCAATAGGCACATTAGGGGTAGGAGGGAAATTTAAGGATAGCTGAAGTGAGCCACATCCAATATTGCAATTAGTCTCGAGATCTGATCATGGAAAAATCAGAAGTTGTTAATAATGATGCCTATTTCAAATAAAGTCAAGATTTTGAACATGGGCTGAGGTGAATTCTGTGGTTATATTAGAATGTGGACCATGTTCCTCTTAATGGAGCTGACTTAAACTTAGGAAAACTGGATGACATCAAATTTCCTCAAAGAATTTGCTGGTTAAGTACAGATGTCAGAACTTATAGGGTTGGTTGTCTGGTGGACTTTTGCAATAAGACGTGAATTTGTCCTGGAAGAAAACATCCTGTTTTTCTTAAAATAATTCTTTGTCTGTAATGCTGTGTATGCCAAGTAATCAGCAAGTTTTATGGTAAGCTTGAAAACCCATAGTAGTGCAGGAAGTCTGCTCTTTTGTGGACAGTGCCATTATTATCACACTGCAAATCATTACACTGCAGACACTTGCAAAAAATCAGCAAGAAATTATGAGTAAGATGCTGAATGAAATCTGGGAGGCTTGGCATTTCCTCCCAATTCAGCCACAGGCTTTCTGTGTGACCTAAAAAATATTTATTTTTTTTTATTGCCACTGTTTTCCCTCAGTAAAACGGAGATAACAAGTTTTCCTCTTTTTTCAGTTTTTTTTTTTTTTTTTGTCTTTCTTTTCTATTTATATTGGAATTTTCTTTTAACTTGGACTATTTCTAACTGCATATTCATCACAAGCTCTAGCAACCACAGTAGACACAGCAAAATGAAGAAATTAGCAAGAAGAGGGTAAATAAAACAGGATGACTGTAAAGATGAAAGAATACAAAGCCATCCTGGCTTAAAAAAAAATTAAAAAATTTAAAAAGTGTGAAAGAGAGGTAAGAGAACTAAAAGGAAGAATGAGTTAAACAAATTGAAGAAACAAAAGACAAAAACAACAGAAAGAAATAAAGAAAAAAAAAAGCAGAATAATAGAAAATAGAAAAAAAACAAAAATCACTCCAAAATCAGAAAAACAGAGTGAAGAGGAAGCATCAGGTGAGTAGGACAATGATCCAAAGCAGAGAAGACTAGAAAAGGAGGAAGAGCAGAAATACTGTGTTAAAATATTTTTAGTATGGTCTTAGATTGTGCTGAAATCCTAATAATGAGAGAGAAAGTTCAGTAGTGATTGGCCTTTTGCCTTGAGTCCCCTCTTGCATAATCTGAATATCTAGAACATCAGTGATTCAATACTAGTTTGGGTGTCTGGGAATATAGGGTTGAGTCCTTTGGTGCACTTGGGAAAAACACAAAATAAGGCCCAGAGAAGTCATATGAAGGAGTGTTGGGATGCCAACATTCCCTGGGGAAAGAACAATTTCCTGTAGATCCCTGGAAATCAAAAGTACTTTCCAGGAAGCAAAACCCTGTCCATTGAAAAGGAACATAATCATGCATGAATGATAAACGAATATAATTAACTTTCAGAAGTAGACTTGGGTCATGGAAGAGTGCATTCATCCTGTCTTCTCTGTGACATAAAATATGATGGTCTTGTTGCAGCATAACAGAAAGTCTTGTATGTGAACTTCCCCAGGTGGTTTCAAACGAATTAGACCTATTCCTCTGATACCAAAATCCAATCCAGATATAAAGGCCTGATATTTTTAAAACTCAAATAATGTTGCCCTTGTGATTTTGCTCTTGGAGCCTGGATCTTTCTCTCTTGTAGACTGGTAAAAGGGAGCAAAATCATATGGCAGGAGTGCATGTATGAAAGAATGAGTGGGATGGGGTAAGGCCAAGATTGCTTAATATCAAGGAGGCATCAAGAACAGCTAAGGAAATCTCTGATCCCACATTCCCATCTCTTATTTTACATCAGAAGCTTTGTATTCCAGGTTGCTAGGGCTTGGGGCTATATGTTACATAGATGTCCTTTCCTAGAAAAGTTAGAAACACTTTCTGATGAAGGAATCAGTCCCACTGGAGTACTTCTATCCTAGTGTACCACAAAGTAGAAATACCAGTAACAGTTAAGCGGGTTTTCAACCTCATTTATATTGTAGTGACAATTAGGATAAATTGATGTAACTGAGGTTTCAGCCATTCTGTTCTGCTTAAATAATTTTTCAGTGATTTAAGCAGACTGCCTTTAAGTCAATCTAATTACACCTCTACCAGTTCTTAGGCATAAGCACATCCTTGGTGACATCAGAAGTGAATCTTCTTCTCACTTATGCTACTGAGAAACACTACTGTAGTAAAGAGCTGCTCACTCCTGAGTCAATGAAGTCAACCTTGATACTGGAAGAATAATCCATGAAGTTGAAGTTGCAGTTGAAGGCCAGGATGTTTCATTAAAAGCTCTGGAGAGGTGTGATATTCCGCTGAACTGTTGGGAAATGGCCATACAATAAAGGCACTGAATGAGTTAAATCCAGCATGGGTGTCTGAGGTACAGTTCTGCCTCACTTTCCATATACCAAATATTTAGAATTGGTGCCAAGCTGTCTCTTCTTAAATGCAGCTTCCTCTTGAGAGATATTTTACTTATTTTTTCCTCTCAGTTTATCATGCTTCATATTTTGGGAGTGAATCACTGACATCCAGCAAAGCAAAAACTTTACTAGCATTTACTGCACCTCAGATTGTCATCTCAGGTTCACATGCTTGAGCAGGCACAAACAGTCTTCTGAGAGATAATTTTAGATTCTAAATCCACCAGACAATAATCTGGTGAGTTGTGCAAATTAAAGATATAACATAGGGATAGATAATGTGTATACACATTCTTATTATTGCCGACTGGCTGTTTTTGTTTTAGGTTGCAACCCCAAATGTACAGGATGAAACTGTGCCTTAAGGGAAATAAACAGTACAGCAATCCACTCAACATCAACTTTCAGACTGATAAATCTTTAAACTACTGGTCTTCTCTACATACCATGGAAAGGGAGAAATGACCAATGATGTGGTTATATGCCTTCTGAAGAATAGGGACACCTAACCAGATTCAGTCACAGATAATTTTGCATGAGACAGGTGCTTCTAAATCACCCATAGACCAGAGAGGGACAGCATTTATGAAAAACATAAAGTTAGGTGAACATTAAGCTCTCAGTGAGCTCACTTGCAGACCTGTAGGACCATGGAGCAATGGATGTTAAATTCAATATTTAGCAGTAAGGAAGCCAACCAGGTCACACAAGAGAAAGGTCCTGCTCAGGTTTCTGAAGGCATGTTAAAGTCTTAGAGAAAGATGCTTGAGGCTAATCACTACATCTGGGGGAGAGAGTATTGAAATGTACAGGAACAGGTACCGATTAACATTTGGCAGAGAAGCAGAACAGCCTCGGGAAGATGCCAGAAAATTCCATCAGGATATCCTTGAATAAGAACTAAAAAGGCCACGAACACCAGGTGGCATTTCCAGAACTATTCCCTGTCACAGGCAAAGATGAGGTTCATTGTCTTGCAGATGGGCGAGAAGACAAACCTATCCTACAGTCTTCTGGAAGGAGAAGACAACTCTCTCATACCCTTTTGATGAGAAGGAAAGTAAATACATGATATGTGGGTGAAGCATGGATTTCTGCAGCCTTCTCTTTGAGATTTACAATTAAAATGAGCATTTCCAGAATCCCAACTTTGAAGAAATACTATTCAAAGTTTGTGTTTAATGACTACTTGTCACTAATGCGTAGGGCAGCTCTATACCAAGTTCAAAAGATCTCCCATATCTTAAAGAACAAATGTGCTGCCACAATAAAATTGCATTTCAGTATGCTGTCTGGGTTCAGCAGGGCTGGAGAAAACCTGGTTTTCCACTCCATCCCACATTTCTCATACAAGGTCTTCCATTGTCGAGGTAAAATTATGCCTCCCATTATCCTAATCAACAATAGCTGGTTGTATGTGGAGCCCTCAGGATGGATGGCACATAAAGTGTCATCTCGTTATAACTCTGGGACACATGATGTTATCAACAGTCCTAAAATACGACTTGGAGCAAAAGCACCAACAGTCAGGGGATGGAATACTCACAAGATTTTAGAGCAACTCCTTAGTCTGATCCAGTATGATGATAATGATAAAATCAGTGTCAGTGCCATGGACTTGGATGCTGAAACATGGTTATGCCATTAAACCACTAGAAAGCTTCCTGGCACAATTTTAGCCCCACTTACTAACATGGTTCAGGAGTCAGCATGGGTCACAGCCTGAGGGCCTCAGACCCTGCTCCAAGGGATGGGAACATGCAACAGAGTGTTCCTGCCACAGTGCCCCAGCATTTCTTCTCTCCTGGGTACAGATGTAGCAGTTTGGTCTTCTTCGAGGGATCTCAATTTCCTGTGTCTTGGGTGCAAACTCTTCACTCTCAAAGAAGGAGAAAAGGGCTTAAAGGCTTTTGATTCATCTTAATGAGGTACAGACTTATGGAAAAGAAAAAGTGTTTAAAAGTTTTGAGAGAGAGAAAACATTGTTTCCTGCCTGCTTTAGCCTCAAGTCCTTATAGGATGAAAGTTGAATTTATGCTGCATTAGGCATGGGAGCAGCACACAGATAAGAGATCTGTGCCTCTTCTGAGAGAAAAATCTGCTGGCTTCAGTCCTGTAGACTTTAGCTCTTATGGTAGATCAAAAGCAACTTAAAGTAGGGCCAATGGCTTTCCAACAGCACAGACCAAATCTCCAGACTCTTCTTATTAGTCCAGCATTTCTTAGCCACTGCAGACCAAAGAGGCAGCAAGACCATCTTGTCACTACAGCTTGCTTGTGGAGAAGCAACTTTCTACCAAGCCTAATGGGAAGCAAAGTATCACAGACATGCAGTGAAACTGTACTCAGATTTCAGGGATTTGCTTATTGCTCCATGTGCTGAAGTACATGAAAGGACCAGATGCTCTTGGTGTACCAGGTTCCTTTTTCAAAAGAAAGAGGAAAGCACACAGCAAGACACAGATAACTTATCTGCATTTGTAACAAATTTTCTTTTTTTTCTCTTATACTATATGAGCAATAGCAAACTATTTACAAGGCATACAAACTTCGGTTTATAGCTAGAAAGATGTTTCACTCTGTGTTGTCTCTGCAAGTGTCAAAACAGACTTGTATTTCATACCAATAAAACATGAATTTCATGCCAAGAACAGCAAGAAACAAAACAAAATGAAGCTATTTCCTCAGAAAAGAAAAAACATTTGACTCTTACTAATCTGTCTCTGGTGCTGTAATTGGACTGGTGGGAGCAAGCACCATGGGAACCCGTAGAGCAGCATGCCTGTGCAGATCCATTCCAGTAGCCCCCCCCCCACATAGTCTCCAAACTATACCGGTAGGGTGCTTCTTTCCCCTGATTAGTTCCTTACTTCTCAAGTGTTCCACTTCATTGCAGAGGGCAAAGGGTTGCAAATTTAGCCCAGAGTGTGAAATCCAGAGTTATTGCTAGAGCTGGTTAATTTTTTTTTCGATGGAATGCTTTTTTTCCATTAGAAAATGCCATTTTGTCTAACCAAAACTGCTCTCTGAGGCATGTTGATTTTCACAACCTTTTGTTTTGGGGAAAAAAATTGGGAAGAAGTATTATGAGAAGGTCAAAATATTCCATTCCAACATTTTTTGAAGGGAAGCTAAGGGGGAGGAGGTGTTTTTTCCAAGCTACTTTTATTTTCAAACTGTAATTTGCTGTCTATCACAGAAATAAAAGTATCGTGATACAGTGAATTTTTTGTCAGTCATGGCAATTCTTTCTTCTTCTGATTCAGAGAAAATTAAATGTCAGTTTCCAAGGAGTCTCTTGGAAAAGGAAATGTTTTGTGCTTTCACAGACTTAGCTAAGGCTACATTATATTCACTAATATATTGGAGATCCATTTCATCTACCAATCTTTGCAAAAAGTGCTTAGATAGTTATATGATCCTAGTGATTTTCTTGGTTAAATAAAAATGAACATTCATACCAATAACACTTGGCTTGAATAAATGTTCACAGATAGTGAACAATGAAGACATAAACCAGGCAAATGTGACAGCTGATTGTGATTTGTCATAGCGTTATTTTACACATTTTAACCAGTCAGATAGATTTCATACTTGTTAACTCTGGAATGAAAATAAATAGTAGATCTTAACATTTTGAAAATTATTTTTAAATGTGTCCCTGCTTCAGCAAGAAAATTCAACTTATCTTTATGTTCATCTCAGTTCAATTAGAATGTGCTTAGTTAAACCAGGTGTAATTTTTCTTAGGTGATAATTAGATGTTTTGTCTTGTTTGTATTTATTTAGGGTGTGTATTTTATTTTAATCATTTAATGTACTAATCCTGGGAAATCACACTCACAGCACATAGGTCTGTCACAACTGAATAAAAAGATTAAACACTCATTTTCTTACCTGTACTTAGCTCTGAAATGACACCTTACAGATATCTCCTTACATTTATGTTTCTCTAGCTGTAATCCATAATCTTGGCAAGTTAAATAATCCAGAATTCTGTGCTACTGTACACCCCATTTGTATATATAAAAGGGTGTTGTAAAACTGAGGGATCTAAGATGTTAGAGCATATTGAGGATCTGAAACAGTAGCACTTTTTTTTTGATCCTGTTAAATTTCGAAAAATATTTTTCTCTTTAATAAGAGTGGGGTGACTCAGAGAAATCTAGAAAATTATCTTTGTTAGAGATGTATCTCCAGAACCTTGTGGGCAGAAGAGACACATCCAACCCTCCAGGAGGGGAGGTGCTGACATCATGGGCAAGGGCTTGCCCAGTGCAAGTCAACAAATTCCAGGCCTGCCAATTTAGTCCCCCAGAACAATGGGAGTGGCTTTAAAACTTCAGGGTCTTAAAAATTTATGATTGTCAGGTCCTTTTTTTAATGCCTTTGGATCTTTGAGTGTTTTGATTTCATGTCCTGAGGACATGCTTGCAGCCTTAAAGGCCAAAACCCTGATTCTTAAAGACAGGCTGGGGTTTCCAGTTGCTCATCTGATGCCAACAGATGGGATTGTCATGTGGGAGGAAAGAACATTTTTACACATTAAAGATACCCACTTCAACTGAAGCAGGGCCGGGTCCTAAATACATCTACATACATTATTTGGCCTCTCATTTTCATGTGTGTGCAATAAATAATAAGAAAATATATAAAATTCAATATATGTGTATTGATGGGTCAACTGGAATGTCCATGTGTACATAAAGATTCATAGCAATTTATACGGAGTTTATGTATGTCCTTTTTGGAAGTATTCACAGGATAAAACAGTGAACTACCATATCAACAACAGTCAATCACTTCTTGACAAAATGAGTTGTGTTATGCTTTTTAAAGGGCATAATGGGAGGTTTTGTCTTCATCACACATTTATAGAGACAATAGCAACTACAGTTTTACTTGGAGTTTAGATATGTACTCCCCAGCTCTTTCAGGTTGCTTTCAGCATCTTGTTACTCATGCTGTTGTTACACCATTATATTCCCTCTTTCTGTGGCAGCACAGTGGCACAAATTGTCCACAAATTCATATTTCCATTTTGTGCCTACCTCAGAAAATCAATTCTTCACCCCTCCTTTTTTTAGCTAGTATTTGGATGTGGACATTGTGCAGAGGTGCAAGTGTAGTCCTAGCAAACTCAAAGGGGTGCTTATGAATTGCAGTTGCTTTGTCTGACAATTTCCTAGACTCTGGTGTCAGTTCTTGGCTGACCTCACACAATTTGTTTGTTTTTTTGTTTTGTTTTGTTTTTGGGTTTTTTGTTCATTTGTTTGGTTTTGGTTTTTTGTTTTTTTTTTTTGTTTGTTTGTTTTGCTTGTTTTTGATTTAGAAATACAGAATAAAGTGACCATTTCCCTCCCTTTTTTATATGGCCTTTTGCCATTTGGATTCCCTAGAATATAGATCAAATTCTGGGCTCTTTTAGAAACAGTATTTTTAAAATAATATTGCCCCTTCTGTCTCAACCATCAAACACATAACTATCAAATGCACAGTCCAAGTGCAGAGCCTCAGTTAAACGGAGATGATGGTGGTGTCAACTGCTTGAGCTGTTCTAATTTATAGACAAGGTGTGTTTTGGTTTGTGGTGTTTTGTTTGGGTTTGGGTTTTTTGTTTTGTTTTGTTTTGTTTTTTTTCTCTGAACAGAGCAGGGGTTGAAATAAAACCAATTTTAAAAAAGTATCAGAATCATCTCAGAGGCTGTACAGGCGTGCCTTCGATCAGATGCGGACAGGCTGCAGGGCTCGGAGGCAGCTGGAGCTCAGCCAGCTGAGCACAACAGCATCTTCTGAGGGGTGGCACAGACAAGCTCAGGCTCCCCTCCCAGGCTGGCTCAGCACGCACGTGGAATGGCACCAGCCAGGGGCACCAGGCTGCAGAGACATGCTCAGAATCTTCTGCCATTCAGGTTTCTTTTCCAGTCTACATTTAGCCCCAGGCACCTTCTCAAAGATTTTCTCAGGACATGTTCAGGGTGCTGCTCTGACAGTGTCCTTGGTTCTTGTATCTCTCTGAAACTCTTGTATCTCTCTCTGGCAAGCTCTGGCACACACAGCCGCATCCATTCGTGCCTCTTCTTCCTTTCCTAGTGATGTCTCTGAGCTGCAGTGAGAGCAGGCTTGTGGGCAGTGCTCTTCCCTTCCTTTTTTTTTTCAAATGCAGACAGAAAGTCATGGTCAACAGCTCTGTGTCCATGTGGAGGCAGATGTGGAGGCGGATGATGAGTGTTGTCCCTTGGGGCTATATTTTGGGACCAGTGTTCTTTAATATCTTTATCAATTACATAGACAGTGGGATCAAGTGCACCTTCAGGAGAGGACAAAAAGCTGAGCTATGCATACAGCAGATACGACAGAAGGAAGGGATAACATCCAGGGGGACTTGTAAAACTGTAAGACTTGGGCCCACGAGAACCTCATGAGGTTCAACAAGTCCACATGCAAGGTGCTGCACCAGGGATGAGGTAATCCCAGATGTGATTACAGACTGGGAGAAGAACTCATGGAGAGCAGCCCTGGGGAGAAGAATTTGCATGTTCTCTTGGATGGGAGGCTAGACAGTGTGCATTATCAACCCAGAAAGTCAACTGCACCCTGGGCTGCATCAAAAGAAGTGATAGCAGCAGGTTGAGAGAAGTGTTGTCCCCCTCTACTCTGCTCTTCTGAGACCTCACCTGGAGTGCTGCACCCAGCAAAAGAAATACATGGAACTGCTGGGAGCAAGCCTAGAGGAAGATGATGAGAAGGCTGGAGTATCTTTCCTTATGAAGACAGGCTGACAGAGTTGGGCTGCAACTCCAACTCCTGATATCTAAAGAGCACCTCCTGGTATCTGAAGGGGGCTTATTAGAAAGACTGAGATAGACTTTTTACATGGGCAGATAGTGACAGGACAAGAGGCAATGGTGTTAAGCTAAGAAAAAATTAGAGATTTATATTAATGATAGAAAGAAATTCTTCATTGTGAGGATGATGAGGCACTGGCACAGGTTGTCCAGGGCAACTTGGGATGCCCCACCCTTGAAAATGTTCCCAGCTGTGTTCGACAGGGATTTGAACAAGCTAGTCTACTGGGAGGTGTCCTTGCCTATGGTGGGGGCTTTGGAACCAGATGATCTGTCAGAGCCATTCCAACCAGAGCCCTTCCATGGTTCAGTGGTTACCCTCTCCCTCAATAGGCCCCAATGGTAGAGCCACGTCCATACACTCACTCAATGAGGCTGAGTCAGCAGGCAGTGAGAACTGGCATAGCCATAAAGCACCTTTTATTCCCCAGGTGCTTGCTGCTGCCAGATCATCACCTTGATCCTCTTTTACCAGATGCTCCAAACCTTAGTCCTGGATCCTATTCCATGTTAGCAGGGGTCTGTGTGAGACGAACTGGCTTTTGGGGAGCACCTATAGGAGGATACAGGTGGAGGACCACTGAAATGAAGTCAGGATTCTATCAGCAGCCTAACAATAGAATCAGTGGCATTATGTGAGACTGAGGACAAGAAGTAGAAGGAACATTGTCTATAACTGGAACATTAGGAGTAAAAAATTTGCCTGTCTAAATGGGATTTATCCCACTGAAGAAAGCAACATACCTTTCTTAGACTGCTCATTTACTTTGCAATTTTTATAGACCTACAGTCTAATTTAGTGCACAAATTCATGACCTTTAGGGAAAGTATCACTTTCAGTCTTCTGCACTGAAGTCTCCCTTCTATGCTCACTCTCACATACGAGTCTTCTGCAAACAACGTGGCATGAAGCAGGAATCTTCTGTCTGACAGAGAGTTTTCCACAATTACATAAGTACAACTGGAGAGCTGATGTGGAGGTAGCTGAAAATGTGAGAGTGCGATTTACAGTAATATAATTAGATCACTTACAGTAAGAGGGAATGCTCCTTCCCGCGTTAGGACGAATGCCATAGGAGCCTCCCACTACTCCTCCTCTGAGTCATCTTTCCAGAGGCACTTCTGAGAGCCAGCCACCCTCAGGTGTTAAGCAGTATTTGTTTGTGCTGTGGGTGAAAAAATATGTACACGCACACACAACCCAAACTTGATTAAGCAAACAAGGGCAAAGAAACCAGAGTGCTGTGGTTTCTTTGAATGTCTGTCTGTCTGCCTGGTGACAGAGCCAACGCTTGCAGTCTCAGCCACAATACCTTGACTCATCACACAGTCTAGAAGCACTGCTCACCCCCAGGAGGGCAGAGCTGAGGTGCACGCTCACACGGGAGAGCAGCAGGGAGAGCACTGCCAGCCTTATCAGCCCTTCTCGTGTCTCCTTTGCCATACTCATCCCTGCTGTGGCAAACCAGGAGAGCGGGATTTATCGCAGTGGCATAACCCACTGCCTTAACTTTTGCCAAATTAAATAACTTTGAAAACACTGATCTGGCCTAAGGACTGAAACACATGGTTTGGAGCAACCCAAAGTTCTCTTCCAGGCTTTGCCTGGGCAAGTTGTTTATCTTTGGTATACCAGCAATAGAGTAGTGTCTCTTGGTACACAGTAAATGATGGCTTGTATGCATAATAAACCATATCCACCTCCCAGGCATGTTGTGAGAATGGATGGATGTTTTTGAGAAGTTTTGTAAGCTGTCCATAAAAAGAGTTACAAGTGTATAGTATGTAATTATTGCCCTTATCTTACACAATCATCCAGGTATTGAAGGAGCTCTGTCTCCATACATACAATGCATGAAGAGCATAATACAACACCAGACTTGCAGGAAGAAGTGGGAGAAGAGGTTTCCACTCCACAAAAACTCCAGGCAAGACTCAGTTTTTCTTCCAAGTGGAGCTGGGTATGGGACTGATGTGACTTCTTAAATCTATGTCACCGGTGTGAATAAAAGGTACTGGATAATCTACAAAAGCATGGAAACAGGAACCAGAAATCAAGACAGCTTTACTCCACCTGACTACTACAGACACTGAGCCACAAAGCCTCTGCTTCTGTCCTGCTTTAGTCCGGTGAGCTTCTACTGGCAGTGTGGCACATCTTTAATTTGACCAGTGGAAATGTCCCCTAGTCTTACCAAAGGGATTTAGCACTAATGACAAAAGTAATCTGAAATTGCGGGTAAAATCCATAGAAATGGCCCGGGCTATTCAGGCTATTCACCTCTGAGTCACAAGAGAAAGAGACATTTTTTAAGCAACACATGCCTGGCTTGAGCATAGCTGCATCCAGAGAACAAGACAACTTTTGAGGCAAGTGCTGTTCTGACATAACACACTGACCTGAGTCATTACTTGGCTCAAACAATCCTTCTGTTTTCAATTTGAAGATGAAGTTCGAGAATTACTTATGAGTAGTAGTCAGGATAGTCAGGGCAACTACAAACTATGACAACTGCTCTGTGAATAAAATTCAGAGTAATTCTAGCATGGGTTGCTAAGGGAAATTGTAGCAGACGTCTGGCTCCAAGGAGTGCTAATAGCTTCATAACACCAAGAGATAAAAGAGAAAGTGACTAAGCTCTAGATTTTTTTAAAAATATGTATATTAACAAGGTAAGATAAGTAATATTCTCTGAGTTTTATAGGTAAAAGAGCCAGAGCTCACAAGTAACTTTCTGAAGGTCATCTAAGAGCTCCTGCGAGTGGCAAGACCTGATTTGTGCCTTTTTCCTCACCTCAGGATATCTGTCCTTGACTTGGAATATAAATGTGTTTATTCCAAATATCTAAGAGGCCCAGCAAAAGAAGTGAACCTGTGGATTATAAACTCAAAAGGAGAAAGAGAGTAAGACACTTTTTTCTTTGTGTGTGGTGTGAAAGTGCCTATAGAAGAAATGAGGAGGTGAACTCCTGTAGCTCAAAATAAGGAAATAACACTAAAGCTTTCTCTGGGAGTGGTAAAGTGGTTTTTGCAGGGCTCATGTGTCAGCTTCCGTGTAAGTGAACTTCATCCTTCCCAGGTAAATTCCTACTGCACTACTGACAAAAAGTGTAGTCCAAAGAAAGAGGGGAAAATGCCTGTTACTGGCAGAATCTTAAGCATTCACAGGATAATTACGTGAAAAAGCCCTTATACAGCCCCTGTGGGACAACCATGTTAACAGTAAGCTTTTACTGTGGTTTTTATGGTTTGTCTTTCAGTAGATATACACAGCTCCATCCAAAAGGATTGGATTTTTAATAATTATTTAGATTTAGGGATCTCCCATGGGGCTAAACCGTCATCCCACCTTTGTAATGGAGGCACATTTTCCTCATAATATCTGGTTTAGAGCCTTGCTGCATGCTTGAGAGCAATGCTCTATGCAATGAGAGTGTAATTTTGCTGTCCCATTTCTGAGTCTCCTGAGATCTTGTCTATTCACAGGGAGCCACGTTAATTTACAGATGAAAAATCCTGAAATACTTGCTCTGAACATCTGAAAAGCAGTCTGAAACTCTTCATAATGCTAATGGCAACAAGAATCTTGATTTCAGTAGGAAAAGGATTCCTTTTAAGCAGGGAAGAATGAATTTAGGTGCAGTACAAATGGTTAGACTTAGCAAGTAGCCAATAGTCTCATGAATGTAATTTCAGCATTATTTTAAGAATAGGTTAAATTCCTGTTATCTTCAATATGTCAGAGTAGTTTGCTAAGGAAGGGCATATTCAAATACAGAGTTAAATTAATGATTTTGCCCTTCCCTTGCTAAAAAAGCTCAGTATTAATGGAATAATCTTAGTTTAATTTAATTTAATTGTATTGTGTGTCATTTACTTTGATTTGTGTTTTTATTTGATATTCCTTTTTCCAGATTTTACTCTATCTCTACATGTTACCAGGGAACAGAAAGGGAAGAAAGAGCAAGAATCTGATATGAAGCCATTGCCACCCAGCTGACAAGGTTTCTTTGCTTCAGTCTTGGATCATATCTCAAGCAAGGCTGTATGCTAGTAATCAGTATTTTGAAAAGTTTTCATTTCATTTCAGACAATAAAATCCCTCTGATACCTTGTCAAAAATGTTGAAAACCCCAGGTAATTCATATTGCTTAAGGACTGGAACATGTTACTAGGCAAAGCTATACCAATCACAATGACAGCCCACACGCCAAAGGTTGCCTTTTTGCTCGAGTCAGTGGTCTTGATGGTAAAATCCAAGCCCAAGCTGAGTGATTTTTTTCAGGAAACTCAGAAACAAGTGTGAGGACCTCCTGTTTTTCACTGCAGATGGCATCTGAGTGACAGATTATTTGTTGGGAAGTAGCATAGAACATATAACAAATATTATTTGTTGGGAAGTAGCATAGAACATATAACAAATATTATTTGTTGGGAAGTAGCATAGNAACATATAACAAATATTATTTGTTGGGAAGTAGCATAGAAAGTAGGCTGCATTTTGTCTCCTTGATCTCAGCAGGCTAAATGGTGGTTTGTAGAAAAGTTCCAATAGTTCTCAGAAGTCTATCCTACTTTAGGTGAGATGGACTTGGTTTCTGAACTCTGGCAAAGAGCAGCTGATTTTGTAGAAGGGGAATATGCAGAGTGAAACCACTACAAACAATTATCCTACCAGAAATAACCAGCCCTCCCTTTCCCCCTGGTTAGAAATGGAAAGTACAAAAATTCCAGTGATTCATTCTCTTATCTACCAGAATAGGGAGAAAACTTCCACCTAAATGAAAGTGAAATGTTTTACTCAGACCTGTGGCTTTACATGAAATTCTGTTAGCCTCTTATTTTGTGGAAGTTTGTAGAAGACAACGAAGCCTGAAATTTCAAATTCAGTTCCTTCCTAAGAATTCCTCTGAAGCACATGTGCTGTCAGGCTCTCCCTGACCAACTTGCTCTCATGAGTTTCCCAATGATCTTCTCTATAGATAAGAAGAAAACTTTTTAATGGCTCATCCTGTCTGGGTTTTTTTTCTTGAGAAGAGGCCTTTCTGGCAGTGACAGTTCTTCCCCCTTACACCCTCAGTGGTCTGGCAGCAAGCAGACAAGTTCCTCTTGCACTGAGTCCCGACCTCTTCTTTGTACTGTCATGGTTACAAATAAAGACAGAAAGAAAAGTGCCAGTATTCGAAAGGTATCCTTATGTAATTAGTTTTAAAAATTGATACATATTGATTACACAAGAAGGGATAACCTGATCTGGGTTTTTTTGATCTTTTTCTGTTCCAGTAATTACTGATCATTAGTTAAATTATAATATTAAAGCCCTGATGTTTCTAATATCATTACAGCCATTCCTTTCTTGCCCTTTAGATAGCTCAATTCCTTAATTTATCAGTCTGAATTCAAATGGAATTGTTTTGTGCAAGGAAAAAAAGGTCAAGTGTTCAAAGTGAATCATATCAATTTGTGTGAGTGTTTGTAAAACAGATAATCACAAACCACTGATGCCAACACTGCAACTCATGGAATTTCATTTCAGATTATTTGTGTCCTATCTTCTAAGTATTTCTCATTTTCACTTTTTGAGTGGGGGTTTTTTGATGCTGAGAGGTCTGATTACGCTATAATTCATTAAGGAAAAGAAAGGGCTACAAACATATGATTTCATAATGCATCAGAAGGTTTGTGGCTATTATGCCAGAATTACAAAGCGAATGCTGTGCACTAGTTGGATGCGAATGCAGATGAAAACGGATCTGAACATATGTATGCAATGGGTAGACACTATTGTCAAACCCTCAGAAGCTTCCTTAATGAGCCAGGACTTGTATGAGTCAAGAGAAAGTACAATGCAGACAGGCAAACTGAGAGCTGCAGCAGCTGACCCAGAGACCACATTTCAGACATAAAAAGTCAGAGTGATCAAGATGGCCAGTGAAGTTCCCAAGCGAACAGATGCTGTGGTAAAAGTACCTTAAAGTCACTGTTTGGTCTAGACATGAGTGAGAAGTGAGGAGGAGTGGGAACTGGATTTAGCAATTTTAATACACAACACACTGTCATACCAGGTCAAACAGGTTCAGTAGTCCATTTTGCTCTTCTCATTGTGCATATTGAGACATTTTTAATACTTCTGATCAGCTGTCTTCTTCTTCCTACATCAGCTGTCAACTGACTGGGTGAAATGATGACTTAGTTCACAGGAGAGGTGAATTTGTGACTGTCAGTCTCACAAAGTATTCTTATCTCCTTTGAAGATTTGAAGTGTAGCATTTCTACATCCAGGCCTCAAAGTTTCATATCCACCTGTAATGACAATTTCATCATAGGCAATTTTTCAGGAGATTTTATTGTATTTTATAACTCAGAACAAAAACAAACAAAAAAGAAAGATCATCTCTATACATATGTATGCACATGTGTGTATACCCATTGGCCTTCACAGGTTAAAAAAAGGTTTCATTTAATTGCCAGCTTATGCATTGACATCTGCAGGGGAAGAAATACATGCAGTTATTTGGTAATCATTGCTTGACTGTTAACTGGCCACTTGCTAAAACTCAGTCAGCATTGGAATTAATTGGCACACCCACTGGCAACCTCAGCAAAGAAGTCCGGGAGCAATAATGAAATATCCTCTAACTTCCCAGGACAGCTCCTCCAGGCTTGACTGACTTAAGTACATTGTCTGCCTGAGCACATCTGTAGCATTGTTGTTTTTCTCTCTCTTGTATATAGCATAGAGACTTTGGGGTTAACCTTTGAAAGCTCCGGTTTTTGCTCATTTTTAGGTGTATGTTGACCTGCAGGCTCCAAAGCTCTGATAGAAGTCTCCAGACTCTTCACTGAGATTAAAGAAGGTCAACTCCGCATGCTTAACTATTATTGTTACTCCTTTGTTTACTAAATGACTCAGTAAGTAGGTCTGTATCAAGAGATAGCGTCTGCCCATTAAAATTTATTCAAGGAGATTTCGTCTTAATTACTCTTGAAATGCTTTTCACTCTCCACTGATCTGATTTGATACTTCTAGATCTGGCAAAATAAGTTAGGCAATGGCGAGCTCAAGGCCCCGACGGCTGCCGCATCTCTGGCGGAGGGGAAAGATCCTGTGAGTCAAAGCCGAGCTTAGTCAGCTCTGCTGCCGATCTACGCCTCTCCATCCAGCTCGTCTGGGCAGGCAGCCAGCTCTCAGGGCTGAACTAGGTAAAGACTAATCCTGCAAAGAAAAACACTGGATTTCCAGGCAGCCAGCTTCGCTGCCTAGCCAGGCTCGCAGTGCAGGAGGGAGTAGGAGCACACACCTGAGGACTTGTAGGTCCTCATTAGGATGGACTCTTGTCTGGATCTGGGCTTTCAGGCACATGAAGGTTCAGGGAGAGGAGGATATCCTTACACAGGGTTTTGAAGAGCTCAATTTTAGAGCAGAGAGTGTAACCTCTGGGGTTCTGCCCTTCATTCTCCAGTGCCCTACTCTTGTTTCTGCTCTACATTTCAAATAGAAAAGTAGCATGCAGCCAGTCAGCATCAGCACAAAAGAAAATGTTTCTTTGGTTGCAACGCTGCTCATGTGTTCGTTCCTCTTGCTTTCAGAAGTCCCCATCTCCAGCTGTGATGTGTTTTCTGCTGTGAATCTAACAATTCTCAGCAGACTTTGCTAAGGAAGTGGCACAAAAGTTTAATTTGTACAACACGTATGCATTTTGACCTAAGAGATGCCTGCAAGTTGGATGGGCTGGGCATAGAGAAACATAAGGAAACTTTCTCTATTTACATCCTCCATGAAAAAACAGGACACAAGAGCAGTTCCTCTGCCATAGGCCTGTTTTTTCTCAATGCCCTTCATGACACAGACCACTTTAAAGGGGGCTGGAAGGCACTCTTTGTCAAATTTCTAGTAACACATCATGGATCAAGTTTAATTTTTTTTTTTTTTCTGAACCAGAGTTACCAACACTAATTGAAACCTGACAATGTTGCCAAGGCCAAATTTCACGAGAACAACAAAGGCACTTAAATAAAAATAAAATGATTCATTCCCCACACAGTGCACTGTCAGTTACTGGTACTCCCCACGCTTAATGCCTGAGGTAGCTAATGGCATTAACACATGAAAGAAATCATCAACATGCTTTTGACTCCCATTGGAATCCTTTATTAAAATAGTCCTGACACTTTTTTTCTCTGTTTGTAGAGCTGGTATGCCAGCAGCCACACGACCAGTGCTCTGACCAACGGAGTGGTAATTCCCAGAAACACAGAATTTATTTAGACTGCTCCAGACAGCCACCTTGACCGGGTAACCTCTTCTGGGCTTTGCAATGCCAAATGGGTATCTGTTCTGACAAGGCAGGGCCACGCTCCAGCAGAGAGAATGGCTCTCCCAGAGCTGCATTCGGCTGGCAAGAGCAAAGAAAAATACCTCCTGTTTATGGCCATCTTGCGCAGCTGCTCTGGAGACTTTTCCATTATTTTCCTCCTGACCCCAGGTGTTCAGTAGCTGAGGAATCATCAAGGAAACCCAGTGCTATTGGAGGGAATCTAAGAGCTGACAACCAGCAACCCACCAGTCATTAGAATAAAACAAGCACAGAAAAGGGGGAAAATATAGAGGCTGGTGGTAGTATTGTTTTCTGCGAGGGTGGTGACCTATTGTCAAAAAACTGTTCCAACAACTGTGTCCTCCTACAAGAAAGAAAAGAATGAGCTTTAGCCTATACTGTCCTTGGGCCATGTTGCTTGCTTTCCCTTCCTACCCTCCTCCTCCCACCCTGCACCAGTCTTTTTCACCCCCCAAAAATATATGTGTATGCCTGTGGGGAACAAGCAGGAAGCACTTTACCCCAGTTATCCAAGCTGTGGATTCACAGGCAAGTGGCCTTTATCTAGGCCCTCATCAGAAGTGTTGAGAAGGGAAGCAAGCTTTAATGAGTAGAGTTTACTTTGGAAAGATGGAGATGCTCAGATAAAAGGTTGTGGTCTTAAACAACAAAAGCATTCATTCTTATGTTCATCAGATAGAATTATCATCTAAAATTATATCATGCATTTGTAAGTGCTGTCACATTAAACAAGTGTTTACCCACTAATATATTGTCTCCCTACCTCTCAGATTATTCCATAGTATTTTACAACTTTAAGAACTGTAGTTCCTGAGACCCACTTATACTGTTGGCCAGGTATTTGAAATGAAACTAACCCAATCTATTGCCAGAAAAGCAAAAACCATTAATCCAAAGGGCAACTAAGAGAGTGATAGGAGACAACTAAGTCAGTGGAAGTGTGTCTAAATCCAGGACATAAATACTCCAGCTCTCAAATTATCTTCTATTTTCAGACAGCTTCAAACCCCAAATCATTGCAAAATCTTACAATGGTGAATCTTCCCCATAACTCCTCTGTTGAACTGAAATCCCTAAGGATTTGTGGGAGAGATATATTTCAAAATTGCATTTTTGGGAGGTCTTGGGTGGAATAACAAGTCACATTTCCTGCAAAGCAAAAGTTCAAAAAATTTTAAATTGCAACCACAGAAGCATTTTTTTAGTGTCTGGCAGCTAATTTGCAGAGATTTGTACAGTCCATAAAATAATAGATACACATAGCATATACAGTATATTAGAACTGTGTTTAATAGTAATATTGACTTTACATTTTCATGCATCTAGGCTAACACAACACTTCACCTTTAAAAAAAAAAACCAACAAGTTAATGCCACCATCATTCTCTTCCTGTCATTCAACAGCAGTGAACTGGGCATACTAAGAAAAGTATACTCTGAGTTGCCTCCCCTCAAATAATCCCTCTTCCTCTGTTTCCCTTCTGCCTCTTGTGTTCAGTGGCCTTTCTGTGGTTGTGCTTTGCTGCCCATGTCTTCCAGAGGCAGCTCACAAGTAGCCCCACAAGAAGAAGAGGTTCCCTCCTATGGGGAAAAAATACTTGAATTTCCAGTGGCTCACATAACTTGTTTTAATTTTAGCAACTGACACTAAACTTCAGCATACGAATCCTTCCTGTGGCCATGACTCCAGCACTCCAGCTTTTGGACACAAGAAAGTATAATTTTGCTGTCTGTCTGTGGTTTATGCTTTCTGTATAGCAGTGAGAAACACTTTGCCTACACAAAAGCCTGGTCTGGCTGGACTTTCAGCATTATTTATAAGAGGATTTGTCAGGAGGATGGGGCAGTATCTGAGTTCAGCCCTGTTCTGGTTTATAAACTTGGCTTCTTTAACAATAATACCCAGCTTCACCAGTCTTTGAGAATTTACGTGCTCAGTTTTGGCCAGGCTGTGCCCTCATGAGAGTGGCTTCACATGGGCAAATGGCAGGCACGTGTCCCTCACCCTTCTACAGACCATTTCCTTTGCATTGCTGTGTGTTTGACCTGGTTTTGAATGCATGAGACCTATTTTTACCAGGTTGCATAGACAATGCCTAGGTACTCTTAATTAGCTCATGAAGTAATTAGCCACTCATTTGGGACATTAAGCAACCATAGCCTGCACTACTGTTATGCATGTGTGCCTTGCTGGGGTAGGTTTGTTTCAGCACACGTTTATTACTGCAGTTGCTTTGGCTAGCAGCAAGCATGGAAGACATTCTCTTGTTTTTCTTTCAGTTATTGAGATAAAGTAAGTGGTTCAACCCAGGGCTATGCATGTGAAGAAAATTAAAATATCTATCTACCTCAGAGATAAATCTCTTTTATGCACATCCTTGGTGAAGAAGTGCGGTCTACAGACCAGAGTTTGAGCTCATTGCTACCTCAGCTTTGACCCACATCTCCCCAGGTGACTCTGGACGCTACACACCAAGATTAGCAAGAACCACTCTCGTGCCATGGCCTCTCTTTCCTGTGGCTCCAGCTAGCTCCCAGCTCTGTTTCTGTGCTTTCCCTTACTCACCCTTCTGTCTTCTACATGAGAAACTTGTGCCCTTCCTTGGGTTGTTTGCGCAGGGCTGTGCTAAACTGCGCATGGCCTCATTCTGCACACGCTGCTCCCAGTCCAGTGACAATGCACAAAGTCAAAGTGCATTGGGGTTTTGGTTTTGGACATGCAAAGCACAGCTGCTCCGGTCTAGCCAAAACCACCTTTCCCTTTGCCTGCTTTAGCCTCCACTTTCATCTTGGCGTTCAAAAGTGTGTCCCTTCTGGGATTTATTTAGAGACGTGCTATTGGACTAAAAAAGGCACAAAAGACCTCTCACTTTCTTAGTGGAGTATTAGCAGAATAACAACTGTAAGCAGTCCAAAATGTTCTTCTTGTCCTTTTCTTCTCTCCTGTCATAAGTGTTACTTTTGGTGGTGGTTGTTGTTTATTAACCCCGCAAGCCTCAATTACAAAGTCTTGAGGAAAAAAGCTCAACAGTTGTGAAATTTCCAGAGCTGGCATTGTGTCCTTCTTGCCCACAGCACGTAGTGTTGTTGCCTAACAATCAACCTAAATACTCCTTGTCCCTTCACTGCTGAATACATTATGCCCATCTGACGCCTTGTCTCCCAGACCAGCTGGGAAGTTCAATTAACTCTGTACTTAGGCAAATCATTGCAAAAATTCAGGAAGGATGAGCTTAGGTGGACGTGGTGCTACCTCTGAGATTACTGCTGATCTGCTGAAGGCAATATCCGCTGGGTGAAGCTGGCTGTCTCCTCTTCCATGGATAAGTAGGTGTTTCAGCCTGGTGTGTGGTGATTCCATGTGAAACTTAGTTCCGGTGATTTATGAAAACAGTGAAATTTCAGAAACCTGGCTGCGAATGTCCACCTTTCTCTTCCAAATTTGAGTGGTCCCATAGCGGGCTCTGCTGGTAGTACCAGCAGTGCCAAAAATGGAGCCTCTAAAAAAGGAATTCCAAACCCCAAAAACCTGATTTATAGCTATAGATATATAGATACATAGGTATAGATATAGATATAGATATAGATAGATAGCTATAGATATATATCACTCATTCCTTTGTCACTTTTCTATTCACTAAAAAGGAAAAAAAAAATTATGCAACTTAGGCTTTGTTTAGCAATGCACTTAATCCCCATAAAAGAAACAAATGATTCATTACAACTCAGTGCTTTAACTCCTGGATGAATGGTCTTCAAATTAGGAATGGATAATTGCTAAAAGGCTAAATAACTGAACATTTTTGAGAATAAACAGCCTTCTGAGAGACATGAAATATTGTTTTCCAGATTTTCCATCACCAGACCTTGGAAAACACACGCGATCTCTTGCAAAGCTGCTGACATGGTGCTGTTATGATCTGGGTCTGAGTAGATATAAGCGGAAAATCCATGCTTGCTCATAGGAAACAAATGCAGATCCCTCATATGGGATATGAGTTGGATGGAAATTGTCTTTCACCCTCCTGTGAAACCCTCCCCCAAACAAAAAAAAAAAGAACTTCACAAAACAGTTTAGAAAGAAGAGTGAAGAGAAATTTGGCTAAAAATGTAAAAGAAAATTAGTCCAAAGCTGTCTGAAATCAACTTTCTTTTCATGATTCCCAGATTCCACATTTTGTTTGCAGAATTCAGAACAAAAGGTTTTTCTGTGACCTCTCTTCTTGGAAGTATTAATAGGTAAATGACAAGAATCTGAACAGGAAAGATAGGATCTTTCATAGTGGATATTTATTAAATTTTACTTATGATCACATATAATAAACTTTTTTTCTGTTTTCCCTGATTGATTCTTCAGGGAAGAAAATGCATTACTGACAACAACCCATTCTTCCTTCAAGATTTCAAGGATTAAAATAAAGCCAAGGTATCTAATAAAAAGGGAATATAAAAAAAAATTTATTTGTTTTCCAAAGCATTGAACTGGGACACTACAATTGTTCTTAAGAGCATTGTTTTCTCAAGCGCTGACTCTCAATATTTCATTTTTACTCGAAAATTTTCACTGAGACAAAGGCAAGAGTTTTTTTCCAGGAATAAAACTAGTTTATGACAAAGAAAATAACCTTCATTCTTAATGCTCAAAAAGGCTGCAGAATATTAGATTTCATGATAGATTTTCAATGTTTTATTAAAAAGTTATACTATATGGTTATATAATTTTCTCAATTTCAATTTATACTGAAATTTATATTCAACTTATTCTCCGTGAAAAACATGGTGTTGCAGTGATTCACATCTAGAGGCAGTGCAGTGAATTAGTCCAGGCATTTATAACTCAACATTATTTTCTGAATTCTCTAAGTTTGTTTAAAAATTATCTCCTTTTGTCTTGCAAGCTCTGTACTTCATAAGCCTGCTTGACCCTTTAATAATGAGGTACAAAGATGTCAGTAGTTACTACATTTAATTTATCTTTGTTTATTAATTAAGAATTAGTTTCTTTTGTATTTAGTGTTACTTCTTCAACTGTCACTACCCCCTGCTTAACTGTTTGGACCGTCTTGGTTCATCTCACAACTTACATATATTTAGATGCTACCATGTACCCAGACAGTTAAAATTCTTCCTGGAAAAAAAAAAAATCCTATTTTGTGTTAACTAAAATGTGTTGCAAAAACTCTTGGTTCCCTCTCTTATTATGCTCTGCTGATCTGGCTGCAAATATATGTTTACTTTGGAAAAGGACAAAACCAAGCTAAAACAAATGCACAAGAATTAGATGCTTTTTCTCTCTTACACTTCTCAGAGAACATTTGGATTTGAGTTATCACTCTGAAAGTAAGATGCAGAAAAGTACAATATTTAATAGTTTTATTTTAAATATTTCTTTAATATCTCATGGGGGTTTAATTTGGGTACCATGCACCTCCTAGATTTTTAAATCTTTGATTCGTGGTTGTCTTTTGCAGGTCCTTGGACAATCAAAATATCAATCAGTTAAATTTGCCACCCAATAATCAGTGCTTCCATGGTGACATTTGATGGTGACTACACTGCAGAAGCTTGAAAATCACTGGACAGAGGTGATGGGCAGCTGGCCATCTGGACATCACCTTCCAGACATTGAGGCTTCTGGCTGGATGGGAAGTGTCACCCTTGGAGGACACAGACATGCCATGCTGTGCTTTCCTAGGAAGTCTGGAACTCACTTCCACGGGTGACACAAACCCATGTGCATGGTGAAATCCTCTGAAAAAGGAGATGAAGTTTCCATTTTGAGCCTGTCTCACCACTTGTCTGGATGCCAGGTAATTCTTACCTGGAAGCTTGGGAGAGTCTGGCACCACACTTGCTCCTGCTGGTTTTCCAGGAAGGTGATGAGAGGAAACTCCCTGCAGCATGCCCAAGGGCAGCTGTGAGTCATGGCATCCTACAGCTGGGGTCAGAGCCTTACAGACCATCTGTCTGTCTGGCTACAAGCAGGCTGTAACCCAGACCCGGTCTGTGGCAACTGTCCTGTCACCCCGGGGGATATGGACAGGAAGATCTTCTGCAACAAAGGTCTGTGCAGAGATGAGAGCTGGCCCAAGAGGGTGAGAGGGTAGGTACAGGAACAGGGGTCACTCATCTGAGAAAGAAACAGAAAGCAGCTGCTGGATCTTCCCTCTTCCCACATTGCATTTGAACACACAGAACTTCTGGAAAACATCATCAGAGAAATTCAAATGGACTTGAAATAGAAAGCCTGTTAATTGATAGCCTTTAAACTGCTCTACAAGCATTTAAGCATGAACGGGAAACTCTCAGGTTTTTTTAGTTTGAAAAGCCTGCCTGAACTCTTGCTCTGTACAAATAGCGTCTGAGGCTGAAGTGCCAAAAGTTTTGAGGAAAAAAAAAATCGTTAAACTGTTCACAACTTCACATACCCTGTGCTGAATCATTGTTTTGAATTGCAGGCAGTTACTGTGGGCTGAGACATGGGTATGACTTGTTTTCGCAGAAAAGTATTAATATATGAACAACAAATATATTATGCTTTCAACTTCTGTTGAATTTTGTTGTGATAGCTCAAAATTCATGTAAAGTTGTCTCCGCAATGTTTTGGTTGGAACAGTTGAAACTTCTTTTATCTTTGGTGGTAGCAAAGCTGTGAACATACTCAAAATACATGTTCCCATGAAAAGTCACACTGACTGCAAAAAAGAAAGAGAATGGATTTTTCTCTGGCCTACATATTTGTTTGTCATTGACTAAAAAAGGGCATGAAACTTTTCAGAGGGCTTTTGCTGCTTTTAAAATGCAGCAATGACAAAATAGCCAATGCAATGTTTTACCAAAATTTCCAAACCCTTTCCCTGGAATACACAGTGATTATGTGCTCAGGATAAATACAGTATCACTGAATCAGGGTTTACAAAGAAAACTAAGGAAAAATACATTTTACCCCTCCCTACCAATATCCTTCCTTATCATTATAACTTAAATTTTGATAAGAACTTTTTTTTTTGTTTGTTTTGGTCCATTTGAAGAGTGCATTCTGCAGCACTCATTTTTCATTAAATTCTTTCTCCATAAAGGGAAGTTTGTAAATGGAAAGACAAAGACACTTGTAGAATGTGATTCCTGGGCTACAGACTCCAGCTGTGGCTCAAGAAGGTGCCCAAGTAGAATGCTCCTCTCTTTATCTGTGGAGAGCCCTCAGCTGTTTCACTGTACCACCCCAAGTGTAATGGTAGCTGGCAGTTACTGTAGGCAAAAAGAGGTCTTGTCATAATTTACACAACTGTATTTGCACTGCTTACACTAAAGACAAAAGTGACTAACAGGATTATTTCATATGACCAGCAGCAATCACAGGCTATAAAGTTACCTCTAGTTATTCCTGCATCAACTCTCATAACCTGTGGCTGAATTAGAGCACATCTTTCTTTGAGAGAGTTGTAATCTTGATTTATTAGTTTGATTTTATTTCTTTGCTTTATTCCCTTGTGGTTTGAATTAGTTCCAGCTATGTATTTTTGTTTGAAATAGAATTCCTAAATTCCCAAGTGAAGTCAACCAGGCAGCAAGATGTACTCTCAGGCATATCTTGCACTAGTTGTCCTGGGCACAGACCCTGTGTGAATTCTTGGCCGTGTAATTGTTCCAGTATGCCCTGAAACTGAAATGGAAAAGGCTGACATGGCTGTGGGGAAACACAGTACATGGAACACTCTATTGTGGCTCAAATACATGAGCTTCACTTTAAATTGTCTCTGGTTGCAAACAGTCCCAGCTGTCAGGTGTGCCATGCTGTGGGGTCTCACAACAGGACAGACCACCACAGCTTACCTGTAGGCTCTTGGGGTAGCATGGACCAAGAAGAGATCTCTTACTTTATGCCCTAAGGGATGAATGCTGGTGCCTGGACTTCACTAGCATGGGTTCCCCAGATCTGAAATTAGCTCCCACTGGAAACCTTGCTTTTGCAGGATAGGGTGCCTATCAGTTGTTGCATGTTTATTTGATTTGGTTTTTCAGCTGATCTTTGATGTTGATAGATAGACTCCTGCCATGGAGGAAAGGAGTATGGTGATGCTACTCTCTATGGGTGATTTTATACAAGATCTGTCTTTTAAATTTCTAGTGTCTAGCTTGCTATTACAGCAATAAAACACCTAAGGCTACTTTAGAATCCCGCTCCACTCATCTTTGTCCCCTTTCCAACCAGGAGTGTTGATGGGGGCACATTTCAGTAATGCAGGTAACCTGCTGCAAAGCTATGTTTTCTCTTTATATACTAGTCTCAAAGAATAATTTTGACATATACAACATTCTTTGCTAGAGTCATACTTCTCATGATCTCATGTTTCGTATTTTACTGATATGCCTGTCTTTGACTATAAGAGAAAAAAGCAGAATAAAGCCAAGAAAGTGGCAAACAGCATACACTATAGAAATATTAAGAAATCCTGAGTGGGTGGGGGAAGGAAATGACTTCAGAGACTGAAGGTATGAAAAGAGGAAATTATTTCATTCCCCACGATGTCGTGCAATGTCTCAGCGTCCAATCACAGGGGATGAGGCAAATAAACAGGAAAGGAGAAGACGAAGTAGGTCATTCCCCAGGGCAGTGGGAAAGGAGCGCTATAACTAACTGCCCAGAGTGGCTGCAGGAGATGTTTGGAATAGTTAAAGCAAGGAAGGATGCTTGCAGCCTACCTGAGGTCAGTCATAACAGCTGCCTGATGTTCTCAGCAAGCTACCTAGGGGACTGGAAAAGCATGGAGACTTCCTGCTGCTAGTCTTAATAATGGAATTTTGGTTTAGATTTTGAGACTTTATTTCCTTGTTATTAAAGGATATACTTCAAATAAACGCATTATTCCATATATAAATCTTCTGCTAAAGATGATTCTGAACAAGCTAACAAAAAACACATCTCCTTCCTATGAACACAGTAATTTTTAAAACCAGAACTACGGGCAGTCTCTTGCATGCCTAGCACAGCTGAATTGTCCCACCAGGTCAGTCCTTAGTGGAAAAATAAACATGACCTGGTGTGCTGTCTACCTGAAAGGCCACGAGCACATTGAGAACCTGTTTGTCTCCAAAGTGGGACAGCTCCATCAACTATGGTCTCTGCATTAACTTTCAGGATGTGCCTGGGAATGGTTGGGCCTGAGACATCACCACAGAGCAAAGGCCATTCAAACAATTTAAGAGGTTCAATTTTCAGTGCTTAGAAACATTTCCCATTTTATTTGCTTACATAGATAGAACTGAAGTGTTCCTGCATTGAGCTGCATGATGTGGGTTAGGGGCCTAAAACCCAGGGTCTGCACGCATGTAATCTCCTCCGATACATAACATAATCTAGGGAAGTTTCTTTGGCAGACACCAGTAAAGCAGATTAGACCCTGAACCACAAATGCCTCCGGGGAATAGGTAGCACATTTTCAAGGCTCTCTTCTGACCTAGCCCAGCTAGTGGCAAAGATCTTGAAGGCTGATAGAGGGGCCATGGTTGTGCCTCTGGCCGCTCTGCTCACTCCGTCGGTGACTTCTGCCTGAACCAGCCATCCGGAAGCAGCATTCTCTGACTTTGACTGAGTGCCAGGTTCTGCAGCCTCATTCCACCCTGGCAGTCCTGCATTGCTCACTCTGTTGCAGCCTTCCTTGTAAAGCAAAGAGGTTTATAATTTTGTTAATATTTTAATTTTTTTATTCTTACATTTGGAGTCTTCCCTCATTTCCTCTGGGGAATTCCAAAACACCTGGTACAGCTATATAACTTGGCTGCAGTATGCTCTGTTTTGTACTGATTTCTGTGATTAGGATGATAAAAGTTGGGGTGTCAGGCTGTGTTTCATTAAGGTCCAGAGACCTCTATGAAAGGGAAATTCTTTAGGGGCTTCTTGGTGCATGCAATCTATAATGCTGATGACTGTATCTGACCTCTCCTTGGCTGCTTTATGTGGCTCCACAGACAGTCCAGGTTTATGACTGCTTTGTATCACCAAGAGGATGCAAAGCATCCCAAGCATGCTGGTGACTGTGGCCTGCTGATTCTATCATATTTCTCGATACCTGGGGGAGATCATTGTTCTTCAGACCGGAATGCTTTTTGTGATCTTGAGTCCTTTTTGATTGCAAACATAGGAGCCAGTACAGGAAAAGCATCTTTAAGCCAAGTTATCCCACTCATCCAGCTGTTAAAAAATCCCCAGAGGAAATGAAGGGAAACCCAGACTTTAGGAAAGCCTGAACCTTTGTATTAGAGATGTATTAATAATTGATTTACTGTCCCCTTTTGGCCAGTTATGTGTTAACTTTTGCTTTTTTTTTTTACCCTAGGGCTATAGTGCTCCTAGGCCTAACCAGTCTGGCTTATGTGAGTGAAGTCTGGAAAAGCCTCTGATCTTTGGAAAAGGGGGCTTTATCCTGACTGACCCATTCTACTTTTTGATATTCACAGATGTCTGATCAACACCTTCTCAGAATAAAACAATTTGGAAGTACATGAAGTAACTTGCTCTGGGATTTTAGAAGCTTTAAAATGTATGATAAGCTTATATCAAATAAGCTATGAAGGAAAGAATTAATGTCCTTCCTCAAACCAACTGAATGAATATTTTGCTTAAATCGCCTGGCACTCTCTCCTTGTATCCACAGGGTGAGTAACAAAAATCCTGTTTAAACCTCTCCATTGTTCAAGGAGGCTGTTTTACAAGGAAAACCAAGAACATTCTGAATCACATTAAACTCTTGACAATTGCTTTCTGGCTGCACATTAGTTAAATATGCTCCTGGATCTTATATTTGAGCAGTCATGCTTTTGCTGTATTTGCTTGATCTCTTTCCTCTAAGATCCATAATGAGGAGGAAAGCTCTAATGACTGGCTCCAGCTAAGCAATATTTTTTCTGGAAAAGTCTGAACCTTTGCTACTTGAGAACTTAGGTCCTGGTGATGCCTGAAGTGCATGGTGATGGAGGGAGGGCATGACAGCCAGGGCTCAGAAGGAAGACTGGCAAGAATCAGACCAACGTTAAGGCCTGTAATACTAAAATGCTCTTTTTGCTGACTAAGTCACATATTTTCAAGGAAATACTCTAGGTAAGATCTGTAAGGCCCTGCTCACTCCCTTGGTGGCAGCTAAGACCCCTCTAGTATCCCCCTTTTTTTCTCAGCTCAAAACCTTGTATACATCTGCGGGTTTCCTTGCTGAGATATGGAAGACGAGTGTCTCCAACTACGCTACTCAAAACAAAAGCATATTTGGAAAAAGGATTCAGGATGCTACTGTCCAATACAGAACACTTTGGGAACAGCACTTCAGGCTATGAGGCAGTTCTCTAGTAAAATTTGTAAAAGTATAGATATAAAGCTCCTGTGAGAGAAATAATGACCTGACCAGGAAACCAAAAGAGACTTTAACCCAGCTGGGTAGAAAGATTCAGTTTGTTTGATGTTTTGGTGTCATCCTGACAACCACCAAGGCAATAATTAAGTCATTAGTGCTGTGGCTCTTTGGCATTAGTTTGCCCTGCAGTAACATACTGCCCCCAGTGTGCTTGTTATGCTGATTTTACTGCATGTCCTGGTGCAACCAATTGTTGTGGATGTTTGGAGTGTTTACCTCAAACCACTGGAAAAAATTGAGTAGTTCACCATAATAAAGGGGTAGCGATGATTTCACTACAGTCTGTGTTTTAACAGTTGTCAAACACAATTATTAAAGGAAAACAATTGCTGATGCTGATCTCTCTGGACTTCTGCTCAACCCTGGTTCACAAACATGTGGAAAAAGTAAGACATTTCTGAAAAAAAAATAAAATAGTAAATTTTATAAATATCACTTGCTGGGAAAAAAAGCACACTTGCTCGTCCAACTGAACTCAACCCAGGCTCAACCACACAGCAGTAGCTGGCCTGTGTTCTTGTCCAGGGGACACTCACATGCTTCACCAGAGCCCCCGGGGACAGTTTCCCACCGTCTGCCTGCCCCAGGCTCCCCTCCCCAATTGCAGCAACTCTCCCTGCAGAGAAAGCACTGGAGGAGTTGGGTGGAATTCAGGCCATATGAACGTAGGCCGGAGGCAATCAATAAAAGGCTATGTTACTTGGACCTCCACATCCAGAAGAGTTAATTGTGAGCAGCTTCATTGAAGTAGGCAGGGTGTTTTGCTATGGAAAGGTACCCTGGGATACGTACTGAACTCCAGCCACAGAAGGGTTGTGCTCCCCTAACTGAGAGCAGATTTGCTGTTCTGCTTTGAAAAAATCAACAGCAGAAGCAATAAACAAATGGAGCTATTATCTTTAAAATAAAGGAAGGATTTCCAGTTGGCTGGCTTTCCCTTATAAAACTATTTATGGTGCACATTTTTGTATACGGATAAGAATATTAACATGCAAATAAATCAGTTCTCTGAAGAATGGTGGAAAAAAATTGCTAATCATGTAATCACAAGTATCTTTTTATGTGAAAAAGACAACAAAAACATGGGATGGAAAGTGGTGGAGAAGGTGAACAGTCTAAAGAAATTAAGTAGTTATATTTCAATTCTGTCTTAAGATACAGCTCTCTGGTAATATGAAATCTGTCTATCATGATCTTTCTCAGAATATCCTGTACTAACACTCTTAATTCTATTTTCAGCTGTGAGAGCCGAATTTTTTTACTTGCTTGAGGCAGTAAATCTCCTTAGGTTTTATTTTGTCTTTGTTGTAGCCCTCCAAATCTGTACTGGTAAATGCTGCCATCTCTTTCGGGGGGTACCTGATCCAAAGATTCTACTAGCAGGAAGCTGAAGGCCACCTCATCCTTGGGGTCACTCTGCTGTCAATGAGAAATCAGCTGAAAACAAGTGGGAGCTAGTTATAATCTAATTTTCAAATCAGTGCTTCAAATTCCTGGTTTATTCCAGCAAATAGGTTTCAGGAACAGGGAAGAGAGTGAAAGCCCTTACCAGTGAGAAGATGAATGGGCTAAATAAGATCATGGTGCCTTTGTCAGCTGGAACTCTCCCCAGTGTATCTGAATGTGACTGCTGACACATTCCTCAAAGCTCTCTGTCCTTCTCGCCCTGCTTGGAGTCTTCTAATTTTGTTTCTTTGTTTTGAGGCTGTTCATTTCAGCCTTCCTTCTTAGCTGTACTAACAGTTGCTTCCGTGGCATCAAATGTCTTAGACTCTTAGAAGATCTGGGAAAGAAAAAATGGGCATATTTTTACCCCTATTTTATATCAACCTTAGGCTAGCTGCTTTTGTGCTAGATGTAACTTTACCCGCTGCTGCTTTTTGACTGATCTGTATTTTGTGTTGCAGGCTTAGCTGTCCTCATTAGCCCTGTAAGTGGTAAAGAATATTCGCATACAGATAAAAACTCCATTTCACCTCCCTTGAATTCCCTTTAGTGTTTGCTGGAGAAAATGGATCAAAGCTCTTCCTTCTATGTCTCATTGGCAGGACAGGTATGCAGTTCTTCTGTCATTCTCACTTCTTGCTTCCTTTTGGTTTCTATCTTGTCTTATAAATTATATTTTGGTTGAGTTCCTGAGCTCTGGAATTCATAATTTTTATTTGCACATAAATCTGAACATGTGCTCTGGACATGCATCCGTTTTATCATATCTTTTACAGACTCACAGAGCAGCTGAATTTGGAAGGGACCTCTAGAGATGGTCTAATCTAGCCTTCCTGCTCAGAGGAGTGTCAAGAAAAGCAGCTTGATCAGCCACGTCTATCAGTACTTAAGTATCTCCAAGAACTCAGGCTCTAAAACATGTCTATATAACTTGTGCCAGTGTTTGACCTCCTATGCAAAAAACCAAAACTAAACTAAACTAAACAAAAACAAATTTAAAAAATAGACTTTTGTTAAATTGAATGTCCTATATTTTAATTTATGCTTGTTGTCTCTTGTTCTGTCACTGGATATGACAAAGCAGTGCCTGATTTATTGCTCTTTCCTCCTACCAATCAGGTATTTCCACACACTGATCAGATTCCCCTGAGCATTCTTATCTCCAGGCTGAACAGCCCCAGATCTCTCAGCCTCTCCTCCTAGGTCAGGTCTTTCAGTCTCTTATTCACCCTTGTGGCCCATCACCAAATTTGCTTCAATTCTTTCTTGAAATAGTCTAGGAAGTCTAGGATTGGATCTAACACTTCATATACATCCTTAACTTCAGATTATCTTAACACTTTATTGGAACAGTTGGATACCATTCCAAAGACGTACAGAATTACTGGACGTGGATTCTTAAATATCGGCAAAGATTCATTAGCAGACAACTTTGCCAGTTGATGAGCTAAACATAAAACAAGAAACCCTTTGGAGGGGTATTTCAAAGTCATCCTATAAACCACAGGGTGGTTTACTGCCTTGATTATTCATGTATGGAAGCCACAATGCCATTATAGAAAATACAAGTGCTTTTACATCAAAGATCCAAGCACAATGCAAGCGTTTGTTCCAAGTTCTGGGTGGCAAATAACTGGAGGTTTAAACCAACACACCACATTCCCATGGGAGTCTGTTTTAGTCTCTTCCTAAATGAGTCTAGTAGCAAAGTTCTCTTCCATATACTGTGAGGTTTGTCAAAAAAGGATTGGAAAAACCAAGGTGTGCCCTACAAGGACAATAACTGTTAGGACCATGATCATGAAGATAACATGGCAGATGACTGAAAGGAAAGACCAATTACAGAGTTAAATTAATCTCAGAGGAGAAGGAGCTATCTCCATTGTCCTCTCCTATGGATTTAGATAGGTAAAGCTAAAAGAAAGATTCCTACCAGAATACTCTCCTAACAAAGAAGGAGATACCGAAGTACCAGTTTCCCTAGCGGATATGATAGCCTTCATAATAAAGTACACCTCTTACAGAGCAGAGACCTCTTCCTACAACAGACCCGAGATTCAGCAGCTCAGCCCAAAGTCTCTTAAATGAACTTCCCAAATCCCAGGATTTGCCTGGGGTTGGTTTGTTTGTAAACAAGGAAATAAGCAATACTTCATGCTCCCTTCCCAGGCCCCAGGAGTTCTGGTACATAACCTTCCACTGCTGTCACCCAAATATTTGTGTGACTGAATTTTATTGCCTGAAACATTTATGGCATTGCTGTGTTTTAGCATGAAAATGTAATGCATGTCAGATATTCTCCCCTTCCTACATATTCTGTGTACCCTTACTGGCAACTGCTCCCTCTTCAACTTTTTGGGAAAAGGAGATTTTACAGTCCTCTGTTCTGTTTGTTCATTGTCCAAATGTGCTTGAAGAACTCCACCACTTTGACTGAGTGCCAAATGTGATAAGGAATCTTTGGCCTTCAAAGATTGCACACTTTGGAGATTCTGTAGCAACAAGTCCCTCTGAGCCCCTCATCCTTTTGCAGAATAATGATAAAAGTTTCATGGGCACAGACATCACATACTGGTGTTGACACTTGCTAGTGACTAAAGAATAAATGACATGCAGTGCAGTTGCCTTGATATCCTGTATTCTGACCAGATTTAGCTCATCTTCCTGCCTAATTTCCTTTGTCTTGTTTGTAGTTCTTTTTCTCCTTAATTACTGCTCTAGTCTGTCTTTATAAATTGCATTCCAGCATGTTTACTTGTCAGGGGCACACAGTCACCATGTGACAGGACGTGTGTGCTCAAAACTGACAACGTGTGTGGATCAAAGCCAGCAAGGCAAAGAAAAAGCTTCATAAACAATGCTGTAAATAACATCTGGGCTGTCCAAATATGGAAGAACGTGGTAGCTTTCCCTCTTTGTTGTTATTTTGTTTTGTCGTGGATATCTCCCTATAGACACAAACAAGTCTGAAGTCAGTAATTATGGTACAGATTATTTTAAGCTAATTCTCATCACCAAATGCATATAACAACACACTGCAGACAGAAAAATCAGACAAGGTGAAGTGAAACTTCAGGAAATGAATGAACCAGTGTTGGAGAACAAATCCAGAAAAAAAAAGAAACCAAGCCAATTAAGAAACACAGGGGAAAATATTAAAAGAATCTCAGTTTAAACATCCTCACCTCATCCCATTACAGAAGATATTGATATACGATTTTTTCAATTTATCTGAACATCAGAAATTGGGACACAAACAAAGGAGAAATGTCCAAAGCCACAAAAGAGTGTAGTTCAGGTAAAATCAGTTCTGAGTCACAAAAATGCTCCTACTGTCATTCTGTTTTCTACGTTAAAGTTGGGCTGGATGCCGCTTTGTTGGGAATCCGGGCTGCGGGTGTTGAACTAAAGCTGCTGCTGTTGATCTGATAAATTTGATAAAGAGCTGGGTAAGAAACTCATTCACTCACAGCCTCCAGGTTGTTACACCCTGTCTTATTTCTGGAATCAGTGAAGGGAAATGTCATGTGTATATTAAGCACAACCAGTGGGCAATGGGCATGTAGCAATATTATAAATTGGGAATGTTCATGTCTTCATTAATTCCATTTAAATTTTTAGCTTTTTCTATTGGTGACTTTTCTTTTCTTTGTACAGGATCCAGCTCTATAGATCCTGCTTTTGGTTGGATACTCATAAAGGCAATGTTTAAGCCAAAAAGCTGTATATATGAATAAATGAGTTAGGATGCCTGCATCTATGAATTCAAAAAGGCTTTAGTTTCCATTAAAATTTCTGTGCGAAAACAAGCTAGATGATACTGAAATATGCTCTGATTTTCAGAATTGTCTTTTCAGAGAGGTAAATGGGTGCCTCTTAGATTGTGTTACCTACAACTTAGGGTGGCAATAAAAAGACTAGAGGCTTTTCCTGTACCTTTCATTAATCTTTGTGGTCTTACATGAATGGGAAACATTATTAAAACTCTGTGTCTGAATATAAAATCCCATGCATATGCAGAACAACACACTCTTTTAGGACTTGATTAAATATACCATTGTATCTTCACAGAAATTTAAACAAAATTATTGCTGAGCTGACAAAATTTCAAAGTTTCCAGGACAGTGTAAGTCACTAATGACTTTGGTCCATTGCAGAGATGCAGCAGGAAATTCCAGCTGTCACACATTTCCGTCTACAGCTGGCAATATTTTTTATATCAAAACTTCTTCACTGCAGACTGGCAACAAACTGTGCACAAGAGCCCCACTGAGGCTGCTAAAAGCTCTGCATAACCCTGGGGATCTGATTCCCATCCCAGCTTCATCATAGAACAGGGATTTATAGCTACTCAAACTGATAATGAAAAGGTTAGCATTAGTGTTTTCTGTCATAATCTAATCCAAATCTCAGTGAACTGCAACAGAGGATGATTTCATACTAGGTCTCCATGAATGAACGCCCTCATGTTCTGTGAATCCAATAAATGATTATGAGTCCAGCAAGGATAATCTGTGCTTCTAGGAAATTCTGATTTTTAAGCAGTTAATACACGTGTTTGTAAATAATTCTCCAACCATTAAAAACAGCTTGCCTCTTTTTTCTGCAGGCTATCCATGCATTTGCAGAATGCCAATATGCACACAAATATGGACCTTAGAACACATAGTCAGTCTGGTCTAGGCTTCTTGAGCAGCATTTCTAACATTGTCAAGAAAAAAGTATGTGCCATTTAGACCATATTCATGCTAATAAAAAGTAAGACGCATGTACTATCCCCTTAAATCTGCAGGCAAACACTGTTCAAGATTTATTTCTACCATAGTACAGATGCTGACCCTTGTAAAGAACAGTTATATTAAAACCAGGCATAAGGGAGTAAGTGGGACATTTTAGAAGTGCACAAGGACAACCCGCTGTGCTCTTCACAGATAGTTAAGATGTTAGAAGACTGTGTAAGATCACTATTTGCCTGTTCACAAATTCAGATGGATGCAGCTTGACACTTTCTGTAGCATTTGATGCTACTAGATGCTGACTAGGATGAGAAATATGTGTATTACACATCATTTATTTAGAAGCATCTGGATAGAGCTGGTATTTATTACCAAATGACTTAATAATGTGGATTGTTCTGTCACACCACCTACATAGAGATATGCTGGATTTATACACCAAAGCCTGTAGCACTTCTTTAAGTTTTCCTATTCTGTTGTGAACACTTTGCTTTCTCTTCCACTGTGAACAGAGTTAAACAGCTCTCAACTAAACAACAATTTACATCAATCTTCAAAGTGAAGCAGAGAGAAATGCCACACAGCACCTTTAGAGAAATGCAGATGAGAACTTGAATGCTAAGGAGGAGATAATAGTCCTGTCATTTGAAGTCTTATGGTATCTTCCCAACCATGAGCTGTACCAGGACCTCCTGGCAGAGCACTGAGAGAGACCTGCGAACAGCCAAAGCTGAGAGATTTTTCTCCAGACTCCTGACAATTTCCAGTGCTCCCCGGGGTGCTGCTGGACTACTCTGTGGCCCCAAAAAGCCCACCTCTGGCAAGGGCCTGAGTTTCGCCCATCAGAGATGCCAGAGCAAGAGGACGCAGCTTCAGGGCTGTCTGTCAAAGCCTGAACAAAGAAAAAATTTCTGGGGACAGATTTTGGCATTACAGCTTTCCAGCAAGACTCCAGCAGGTGCAGATGACTTAGAAGAAGAAGCATATAGGACTGACGTGGCAAGAGAACTCAGTCTTGGGTTTTAGCATTCAGCATTCACTGCATCTACACTTTTTTACTAAATTGATTTTATCTGTCCTATGGTGTATAAAGAGGATCTGTCAGAAAGAAGAGGAGTTTCCAAGGAGCATTGCAAAGGAGATGGCTGTGTTTGGGAGCCATCAGATGCAACAGGCTCATCCCCAGGCTTTCTTCATGTCACTGACACAACTTTAATAAGGGGAACTTGTCTTCCTCCCCCAGCTTCTAACTGATCATGGAGGAACTATGATACTTCACAGGGCAGGAACAGTGATCAAACTCACCTTAAACATTAACTTAAAAGAAATTATTATTGGCTTCACATAAAGAGAAATGCTACAATCAGAGTAACTTTATTTATTTTTAAACTGAGAAACAGTAAATTTCCGGTGTTGATAGGAAAGTGCTGATGAATAAAAATGATAAAATCTTTTTTTGCAAGACTTTTATTTGTTACTGGCACCCTGATGTTGGTACATATCTTAATCAAGGCATTATTCTGTGCATTTTCTTTCATCCTTGAGCCCAAATGACATGTCCCTGGAAATAACCGAGGCAGACTAAACAGGAGAGCACCGTTCCATATTAAACCTAGAATATCTGTCTTGTTTGGTGATTCCATTGGTGCTTTCCTACATAAGAAGAAATGTCTTCCATTGAAGATTTATATAAGAAAAATTATAAAGGTGGGTGTGTGAGTGTGTGTGTGTGAGAGAGAGAGAAAGATTTATTCTTCAGTAACAGACCAGAAAACTTTACAAAATATTTTGTCCCCAAAAGAGAATTTTAAAATTGTGCCTGCTAATCTTGCTGTTTCAGTTTTCTTTTTGGAGGAATGCCAGTAGGAAGCTTGTGGATAGCTATCCTATCCCCCTGAAATATTGATTTCCTTAAAACTGTTGATTTAGCTTATGAGCCTAACTATTAGACAAAAATGTCATTTATGTGCAGACCAAATTGTCTGCAATGTTCTTTGGATTTGTTCTAGTCTTTGATATCAGGGTTTTGAAGACACATTTATTTGCCTACACTACAAGGGGAACATTTAATTTGTGTTAAGTAGATTAGTTTCCATTTTCTCTAAGGAAATTACCAGAAAACTAACAGTTTTGTCTCAGAGGCAGGGTTCTTCAGTCATCTGTTTTTCAGCTTTCTTACACAGCATGTGCAGACAATCTCCACAAGAACAAGTGAGGAGAAGATACATTTTCTAAAGTAGCCATTTTGCTGATAATCTCCAAATATCTGGTGATACAGCAGATATAAAGCAGATAGCTTGGGTGAGAGTTGTTCAGGTAAGTGAGAGTCTAAAGTAAGTGAGATAAGACTTTCATGTTCAGAGGCGTATGCCCTCCTTGCACTGCAGCCACAAAATCCAGTCTTGGCAGTGTGGAAACTCCTGGCCTCTGTTTTTGGTTGTGTTTTTTTGTTTTTTTTTTTTCCTTGAACACCTATACAAACATACTTACGAAAATAAGGAGAAGACTATTTTTCTTAAAAACCACACGTGCACGCACTCTCTTTCTCTCTCCTCGCTGTAGGTTTGTTGCTGTAGACTCTTTCCCCATCCCCATCCTGCCTCGTTTCCTGCTACGTGTTTAAAGAAACACAACATATATCCTCATAAAATTAATATCAAGTCATTGCTTCAGAAGAAAGAAAACACCGCTTGAGTTAGGATGGAATATTTCCTTTTGCAACAAGAGGCCTGAGTGAGAGAGACACGTCTGACTTGGGATTCAGTGTTATCCAAGCAGATGTAGTTTTGACTTTAGGATGCTAAAAATAAGCTGGTGATAACCGGATAACTGCGTATTTTGAAACAATTATTTCCTTGGATGCAGAAAGACACAGTGTGTGTTCTTCTAACATCTGCACTTTTTCTTATTTGTGGGTACATGAAAACAGGAAAAAAGTAAGAAAGACCTGAAGTGGAATTTTTGTTGTATCACAATTCTGCCAATGAACTTCCACTAGAAAGAAATTGATAGTTTTAATTGTGTTTCTTAGTCATGTAATATACAATTCATTATTGTGTCATGCATCCTATGATTGTGAGATACTCTTTATTGCTCATTGTTATATCAGGCAACATTTCTCTTCTGCATACATCTGGTTTTATGTAGTTCCTAGCAATGGAACAAAAACACAGCACATGCTTTGTGGCATCTCTTCACAGCTGAGTTTCCTTTGCTTGCCTTTTAGAGGGTACTTAGCATTTGCTTGGAACTTGATAGTTTTGAAGCAAGTCCTTATTTACAAGTGATGACATTAAAGATGAATAACACAAAGAGAATCAGTTCAGCAATATAATTTTGAAGTCAATCAAGAAACTCTCAGTAATTAATAGATACTTCATTTTAATCTCTTGCAACAGATGCATGTGCTTCTTTTGGCAGTTAACTGCTTTCAGGCACTAATTTGACACCATATGGGTGTCAGATTTCTGATCTCAACAACTGCTTAATTAATTGATGTTTTTATCTTTGAATGGGTTGCGTCTGCTCAGATCAAAAACCCAAGCATGCTATAAAATTGTAAATAGAGAGAGCTTTCCTTAGAGACTAATGCAGCAGAACACTCAAAATTGGGATATGTTATGTTTATGATTGATTTCACTTGGATATCATGTTGCTATAAGTGTGAGAAAGAGAGAGGAGCCAGAAACTAAAGACAGTGCCAGAAAGCACGTAAGTAAAGTACTGCTAACCCCAAAATCATGAGTCACTCTTCCTAATAAAAGCAACTAAACAAAAGCAAAACCCAGAGATTATCCTGAAAGTGGTAGGAACAGACAAACAGAAACTTCAAATTTCACTTTTTTCTCTAGTTCATTACAACGAGTGGAGCTTAGCCGGGCATTTAGGGAAACTTAGAATGTAAGGAAGGTGAATAGGCATAATAGAGGTGATAGACACTATTTATTCACTATTTCTTAACACACAGGAGGGTACACTATTTGAAATGTTGAGGCATAGTATCTAAAGCAAAAGGATGCAAGTAATTCTTTTACTCAAAGCATAATTAATTCACTGGCACAGGATGTTATAGAAGCCAAGAGATATAAATGGATTCAAAGTGGTAATAAAGAATTTTATAAAGAATAGGTCCATTGATGAACATAAAAAACAATAGCCCAGATGCAGCCTCTGACTCAAAAATTCTCTGAACTCTTGATTGTTGGCCTTACACAAAGAAGGGTCATTCTCTCTTCTTTCCTTGGCCAACCTCAGCTGGATAGTGTCAAAGTAAGGCTACTGAGCTAGATGGATTTGGCTGGCTCCATCATGGTCTTTCCACTTTTAAAAATGAAATAATAAAAACCCATTTTTGCAAAAATTCCATATATCTCACCTCTGTCAGTTGTGTCCTACTATAATTACAAAGTGATAAAGAAAAATGTAGGGGTCTGGAGTGACCCCTCCAGGGTCACTGGAGGGTCCCCCCCTCCAGGGGGGAGGGAAGTCTTGCTGGGAAAAAGACTGTCATACTTTCATTTTACATAAACTCTGCATGTTCGCAACAAAGAAATACTAATTCCATCAGGGGAACCAGAAGAACTATGCCTTGGATCCTGATCAGGAATTATTACACTTTTTTTTTTTTTTAATGTGTTACATTCTTCCTTAAAAAAAAAAAATTGTAACTGAAAAAATAAAAATATTATGTTGTTTCTTGTAGCTGTATCAGAAAGGGAATCCCCTGTTTCTGTGAGGAGCATTGAGAGTTCTTCTAAGTCAAGCATGTTTATTATACCACAGTCTGAAGCAAACAAAGTTTAATTTGAGCTTGCAAGTATGGTTTTAGTTCCAGTTTTAAGGGGGCTTTCTGGATTCAGAGTCTGAGTTCTTGGTTGATCTCTACCAGAAATTTCAAGCCAGTCCTCAGGATCACCTTTCCTCCCATTCCTGCCCACGAATGTCCATCTCCATTCACCTACTGTGTTTCCATCCCACAAATCTGCAGGCTGCACTGCAGCCATGGTTAGCTAATAGCAAATAACATCTTGAGTTTAAGCAGCTGTATCCTGCTGACTATTAACTCAGTCTTGCTCTTTGTCAGCAGCTCCTTCCCACAGTGGAAAGGGATCACTGAAAGCATCCCACACCACTTGGCTACTGTAATTTCTCCACCGGCTGGAATTCATGAGCTTCCAGAGGCATCCCATTGCCAGAGGATGAGCTTTGCCTGAAGCAGGTAAAGCCCAGTAGTGCTAATGTTTGATGCTGCTGGAAGGACTCACAATACTCTCAGTGTATCCTGAAGGTCAGGTCAGGAGTGACAGAGCCATAGCAGAACAGCACGGAGATTGTCAGTTCACATCCTTGGACAGAGAAAAGGAATGGTGCCACACTGCATATGTAGTTTTCAGCTTCTCTTTTCCTGGAAATATGGTGTAGAAAAATGGAAAGTAACTTTTTAAATGAAAATGAATAACTCAAATGTAACTTTCCTTATAGAGTGCTACCAGAATTTTGTGCAGGCCAAAGGGATCTGTTTAGGTCAACTTTAGGCTCCTTAGTATGACCTCCTTTAGGACTTAATACATTAGAAAATATGGCCTAAACTTTAGGCTCAAACAATCAGGTGATCTTAACCACACAAGAGTAGTATGAAAAATGAAAATGAAAATTCACTTGGGTTTGTGAGAAAAAGGAACATCCAAATTAAATGCCAATTACTGTCACATACTCATTTACTCCAATTTATGCATGAGTGACGTTTGGTGAAGTCCGAACTCTTCAAGTTTGTGGCTTCATCTGTATTAGCCATCAGTAATGAAGGGGAAAGAAAAAAAAAAAAAAAAACAAAAAAACAAAACAAAACAAAAAAAACCAAAAGCAGAAGTGTTTTTTTAAAAGTAACACTTTCTTACTGACATTTGCCAGTGAGAACCATACTCTGGCAGAAGTAATGATTCACAGTTATTGGAAAGCACTAGAGCACACCTCTACTCTTTCTCCTGGAAGAATGCTTCTTTTATGGTCCAAGTCAAATGGCAGTAACTGGTCAGGTGCAGACCGTCGGCGGTTGTCATGCAAGCTGTAACTGGAAATCTAAAAACACACCACCAAAACCTAATAGTGAAACTGTGGGCTCAGACAACTGATGAGGCAGAAAGGGTGGGTGTGAGTTTCTAGCACAGGCTGCCTGCTGACATCAATCCATTTCCTGCTCACCTCACTCACATGAGAAGCACTATTGAGAACAGCTAAATCAATTGTGTAAGCAAAACAGCTTTTGGACCTACTGCTTCTCTGCAGAGATCTCCTAAACTGAAAGAAACTGGCTGAGGATTTTGTGTGCAAAGGTGCTTCCTGCCATGCCTTACAGCATCTTTCTCCTGTTTCCAGAAGTCTGTTCCTTCCCCTTCATGTAGCTTTTCCCATCTGACTCTCTCTTTTACCTCTCTGTCTGCTGAGTATGAGTGGAACAGCCACCTCTGGCCCCAAACTAAGCAATGTGCAGAAAACAGGTGCTTATACATGGTGTAAGCAACTAAACATAATACAAATACTTAAAGGTGAAAAACAGGATTCAGATGAGTGAGAGTAGACATATATTGCAATGACTGCACAGGAAACATTAGTACACAGATCCAGCTAACAAAGATGACTGATTGTATTTGGCCTTTTGCTTGGACTTGTTCCAGACATACAGCTACACACATTCTGCTCAGTATCTCAGCATGGAATCTTAAAAAGGTGCTGCAGAAATTGCAAAATTGGTGTCCATTCTGATGTAATCTCTTCTAATCATTTTCCCACAGGCATACATTGCAGTTCGTGTTTCCTGAGTCCCATGATCACATCTCCCCTTCCCCTTTTATCTTCATCTTGCTCCCCCTCACTTCCTTTTCCCATCTAACCCGTCTGCACCATTACCCTATCCCGCTCTTCTCCCAGACGCATATTCATCGGCGGGTGTAAATCAGCATTGGTACATCGATGTCAGTGGGAGCGATGTCAGCTAAAAATCTGGCTGACAGCACTTGTTTGAAATGCAGAATTTCCGTCTTGCGCCCCTGCCTCCTGTCGTGAACGCTTTTCCCCTGTGCTGGAAGCCTGCGCTTGGCACAGCCCCGCCTCGCCACCTCATCCTGTTAAAGCGTGAACCATTCACAGGGCGATCTCTGACGGCAGGTAAGGTGCTGTGCCAAGAGGGACCTGACATCCCCACAAGAACAGCTTTGCGCGGCTGTAACGCTGCTATTAGGAGCAACCATGACTCAGGCTGCTGTTCTGCAGCGCAAGGGTGGCTTCGTCGGGCACTTTAAACTCTCACCTCTGCTCAGCACGGTGCCCAAGCTCCCAAGATTGCTGATAGCCTTCCCATGATTTTCCAAGTCCCTAGCAGCCCACACGCAGGCGCATCAAACAGTGATTGCAGGCTGGCAGTCTTGTCATGTTAAGGAAGCCGTGGCTCAGGTCCAAGCTAGAGTGTTTTTCTTTCTGTGGGACGATCAAAGGGCTCCAAACAAAGGCACGGGGAAGGTCTCCCAAACAAGTTTCTGCAGTGATTGCACTGAGGTTGCAGACAATGGGCAAAGCTCAGTAAAGTCAGTGAAAGTGAGAAAGCACTGGCAGGGAACACGACCATTTCAGCTGACTGAGAAGCCAGTGAGCTAATGCAAAGGTGATTTAGTTGTGTGTAACTAGCCCCCTCTAATTTCTGATTAACTCAGCGACACGCCTCATCCAGAGAGCTCGAGCTAGCCTGTTTCATTTTGATCTTTTTGTCTCCTTTACCTTGTGACACCATTGTTCCAGTCTGCGGTCCCGGAGAGATACCACTCACTCCACCCCCCGCAGCCATTGTAAAGAGAGTGGTGGATCCAAGGGTGTTGGAAAAGCCTGCGGCATTGTTTTGCTGTCATGCAAACCTGGCTGCATTATCATTATTATCATAGCCTGACATCTTTCATTGCCTTTTCTGTTTTCCAAGACAAAAGAGCCAGCTGAGACTGGAACAAAGGAGAATACAGGGAAAAGGAGAGAATATGTCAAGCAAGAATAGTTTGGAAAGGGCCAAAAGTGGAAAAGGAAGTCTAATTCTAGCCTCATCCAGGGGAAAAAAAGTTTTTTTTTGAGAAATGTAAACAAATCAGGAAATCCTGGCACTTACTCCAGTTCCGATTTGGCGAAGCACACCAGCCCTTTCCCTATGTATGAGCTGCTGTTTGTGAATGAAATCCAGATTAGGTTATTCATTGAGCCCTGCCAGTCTCACAGTTTCCAGGTTTCCTTTTGCTTATGGCATAGCTTAAACCTTAAAATAATAATAATAAAAAAACATATGCATGTTATTAACTCTCCATATTCAAATGGAAATACAATGCTATCATAAATCTCTATTTTTTTTTCTAATGTAAATTCCTCTCTTCAGCATGAAGCTGCAGGAAAGCCATTGTATCTGCACAATCTAAACTTGAAAGGGAATTTTTGTTAAACTAGTTATGATAGGGGAAACATGTTTTTCACTGAGTTGAAAGATTAAAGTTGGCCATAAAAAGGGGTGGAGGGGCTGGAGAAGGATTATTGGTTGCTCAACTAGTGATTAGATACAGGACTTCAAGGACAAATTAAGGAGCACAAAAAGAAAGATTTCTAAAGATAAGTGAAACCAGTTCCAATAATATCAAATAAAAGATGCCTTGTTTATCATGGTTTTTAATCTCTCCCAGTTCTATTCTACCTCTATTAGTCTAATTAGACAAAGAGAGTGTAAACCCCAAAAGAGAAAACCAATCTTTTTTAGACCTTGAAGTCTGCCCAGTATATCTGTCTCCCAACTTGCCCTTTTGCCTGTCTCCCAGCCTGGGTAATTTCCCTCTCTCTTGTGATTCCAACTTAAACGGCTTCTTTGTAACATTTTTTTCTCCTCTTGATTTCATTTGTGATTCCTTACAGAAATAGGTCTCTGGCTGCCAAAATTCCCTTTTTCCTGATTCAGAACAGTTTCTGGCTCATTAACGCTGTCTGTTCAGGGCAGGGAGAGGGAGCAGGGAGAAGAAAGGGGGTTGAATGTGGTTGTTCTTATGTCAGGCAGCGCTTATCTGTGCTGCAGTAGAGGACTTTTGGGGGCTAAACTGAAGTATACATCAGAAGCCATAAAAATAAAGGGCTTAAATGGTGAAACCAGTGTACCTTGCTCATGGAGACATGAGAAAAACAGTTTCATGAATGCTCATTTGTCGGCACGACGAATTGCAAGGAGTCTGGAAAAAAGTCACCTCTACCCTGACTGATTTTGGGTTTATGGGTGGCTTTGGCTGGGGACTGAGGAAGCCAGGAACAATTTCAACCCTGCTCTGAGGTGGGCATGCAAGGAAAGATGCAACTGAGATGTTGCTTCTGTAGCATGCATGGTTTCAGTCAATTCCTGACTTTCAATTCAGTGAAATCCAAATGTCAGAAGAGCTGCTTGAATTGCTGAAGACCCGGACCATTTCTTGTGTCCAGCAAGAGCCTTGCTTGCATATTTAATTCTCTCATGAATGAGAGAAAGGCAGTATTTGCACAGTCATCTTTTCTCCACGAAATTGATTGGATCTTCCACCAGATAATCAATGGCCATGAGCCACCCTGGCCTAAAATCACAGAGAAAGCATGGTGTCTTCATTTTTCTGTAATATTACCATAGAGCCTTGAGTGTATATTCCTTGTGGAAGCTGGAATTTTTGAATTTACTGGGATTTATATGGTGGTAAAACTAAAGTGTCAGTGTTTGATTTTGGCTTGCTTTGTGGGTTTGTGGGGGTTTTTTTTGGATTTTTTTTTTTTCAGGTAGATGTATTTTTTTAGAGATAAGAGCTCCAGTTAAAAGTGACACAGGCCTAAAATAAAATTCTTCCCAGTTTCTCAAATTTTACTTTTCTCACAGTTTTCTTCAAATACTTACATTTTCTTAGCACAAATATCACTGTTGCCAAAAACTGGAAAATGTTTTTTCCCCATTCATATTTTCCTAAATTAAAAACAAGCACAAAACCAAACAAACAGCTATAAAGTGGTTGGTGTTTTACGTTCTCTGTTGGTTTAAACCTCTTTCATTTCTTAATTTAAAGACTGACTACTGTTCCAGAGCTCAGCACAAACTGGGGTTACAGCTGCTGCATCAGACACAGTCCTCCAGGCTGTGAGAAACTGGCCCTTTCCATATGGTTAGACAAAGTCCTGGTCCCACAAAGGCCTTGGATAAAGGAGAGCTTATTTCAGGTTATCATTTTGGGGACCATTTCTTGTGGGATTACTATGGCATTTCAGTAGAGGTAGGTGCCCAATTTCTTTCACATTAGCAGAGGGCTTTCCATCACCTGCAGAGGCAGTAGCTGTGAGTCACCTGTCCTGAGCATGACACTGTAAATGCATCTCTACGTCCAGCATAGATATTTGTAGAACCTGTAAAAAATTATATAAAATGCACTTTTTTTGTTTATCTTTACTGCTGTCAGGTCTATAAAAACTAACTTTTTTTTCATGCCAGGGCACAATCCATTATGAATAAAATAATCTGGAAAGAAATTACCTTACAGACCCATCTCTGAATGCTTTCTGTTGGTCTGGGGGGAAAAAAATGTTAAAACTCAAGCACATGTGTCTGAGCACTCAGAGGAAAGCTTGCAAAAGCTGTAGATGGTACATCTCTGTTACCCTGTCAAGGGAAAACTGCAGCAGCAGTGCTATTAATGTCAGGCTGTTTCTGTAGCCTGCATAGTGCTGTATTCTCCAGCGCAGAAAAGAAGGGAAACAGGTGCTCCATCTCCTCAGCATCTGGTTTGGATGACCACAATACTCCAAACACCTGCACTCTGCAGTCCCGCCAAGCCTTGCCTGCTATTGTATTAAGCAGGACTGTCTGCCTATAGTAATAAAAACCATTGTTTATCAGTTGTACCAGAGGAACACGGGTTGTGAGGAGGGGACAGAACAAACAAACCTGGGGGGGAGAACTAATAGGAAAGAAAAATCTGTTCTATAGCTTGAATGCTTTTGACAGTTAAAGGCTGAGAGGAGATGGTTTTGGTTTTTTTGAAGAGACTGGAAAAGGGACACCAGCTTTTTGGCAGGTTTTCCTCTCTGAACAGATAGTTGGCACTTGTGTTAAGAGGGTGATACCTTTTTAGTATCAGATATCAGGTTTTAGAGCTTGAAGAGGAACTGCAGTTTCACATTTTAATACTGAATTGTTTTTTACAGACAGTGCTGGGTTTTATCTCTGTAGCTCTGACTATAAACATGATGATTCACATTTTACTAAGAAAGGATTTAAGGCTATTTAGGATTCAAACTGAAACTTTGCCCAGAACCTTAGATACTGAAGTTTATTCTATTTTAGGTTTCTTCTTCAGGGCTGGCAAAGCCATCTCCCTGGATGTGAAACAACCAAGACATTCAGAAAGCCAAGTCAGAGCAGCACGTTTCAGAGGATGCTGCAGCGTGAGCCGTCCCAGCGAAGTCACCGCTATCACTTATGTCCTTAAAATGGCACGCAGATTTTAGGACGTTTTTAAGATGACAAATCATCTTTCCGAAGAAAAGAACTGCTGCTGATGGCCCTTCTAGATACCTGTAATAGTCTTATTTTTCTGCCTTTGAGAAAGGTGCTTGATTTAGTATTATTTTCCTTTTTCCCCCGTGCAAAGCCGGCATGGGAGCTTGTAGCCCTACGTGGGCCTTTCGGCGGGAGGCGAGGGGGCCCTGGGCACCGCTGAGGGAGAAGCCCCCGAGAAGGAGGGAAGGGGCCGGCCCTGCCGGTGCCGCGGCGGGAGGCGAGGGGACCCTGGGTGCCGCTGAGGGAGAAGCCCCAGGGCCTGAGGGAAGGGGCAGGCCCTGCCGGTGCCGCGGCGGGACGGCCGGGCCGGC